>OZ005652.1:124452095-124789595 GCA_963930645.1 Salticus scenicus | reverse complement strand
TTGTGATAATATTTATAAGAAGATTCACGGTATCCCAAAGAGGAGGGTGTCATTATGGTTCAGATTTAGCAGGCATTTATTTATCTATGCATGGAAGGAAACATATTTTCAACAACAATATCAGTTGTTTTAGTTATAGTGACGATTTTTCGATTGTTAAATCTAGTTGAACCAACGAAACGGTAAATTTTAACTTTTATCCAGACTCTCCAGACACTTTAAACTTAAAATATTAATGTTGATTCATAGTCCTATTCATGATGACTATTTAGAAAATGTTTTAGAAATAAGGGTAATAAACTAATTTATAGAATATAGGCTAAGAGATATAACAGTCAGACTTTTTACCACACAAACTCACTGACCTTAAAACATGCAAATCAGGCGGCAATTCAATATCGAATTTGTGGACATAATACAATACTTCCATTACCTACAGTAGTCGAATAATGGAAGTAAAAATTCACGCTGAAATTCCCAAGCTTATTTAAACCACCAGTCACATTATTAAACTGGTTTGCGTTATACAATATTTTACTACAGTAAACAAGGTATTTTGCTTAATACTTGAACTATCTAATACTCTCAAATTATTAGTAACGACTGTAGTCTTTTCTATGATAAAATGTGGAATTGCTTTAAAATAATCATATAAATTAAGAATACATACTTCAAAATTTATATTTAAAAAGTGTAAGCATTATTTGATAATGTACATATGAAAAGAAATTAGGGTAAAATTTTTTGAAACATATACATATATGTTTTATTGTCGTCGTTTATTTATTTTATTTTAATTATTTATTTATTCATTTATTTGAAAAATTGGTAAATATTAATAGAAAATTCATAAAAAAACCCATAAATTTAATTTTCAATCATCTATTTTGCGTTTGAGTAAATAATAATAAAAAAAATAGAATATATCTTTAAAATTATTCCATTATTAATTGAGAAGAAGTTCAATATTTTTGCATTTCATTTAATTTATGGAGGGTATGATAAGAAATTTTGAGAGACTTATTGATTATAAAATTATGAGACATATTAGTTTATTGGTTGATTTTTTTCTAATAAATATTAAATATTTATGCTTAAAGATAAGTCACGAAAAAAATCTCATTTCGTTTTATCCAGTGAAGATAAAATATTATAAAATACATTTTTTCTCCTTTCAGATAAAAGTAATGGGATATAAAATGCGCTAGGTATACCTGAGTTGAAAAAAAAAATTATACTGAATAGAAATTTACATTTTACTCATTGATAAATATGATCAGTTATTTGCTTATTTAATTATTATGTTAAAGATACACTTTTTATGGATACATATTTTATCAATTTGCATGCTTCTTATCTTTATATATATATATGTATATATATACAAGTAATAACCAAGAAGCTTTATTGTAAATGGAAAGAAAAATACATGATATACCTTCTATTTGTGAAGGAGTTACTTATTTAAAGGGTAATTATTTTTTAAATTGTCGCAAAGAAACAGTTTACGTTGAACTATTTACTTACAGGATTTTTTCTTTTTTTGGTGCGTGTGTGGATTTATGATTAAAAAATAGTGGAATGATGTTTTTAAATTAAAATATGTGTAAAGATAATTATATTTGTAAAGAAAGATATGTGTAAAGCAAAAATGAAAATGTCAAAACTGTTTCAAACAATAGTTCAAAAAAGATTCATAAAATATCATATTACATTAACATATCTAATTTCGTAAATCCATATAGGCTATTAAAATATTTATAGTAAATATTTAATGAAAATTGATAACATTTCTGAATATTTAAGAAAATGTGACTTTGATCAAAATAATTTTAATTTATCCATATTTCTGTTTCTCCGAAATTCAATTTTGTAATGTTGAATAAATTTGTAAACCTTAATCATATGTGTATTTTTATGAAAAGGAAATATATAATTAATGATTTAAAAATATATATACTTATTTATTTATTTATTGTATAATTTATGCATATTTATGAAGGAATATGAAATAGTGATATTTCAGATGTTATTTTGTATTGCTGCAGGAGAATTTAAGGCTTTTGTTACAAAAACAAATACTCATTAAAGTAAACCCACTAACTCTTATTCGAATGAGCCCAGAACTAATGCCATTTATTTAAGACCAAATTATATATTGTTAATTTATAGTCATGACGACAAAAATAAACTTCATGACGTTACATAGTGTAGGAATAATGTGATTGTAAATTATTATATAACAATATTTATCGCAGTAAATTATAAAAAAGGTTGAAATGCACATTAAATGAACATTTTTTGTTATGTCTTTGCTAGCTTTTTTGCTTTTTTCCCAATTTAATAATTGAGAAATTTGTTAAACTATTTCCAAGTACTAATCAATATACAGGGTGATTATAAGTTTCAATTTCATTAACTTAAAACTGTCGGTCATAATGACTTGGTATTTTACCAAAACAGTCGTGAAGACAATGGAATTTTTTTTGACCAAAGAAAAAAAAAAGTTCTGAAATATGCCGAAATAATGCGCTGCCATGCTATTGTCAGGCGAAGGGCTGAATTAGATTCGTTAAACACAGAAATATTGTTAACTGGAAGTAAACAATATACTACAGAGGTGTTAAAATGAAATTTTAACAGTTGTGTTTTTCTATTGTTTAAACTAATAAAATAGCTTATTTGTAATTTCTTTTTTTTTGTTAAAGGGAAATATTGTGGTTATTAATGTGTGTCAGACCTTTTTTCCCCTCCTTAATTCTTTCGCATTTTCAAAATCGTACCTCTTTTCAGAGCAAACCCTTTTTCCGGCAAGGAATTTGTCCTCAGCTATTATTTAGTTTGACCTCTGGTCGGAGTACGTGTTTCTAGGTCCGTCTTGACCTTCAGGGCATCCCCTGCGCTCATGAAGGTCAGTTCCTCTTCCCGCACAATTGAACTTGACCGTGTTCGGTTCTTAATCGATTATTTTGGGTAAGGGGTTCAGCTCCTATTTCGACAGTGCAGTTGCGTCCTCTGATTGGCCGAGCTGTTTCTCTCCCGGAATTTTCATGCCAAAATTGGCAACAGTAAGTTAGCGTCCTTTAGATGAGCGCGAAAATTTTTAATTGAGGCGGTGGATCCCCAACGATACTGGACGATGTAAGATTTATCTCTTCTAAAAAGGGCTTTTGCCCTGCATGTCGCCCTTGTGCCCCCATGCATTAATCTTGTGTGAGTTCAAGATAAAGATTAACGAACAAGTATACCCCTTATCTCATCGTAAGAAGTAAGTTTCCAAAAGGGAAAAATCTGTGGGTATAGATGTCGATTCTTGTTGAGCCAAGTGCGCTGGTAACTGATAAAATTAAAGGAAAAACCTGTAAACCTTCGAGAATAATCTATGTCTAGAGTCATAAACTCCTTTTATACCGTGGCGTACCTAGAGTGCGGTCCGAACTTGTTATTGAAAATCGATTGTCCGATAAAGTGATGACGATCTCGAAGGAAGTAGTTGATGAGGAATTCTTCGTATGGTTTACGAGTTGATGAATGGATTCTGCGGGCATTCTGAAGCCTTGGAGAATTACGATTTGTGTGGTGACCTAATGAAGTACTCGGTTTAAAGGATGCGTGAGCGGAAATAGGTTTATTCTTGCAATCCCTGGATTTGGCTTTGGTGGAAACCACGAAAGAGCTTTGCTGGGACGAGAGCCTCCACTACATCTTTAATGAATGGTGTACTGCTAAATTAAGTATCACTTTTATTTATTTTATTACGTATTTAGTGCTTGCTATAAAATTTTAAACTTTTATTAAAATATGAGGATGCTTATTGTTGTATAAAATTTTTGGAGTTAAGGAACTCATTTATTTATTGAGAGTACTATAGACTCTTTTTAAAACTGTTTTATAGTGAAGTCCTACTCAGTTTAAAGCTTAAAGTTAAAAAAATCTTCTAATTGTGCAATGCTTAACAAACTATTTAAACTGTTGTGTTAACAGCGGATAGTGTGGTGAAGAACAACAATAATTACAGAAAATGCTTCAGTCTGTATGTTGATGTAAATATAATCCGACTAAAATTTCTGTGTAGAAGATTACGTGATTGTATTGTCATTTAATGCTGTTTTTTTATTATGTATTACTGTCTACTGTTAGAGGATCCTCAAAATGTTCTTTTTATGCTTGAATTAATAATTAAAATTTGTGAATTTTAATTTGAAAAATGTCTTACGTGTGCTTATTTTATTTATGAAAAAAAAAATATATTATTATTGTGTTTTATTTTTGGGGTTTTAAATATGAGTTATGCCTATTTCAAACTTTTTTTTTGAGCCATTGAGTCTCTTGTGGTAAAAGTGTGGAAATCAAAAAGTTATAAAAATCCTATGAGATAAGACAAAGTTTGAGGTGTTGATAGACACTATTTGAAGGAAAATTTAACTTGTGAATGTTGAAATGGCATAAAATATGAATTGTGATTTCCCATTGATTTTTACAGCAGGAGACATTGTTTTCGTTTATTTAATTTCTTTTGTTTATTTATTGTGGGGGGTGGTAATGACTCCAATGTTATTTTTTTTTTATTTACGTATTAGTTAACTTTGATTAATATAGCTGAATTATTTAGCTGACACTTTTTATGTGAATGTTTATATGTGAAAATCAGTCTTATGGTAGTTTCTGCTGTAACCACTAAATTGCTGATAATTTTAATAAACTTAAATATTTAATGTTTTGGTTATTAACAGAAACTGCCATAAGTCATCATGGCCTTAAACTTCATTTATTTATATTTATCAAGATTTTTTGTGTATCAGAGTCCAAGGCATTTTTCCAATGAGGTTTCAACCTCCTTTTAACATCTTTAAATCCTGGGTAAATTCGGTTGCGGGCAATGTACTAAAGGTTTTTGGTAAAATTGGAATGTCAAAATTTAAGTTATGTAGTAAAATTATGTTTACGGCAAATGTATTAGCGAAAACACAAGAATACATGTTTGCAGAAATATATATATATATATATATATATATATAGTGAAAAATGGAAAAAAATCTGGTGTGAAATAACCCCATGTCTTTCATTACCCACTTTTGCACTTATTATATGTATTTTTTGGAGATTTAGTGATCAGAAAACATAAAAATGACCTAAGAAAGTAGACAGCAAAAATTTTACAGTAAAAGAAACTTGATACACGAGTGAAGACATATAAAATAGAGTTTACATAGCGATTTAAAAAATAAGAAAAAAAAAATGGTAGAGTTGTTCTTTGAAACTCCAGTTTCCGAAATTTAAAACTGACCTACCTAAGCAGAATGACTGTTAATATTCCTGTAATAACCACTTAATACATGAGAAAGGGCATATAACATCGATTTATGTAAAAAATTTCAAGAAAATCGTTAGAGCCGTTTTTGTGATAAAACTTTTGCCAAACCTTAGAATACTCAATTATTGACCAGAAAATACGATAATTACGTACAAAAAGATATTTCAAAGGGAGTTAATATGTCGAATTAAAAAAAAAAAAAAAAAAAAAAAAAAAAAAAAAAAAAAAAATCCATTCAACCTTTTTTAAAGGAACGCACTTGCGACACCTGAAATTGAGCTATTTATTCAGGATGCCTATCAGTTTTCCTGAACTAGCTAACTATATCATTCTAAAGGACATCTAATAGAGTATCCATATAGAGGCTTTGAAGAAAATCATTAGAGCCGTTTTAGAGATACGGATTTATACTCCAACTTTTGTTTTTCCACTTTTCATAAAACTTATCTGCACAACAGTCCTGTCTCAATTCTGAAGTTTCGCAGTTCTATCTTTATTAGTTTCGAAGACATGATATCCAGAATTTTCCCCACTTACATACATACACACACTCACACACTAACCACTTGTCAAAAACTACTTTTTTGGACTCATGAGACCTAAAAACATGTAAATCAGGTGAAAACGCGGTATCAAATTTTCGACAAAATACAATACTTCCATTACCAGCTAATGGAAGTAAGAAGAGGAGCTTTACGAAACAAACATCTTACATATGATTAACGCATTTAGTCACCCGTTATGTTCTCTACCTTATTCCGCTACTATAAATTGAAAGCGAAAACGGCAAGTTCCACAACAAATAGAAGAGTATCTGTAGTGATGTTATAAATGCGGTGCATGATGTTTGCCATAAAGTAGGCCAAATGCGCAATCCGAAAGCTGTAAAGAGCATGTCTCCACATTCAAAAATCCCACGAGTTTAAGTCAACGTTGAGGCCACACAATTAGAAAATGGTGGCTTATTATTCTATCATTTTCGAAATTTGTATACCACTACAACAATGAAGTGAACGCTGACAATGCCATCTATCGCCGTGTTCCAGTACGATTTTTTTTTTTTTTTTTTTTTTTTGTTCGTCAAACAATATGTCCCATTACCTAACGATCGTTCTGGTAAAATATCAAATCATTTTGACTTATAATTTTAAAATTAGAGCATTTTGACTTCACAACTTTAACCACAATTGCCCTGTATATAGGGTAATAACGGAGAATAGATTCTTTTTCTCTTTACTACAACTTATTTTATTGATAATAATAGCTTTATTATAAGATTTTTCTTGTAATTGTCCACTTGTATTAAGGAAACAACCAAACTTATGTTAAATAATTAACCACTACTGTTACCAGTATACAAATTCTGATCTAAAACATCCACACGACTTTCATTACCCACTTTTACACGTATTACATGCATTGTTTAGAAATAATGTGGTCAGAAGACATAAAAT
Source organism: Salticus scenicus (assembly GCA_963930645.1). Classification (NCBI taxonomy): domain Eukaryota; kingdom Metazoa; phylum Arthropoda; class Arachnida; order Araneae; family Salticidae; genus Salticus; species Salticus scenicus. The sequence continues at coordinate 124,782,827 of OZ005652.1, read as the reverse complement.
TGACCTAAGGAAGTAGACACCTAACAAATTTCCTATAAGAGAAAGTGTAAATACATGTAAAGACATGTAAAACAGTGTTTACATAGCGAGTTAAAAAACAAAAACAAAGATAAGAGAGTTAGTTTTTCAAGCAGCAATTTTCGAGATCTACATCTGACCTACCTAATCAAAATGATTTTTTATTTTCCTGTAATAACCACGTATTATACGAGAAAGGCTATCTGAAATGGGTTTATGTAATAAGTTTCAAGAAAATCGTTACAACCATGTTTTCGAGATACTAACATTTATCAAAACTTTGCATACTCAAATATTGACCTAAAAGCAATAATTACATAGAAAAGATTATTTAAAAGGGCATTAATATGGCAAGTAAAAAAAATCGTACAGCCGTTTTTAAAGTAACGGACTTATTTATAAAGGTCAGCTATCAATTTGCCTGGACTAACCCACTATAGCATTCAAAATATATCTAACAGAGTGTTTAAATAGCAAATTTAAAGAAAATCATTAGAGCCGTTTTTCGGATACGGACTTATGATCCCGCTTCCGGTATCCGACGTCCCACTTCTGTTATTCCAATTTTCACCAAAATTTGGAAAAATCATGTGTACACCGGGACTCAGGAGCCTTAAAATGTGTAAAACAGGAGAAAACTCTACATCAATTTTTTGGACCCAATACAATACTTCTATTACCGACGGTAGTCTTGTAATGGAAGTAAAATTGCATAAATTAAATGCTATTGGTAAAAATATACATTTAAATTATATTTCAATGTAAATATATTTAAAAAATATTAATGTATACGAATAACCAAGACTAATCGACTTACTAATGAATGTATTTCTTGCAGCACATTAGGCATGAATTAATTACCGTCGCTAATTATTGATAACCTAGCTCTGTCTCGGCGTTAAATGCATTCATTCATTCATTTTACTTCCAGTAACCTACTACCGTCCGTAGGTAATGGAAATATTGTATTCGGTCCAAAAATTCAATATCACGGTTTCACCTGATTTACACGTTTTAAGGACTCCTGAGTCCAAAAAGAAGTTCTTTGCAATTGGCCATTGTATGTGTATGGATAGATGTGTGGAATCTGTAATAACGTACGCTGCATTGCCTGTGTCAAACTAAATGAGGTATTGAGTGTAAATAATTCACAGAGTCAAATAGTGCAACTGAATAGTATATTTAATTAAAATTCAATTAAAGGAGAATGAAATATAGGTGGTTGAACAATCTTACTATAAAACAATGAACGATGCTATATTACCCATCAATGATAAAAACTGACGACTTACTCTACGATCTCTCGAACAGATGAATTTAACTAAAGCGCAGTAGTTGCCAGAATTTTACTTCAAGGCAGAAGCTACTTCACCACTTCATCCCACCTACTACCTCTTCGAGCACGATAACATCATTCTTTTATACGTTAACTAATTTGCTTCTTCTCACTTAACCTTGTTTTTTACGCGCTTCTACCAAAACTCACTTATTCAGCAAATCTCGTAACACGCGAAAGTTCTCCTTCTTGATTTCTAAACTTCTTACTAGAGTGCTTTAGTTGGCAGAGTAAAACCGTAAAGACAGTTTCGCGACTTTTAATTTACAAAACTGGTCCCTACCTTACAAATCTTCTGGCAATCATACCTTCGAAAGTGATAAAGATAGAACTACGAAACTTATTGATACAGCATTATTCCAGGTCTGGTGCACAGATGAATTTTCCAAATTTTGGTTAAAATTGGAAACCTGGAAGTGGGTCATTGGAAACCGAAAGTGGAACCGTAAGTTCGTAACTCAAAAGCGGCTCTAACGATTTTCTTCAAAGTTTCTATATAAACACACTATTAGATATCTTTTTGATTGATATTGTTAATTTGTTCAGGAAAATTGACACTCGTCCTGTATAAATAGCTCAATTTCAGGTCTCACAAGTGCGTTCCTTTAAAAACTGGTTCCTACCTTACAAATCTTCTGGCAAACTTACCTCCGAAAGTGATAAAGATAGAACTACGAAACTTATTGATACTGCATTATTTCAGGTCTGGTGTACAGATGAATTTTCCAAATTTTGGTCAAAATTGGAAAACTGGAAGTGGGTCATTGGACACTGAAAGTGGAACCGTAAGTCTGTATCTCAAAAACGGCTCTAACGATTTTCTTCAAAGTTTCTATATGAACACACTATTAGATATATTTTCGATTGATATAGTTGGTTATTCCAGGAAAATTGACAGGCGTCCTGTATAGATAGCTCAATTTCAGGTCTAACAAGTGCGTTCCTTTAAAAACGGATGTGAATTTTTTTTTTTTTCAATCTCTCCATATGAATCTATCTCTCGTTCATTCCGTAAAGTTCTCTCGTAAAGTTTTGAATTTATATGATGTTTGTTTAGGGGTTTTATGTGAGTTGCACAATACATAATTGTTTAGTAAAATTGCTCGTATTTCGTAAGCTATTTGACATTTTTGCATTCTGATTGCTTAATGCTGTGTCTAATTCAGTAATTTCTTACGAATGGCTTTGCACTGGGTCTATGTAATAACTAAAGATATGGAAATTCATTTTTCAGTTTTTTTTTTTTTTTTTTTTTTTTAAGAAACCGTTATATCTCCATGAATATATGTGGTAGCCTCATACTATGTTATACAGATTATCAAAAATAATCCTCTTAATCACATGCTTCAGCGAAAACGCATTTAAAAAAATACTTTTTACAGGGTGATCCAAAACATTTTAATATTTGTTTAATTATTTTCTGGTCCCTTTTTTCTTTCCAGGACACAACTTTTGCTGAAAAACATGAGGGAAAAAATGTTTTTCTCATTTCCAAAATGAAAGAACAACATGGTAAGTATTTTTCAAGATATTCGACAGAATGTAAAAAAGCGAATGTGTTCATATTATTTTGTCCAACACCTGTATCTTCCTAGTTATGCCTACATCTTTTCGCAATATCTAGTAATACAGGTAAAGAAATTATAATTAGGTTTTAAGTTTTAGTTATTTTTTTATATTTGTTAGTTTTTGTGTTGCCTGAAAAATTGTATCCGAAGGAGAAAACACGGTTTGAATGTTTGCTTCACACACACACACACACACACACACACACACACACACAGTCTCGCGTAAGGTGGAAACCGAGGACTCGGTGCGCAAACCGCCAAACCGAGGACCTATTTTGACTGTCGAAATAATTTAACAAATTTAATATTTTTTCGAAATTATGTATAGAAATTGAATTTATATTGCAATGGGAACGTCCATATTAAGATAGTTTGATTATTTAGCGTATGTACTTTTACCGGTAACCGAGGACCTAGAAAACTGTACGTCAAACCGAGGACCTGCAAATAAAGTTTTTAATATTGCAAAAACTAGTTGCAGTTATAAGCTTATTAAAATAATTTTACTGTGTTTTATTGAAAAATTAAATCTACAAGTGGAATATTCTTCGGTTACTTATTTCAAATATTTTGTATGTATTTTAAATAATTATCAATTAATTTAGTATACAAAATATTTCGTAATATTCATCCTTAAATTATGATCGTACAGTGATTAACAAAACAATTCATTGTTGATAGTACAAAAGATAAATTTCTTTAATAATTAAATATTTTAAATTATGCTGTTTTAAAGGCATTTGAATATATTTATCTCAATAAATGTAAAGTTTTTACAGAATAAAAATTTATTGTAATTTTCCAAAATAGGAAATAAAATATTTTAATGAATCTTGGATGAAAAAGAGCACATTTTTAAAAAGATTTTCCAGGTTTGTATAATTTTTAACGGTGCAGCATACAAGTCTTTCCTTACTTTTAATTCATTTTTTTAATTAATAAGGTAATATTTTATTGCGTTCATATAATTTAAAAGCTATATTCAATAAACTATTTTTTATTATTTTAAGAATAATTGATAATTAAGACATAATAAAATAGATAATTAAAACATAATAATAATTGATAATAAACACATTTATTAATGTCTTAATTTCTGTGGGTTTTTCTTTCCTTTAATTATTAAATTTCTATAGAAAATTTAATATGTAAATTAGTATTTTATAACACACCTTTAAATTAAAATATCAAAGATAAATTTTAAATATGTAGTTTGATTACTGAATTATGGCAAATAAAAATTCTTTTCATATTTGTGTAAAAATACACTCAAAATCAGGTATGTTAAAAAGTCCTCGAAGACAGTATATTAATTTATTTCATTATATTATTTCGATGACAGTATATTTAATTATTTCCTCGTTTGCATGTACGTTAACATGTCCTCGAAGGTAGATGTGTTCACATGTCCTCGTTTGCATGTAGGTTAACATGTCCTCGTTTGCATGTAGGTTGCATGTCCTCGAAAGCAGGTGTGTAAAAATGTCCCCGTTCGCATGTGTTTAAAATGTCCTCGAATGCATGTGTGTTAAAAGTCCTCGTTTGCATGTGGGTTAACATGTCCTCGAAAGCAGGTGTGTAAAAATGTCCTCGGAGGCCTGTGTGTTTAAAGTCCTCGAAGGCAGGTGTGTTTCAAAGTCCTCGAAGGCAGGTGTGTTACAAAGTCCTCGAAGGCAGGTGTGTTAAAATGTCCTCGTTTGCATGTGTGTTAAACGTCCTCAAAAGCAGGTGTGTTATAAGGTCCTCGAAGGCAGGTGTGTTAAAATGTCCACGAAAGCAGGTGTGTTAAAAAGTACTCGTTCGCATGTGTTTAAAATGTTCTTAAATTCAGGTGTGATAAAAATTCCTTATTTACAGGGGCGTTACATTATTGTCAGATATAGTTGCGTAAAAAAATATTCCGTTGTCCGATTTGTTGAAGGCTATTCATGCAATGAAATTTATTTTATTTTATATTGATATGTTTGTATGTGATAAGAAACACATGAAAACTTCGTAATTGAAAATATTAGTTCTATTATTTTATTAGATTATACAACTGAAAATATAATATTTTCTAAATTTTAGCTCTTATAAAATAATTGTTTATTAAAATATACCAGCTCTTCCTAATTTAAAATATTAGTTCTAAGTAAACTATTAGTCATAAATTTTTGTGGCTTACTCAAATATTTTTTGTTCACTTTTTTATAATTATATTTATATTATTTATTTTTTAATTCGTATGTTATGTCTTTGTAACCCTTTCTATAGAAATGTGTGCGCTTTGGAGCTCTAAACAATAAAAAGGTTTACTTACATTTTTATTTTGATTCATTGAAAAGTTATACACTTTTCGTTTTTCGTTTTATATATATATTTCTGAAATATATCTTTATCGTTTTCTTCATACCTGGGAACGTATAACCCCTCGGGGTGAAATATTTTGATATGGATACCTATCAAAAAAACTCGTCAGTAACTTTGATGTGAATAATTAAATCACATATCTATGATAATGTGAAATAAATTTATAGAATTTTCTTGTTAAAAAAAAAAAAAAAAAAAAAAAAAACTAGCATGCTATGGGTACTAAAAAAATTCTTCTATATTTGTTTTTAATATATATTTACCCAGTATATGTCAGTTAGAAAAATTATTATTTTTCAAAATAATTTTTCATGTTCGTATAATTTGCTCTCCACTCCATAGCCTTAGGCATATACATATATACGCACGTGTGTGTGTGTGTGTTATTCTTATTCTTATTCACTTATCCTCATACAAAAATAACACCATAATAAAATTATTTTAATAAAATAATAAAAATATATACAGTGAAGCACCGTTTATACGTCTTTCAAGACACTAACGTAAAAGGATTTATAAATGAAAAGACTTATAATCGAAATTTTAATATTTGATTACTATTTAACAATTTAATGACACTTAAAAAAAAATTATGTGAAAATACTAATTAATAATGTTTCATAATTTAGTAAATGTATATCTTACTTTTTTAAAGACAAAATTAATTAATTAAAAAAAAAAAAAAAAAAGAGTTATTTTAAGTGAGAAAAATACTATTAATGCATGACTGGGTGCTAATTACATATATCATATAATGAGTATTAAATTACATATCTTAAGATTTATTTTAACCTATTTTGAATATTAATTATATATATTGCGTATCTTTAATAATGAGCATAGGATTTCTGTCCGTACAAATAGTTATTTAATAACATTAAAAATCTTTACTATACGTCTGATTTGCTGCTTGTCCATGAGTATAAAACATTCTACTGTGAATTCAGTTGACTTTTTGATCATTATTCTTCGATCTTTCCTGTGTCCTCCATTTAAGATGCTTTCTAGGAAAAAAAACTGACTTATTTAGAATGAAAAATAATGACAGGTCGAGAAATTTTGCGAATTTTAGTAAAGTGCAAAAGACGTATAACTGATATTAGCGGCGTATAAATAAAGAAATTTTGTATTAAATGAATAAGAATGAATCGGAGCTTCACTAAAGGGACGTATAAACGATATTTTACTGTATATATATATTTAACAAACCATAAAATTTATTAAATTAAAATTAACGTAAATACGTTTGGAATGTGTAATGTGTGGTGAATTATTAGTGTTTTGCCATCGTCTCATACAATTGCCTATAAAATACTTTTTATAGATTCCTATTGAAATATGAATTGTTAAAATCATGGATCCATTAAAAATAAATTAAGCAAAGAATACATGCAATAGTTAACCAGTTACTTTGTTGGCATATGTGTGTATCTGTGGTTATCTATTTGTCAGTCTATACTTCGTTCTTATTCTTTTCATTTTAATCAAATAAAATGTATATATATTGTTTTACTCTGATACTGTTATTAGCATCTTAATTTCACCCTTTAAGTGTTTGGTCCCCAAACAGCTCAAGTTTATACCATAGACCAGTAAATATAAGACTTGATTAAATTTCGGTTTATTGATTCATGAGATGCAACGTCCATACAAAGTTATATATAGACCTTTATTTATTTTTTTTTTTTCAGTTTGAATTTATTATCCTTTATATTATTTTTTATGTAATTAATATTATATTTTTTAAAGCTAAATTTTCTTTTCTATTGAATGTAATTGACGGAAGTTCTCTGATACATTTTAATTATGTCGACTGACACGTTTCAGGAAGTAAAATCCATTTTTATTATCCACACTGTAAGCAAAATATTAATATTAATAATGACCATCTTCTATCAGGTACGATTCCGGCTTAGACTGCTTCAAAACAGAGACTTTTGGTAGCCATTTTCCCCCTTAGAAATGCTTTGTATTTTTATTTTTATTTTTATTTTTATTTTTATTTTTATTTTTATTTTTTAATCTGCATAAATGTTGCATCATTAGAAAGATCTTTCAAACCTGAACATTTTTTGTGCTTGCACTTTCCCCTTAATCTCAATATGTAAAAAAATTTCAACGAAAGTTTATAACTACCATTGCAATTCTAAAATACCCATGGAGGATAAAATTAAAATGTAATATAAAATTCAATCATAAAAATTATGGGCTAATAGTTATTACATCATTTTCTTGCAATCATGATAATGTACTTATCTGATATAAACAAACAGTTGATTGTGACGTCATATTTATCAAAACAGTTAAAGTAAGTAAGGTTTCAAATAAGGTACCTAAGGTTACTTCGCTTCAAATGTGGTACCTTTCATTTGGTACCTTATTTGTAACGAAGTTTTGATTACATATTTTAGAATTAATTAAAATATGAAAATAATTTCAAAATTGGACATTTAAATTTATGATTGTTGCCAAAACAATTTACCAGTTATTGATATATCTCTTTATATATATATTTCTTTTGTGCGTGTGTATGTCACTGAACTCCTCCTAAACGGCTGGACCGAGTTTAATGAAATTTTTTGTGTGTCTTCAGTTGGATTCGAGAATGGTTTAGATTTACAATTCAGTCCAATTTAAATTGTTTATTTAATTGATTTATCACTTATAAATTGTTGTTGATTTTGGAATGTTTCACATTGGATCCGGCAGACTGTGCTACGATCGTAGTATCGAATATTCTATAATACGCAAGCGAAGTGATGACGTCACTGGCCGTCCGTGGATGCAAGAAAAATATTTCCTTTGTTAATCGCCCATTGGATTTTGCTGTAAAATTGATAAAATTTGAATTTTTAATCTCAAAACTCTGTCATCCTTGGCGGAAAAAAAATATCGGCATATCATCTGGAGAACATATTTAACTTCTTTCAAAAATAATTGTTATTTTAACAACTTACATTAAAAGAGTAATGAATAATATGAAACAATTTCGTACAATACATATTACGAAAATATACATCTGGCATGTATATTTTCGTATTACGTTTTTGATCGCCAAATACAAAAAGCGCCAAGGAAGACAGAGTTTTGAAATTTATTTTATTTTATTTTTTTTTTTTTTCAATTTGAGAGCAAAATAACTCAATCTAACACATGCATACGATAACTAATACATATTTATACCCAAATACGGGGATTAAAATCGAGAAATAATTTTCCTCGATTTTTAATAATTTTTTATAAAAAATCCAATGGGAGATTAACAGAGGAAATCTTTTTCTTGCATCCACTAACGGTCAGTGACGTCACAATTTGCCTGCGTATATTCTATTGTAATTCCAGTTTGTCCCGACAGTTGGTGCTGAGATCAAATTCAAGAAAATATTTTGTAACTTCGTGTTATTATTGTTATACAAAAAATTGTGTCCTAATTGAAATATTACATCAAGATGTAATTAGTGTTTGAAGAGTTTTGAAGTGTGCATAAAAAACTATACATTTTGCAAATTTAGTGCGGAATTGGAGTGAGTATTTTATGTAATTTTCTATCAAATTTACACGCGCATTGATTAACAACCACCCTAACCTACAAATTTATTTGTGTAGCTAATTTATTATATTTTATTTATTTATTTTTGAATGGAACACCTTTAGTATCGGATCCCTTTGGCAAAATTTGAAATTTGGCACCGAAGTAGCTCGGACGCTTCTCGCAAGATCTTTAGTTCCACAATTGAGATAACCATTTCAATTCATCGCAAAAATGGCTTAAAATATTTAAAGTCACTAATGGGGTCCCATACTTTTGTGCGTATGTATTTCACTGATATTTTATTTTATTTTATTTTATTTTATTTTATTTTATTTTTTGTATGGAAAATTTGGCACCAATGTAGCTCGGACGCTTTTCGCCAAGATCTTTATTTCCACAATTGAGACAGCCATTTCAATTCATCGCAAAAATGGCTAAAAATATTTAAAGTCACCAATGGGGTGCCATACTTTTGTGCGTGTGTATGTCACTGTTTTTTTTTTTTTTTTTTTTTTTGTATAGTTTAGTATCGGATCACATTGGCAAAATTTGAAATTTGACACCGAAGTAGCTCGAACGCTTCTCGCCAAGATCTTTAGTTCCGCAATTGAGATAGCCATTTCAATTCATCGCAAAAATGGCTTAAAATATTTAAAGTCACCAAAGGGGTCCCATACTTTTGTGCGTGTGTATGTCACTGAACTCCTCCTAAACGGCTGGACCGATTTTAATGAATTTTTTTGTGTGTCTTCAGGTGGATTTGAGAATGGTTTAGATTTACAATTCAGTCCAATTTAAATTGTTTATTTAATTGTTAATTATGTCTTTTAAGTTATAATCGGAATTCACAGTCACCGTTCACAGCGCTCCATACCTGTTTCACTTATATACCACATCCTTACACACTTACAATAAGTTAGTTATTTTTTTCTATCAAAATATTCTCTAGAAATAATTTATATGGCAAAACAACGTTTGCTGGGTCAGCTAGTATATATATATATATATATATATATATATATATTTTTTTTTTTTTTTTTTTTTGAAGGGGGGGGGGCATAAGATGAAATAATGTTTTAACGCGAAAAATTTAAAATTAAAAAATATTAAATTGCCCATGCATATAAAAAATAATTATTAAAACGAGTCGAAGAAGGAAGCAAAATAAGTAAGTTATATTACGGTAAATACGATAGATAATATGATACGTTATATTAGACCTATCGTCCTCTGTTAGTAGGTATTTTAGTTAAAAGATTGTTCGGTGCAACTTGCACATTAGTCCCGGCAGGTACAACTTGCATATTAGTCCCGTCAGGTGCAACTTGCGCATTAGTCCCCTTTAAACATAGTGTCCAGCAAAGCAGGCAAAGCATTCGTTGATTCACTACCTTAATTGATTTCACGTTCCGTCATTTTTGACGGGGTTATATACTAGTATATATATATATATATGTGTGTGTAGAATCTTGGCTGGGCGTCTAGGGGTGGGGCAATGATGAGTTGCGACTTAGATGACTACCCATTTATTAGGTAACACACATACAACACAAGATACACAAAGAAAATATGATAATAGAAGAATTTGCATAATTATCCAACAGCTGGTTTCGACGCTTAACACATTACAAACTTTCTACATCAGTATAACCGTAACAAAACAACTTTTAAGCACCTACTCGTACTTATATACACAAAAACACCTACGCGTGCTATCAAATAGTGAAAATGAAGTAATGAGTCCTCCATGGCTCTACACACTTATTAAGAGCACAACAAGCTCTAATTAGGAGAAAATGAGCATGTCAACCTTCGCGCTGACGGTCTCAACCGATCTCCACTGCAGCCAGATCTCAACTGACTTCCGTTCGTCATCTCGTTCAAAGATAAGCATCAGAGGCAGCGCCATCTGTTGGCTGTGCAAGGAACTTCCCACAACGCTCTGCCATTCTGATGTGCGGTGACCTCACCGTAAACCAGCCTGGGATACTAAAGGATATCTGCAAAATACAATTAAAAGAAACAAAAAACAAAAAAAAAACAAAAAAGAGAAACAGACATTAAAAAAAATTATGTACATAAAAATTCACAGTTAACTTTTTCTTTAAAGTTCATCAGTCCATAGTATTGGATTTTAGCTTAGTTTGTGGACCATAATTTCATATGGTCTGCAGAAGTACTAGTATGTATAGGTCCTTCGTGATTACCTATCTTCTCGACTTCAGATCTGTCTTTGGTCTTTACTCGCACAACTTTATAAGGACCTAAGAATTTTGGTCTTAGTTTCATGCCGGTTCCAAACTGAGTTCGCTGGATGGCAACTAGATCATTAATTTTATATATATGGGCTTTCTTTCTCTTCTTGTTGTAACATCGGCGATTTTCTTCCTGAATCTTAAGAATGTTTTTTCTTGCTTCTTCACGAATGGTGTTAAGATTATCAAGCATGGAATTTATCCTTTCCTCTTCGAGGAGTTCTAGTATTCTCTTATCTTCTTTCCTTCTCATTGTTACTCCAGTGAGTAATTCAAACGGAGTTCTTTTGGTACTTCTTGATACGGTGGAATTAATAGTCCTCTGGACAGCCTCAACAAACTTGTACCACTTGTTAGGGTCATTTATACATAACTTGGATAATACAGGAATGATGAAGTCTCTCAATTTGACCATTCCCTCTTGGGATTCCGGTTGTGATGGTGTCATGTTCGATTCCCTCGGATACACAGTAATCTTCAAATTCCTTCGATATGAACGCAGGTCCACGATCAGATATTATTCTTGCGGGGTTACCAAAAATAGCAGCTTGCTGTTTTAATTTTTGCAAGGCGTCTGCTGAAGAAGTTGATTTCACCGAATATAGCCACGAAAATTTACTAAATCCATCGATGACAGTGAAAATGTGATTATACTTTTTATTAGTGGTCGGTAAAGGACCCACAAAATCGATATGATACGTAGATAATGGTATATCTCCTTTAGGGTTAGGGTTCAAAAAACCTTCTCCTTTTCCCTGTTTCTTATTTACAAGTATACATTCTACACAACTTTTTACAACATTATCTATGCATTTTTTCATATTAGGAAAGTAATATTCGCGTTTAACTAACTCTTCAGTTTTATTAGCCGAAAAATGTCCTAAGGCATGACATTTCTTTACGACCTCAATTTGCATGATCTCTGGGACAATTAGTACATCCCTATCATTTAACACTTTATATAAAACATTATTTTTTAACACATATTCGTCATTTTGGTTCTGTTGTAAAAGAGATTTCATAGTGTTGATAAACTCATCATTTTCTTGAGCAGTAGCAATACGATGAGTAAGAGTATCAGTTGTTACAGTCATTACAGGGTGTCTGCTAAGCGCGTCAACATGCTGCATTTGTTTACCAGGTCGATGTTCTACTTCGTAGTCGAATTCCTGTAGCAGGAAAGACCACTTGGCTACCTTAGGTGTCAATTCACGTTTATCTAAAGTTTTAGTGAACGCTTGATAGTCAGTATAAATTTTGAATTTACTACCTAATAAATAGTTCCTAAATTTTTTAAGGGCTTCTACTATCGCTAACACTTCTAACTCATAACTACAGTATTTTTCTTCTTGTACAGAGGTCTTTTTACTCATATAATGGATTGGATAGTACTGTCCATCGTCATCTTGTTGTAATAGGATTGCACCGAATCCTAATTTAGATGCATCTGTATGAACTTCTAGTTTATAGCCTTGATTAAAAAGGTGTAAGACAGGCGTATTAGATAAAATGTCTTTCAGCTTTTGAAAAGCCAATTTCTGCTCTTGCTCGAATTTAAATGGAGTGGAAGCACGTAATAAGTCACTGAGTGGTCTTGCTATGTTGGCATATGAACGAATAAATTTTCTAAAGTAACCCGTTAAACCTAAGAAACTCTGCACTTCCCTAGCATTACGAGGTTCTGGGAAATTTTGGACTGCAAGAGTTTTTTCTACTGAGGGTTTAATCGTGCCATTCTCAATTATGTGACCTAAGAAATCGATCTTTCGTTTCAAAAACTGACATTTCATTAAATTTAACTCTAGACCAAATTTTGATGCCGTTTCTAACACACGTTTTAATTTATCTAACCCTTCATTCTCATCTTTAGATGGAATAATTATATCATCTAAATAAATAATTACAGTACCATCTTTTAATAGGTCTTTAAACACATAATTTACATATCTTTGAAATACTAAGGGACTATTACATAATCCATAGGGAACTTTTAGAAACTCATACTGGGCATTATCGGTCACAAAAGCTGTATATTTCCTACTTTTTTCCTCTACATCAACTTGTAAAAACGCATTCTTTAAATCTAGTGTCGGAAAAACTTTACCCTCCCCTAATCTATCAAATAAATCCTCAATATTTGGCAACGGGTATTTATCTTTAATAATTTTCTTATTTAAAGCACGATAATCACAGCATAACCTTATTCCTCCATCTTTTTTCCTACACACCACTATTGGCGAAGCATAATTTGACGTACTTTCTCTAATTATACCATCTTTTAACCACTGGTCAATTTGTCTATCCACCTCTGATTTCTCAACAAATGATAATCTGCGAGAGCGTAAACATACTGGTGTATCATCAGATAAAATAATGGACATTTTTAAATCAGTACTTTTTGTTTTAACTGGCTTATAACTTTTTATTAACTCGCTTAATCTCTCTTTTAACGACTTATCTAAAATGTAACTGACATCGAATTTTTCTTCTTCTGAAAAATTGCACATATTTGAAAAAAAAGAATCTATTTCATTTTCCCTTCGATCAAATAAAGAAAAAGTACACTCACTTGCTCCATCGAAATCGCTTTCCCCCGAACTCAGAAAACTATCTTCCCCCCCTACTACGTCGCTGGAATTCGAAACATCCTTTTCCTCTTTATTTTTTTGTTTCAAAATATGAAAGATATTACCAGGCAGAATTACGTCGCATGTCAAATTGTTGCAAAAAGCACCGATTACATTTATTGAATCATGATTAGGTAAAGATATTTTAAATTCAGTCAGATTTGCATCTTTCTTTTCATTAAAGCAGCTAACTAGAGTGGTCGAAGAAATAACATTTTTAGTCTGTGGAATGCTATTTTTATTTACAATTAGAATCGAAGAACCCGAATCTTTTAACCCTTTAAGTGGAATATCATCCACTAAAATATCAACATATTCGAGCTCATTAACAATTAGGTTAATCGGACTTGTTTCGGATTGAACTACTGAATTCGTTGGAAGATTTTCACGTAATTCTTTTTTCTCTGGAATACGTTTAGGGCACACTCTAGCGAAATGAAATGTTTTCCCTTTTGCACCACAAATGTAACACATTCTTTCATGCTTTTCGTGAGTTTGATTAGATACCGAATTACGTACTATGGGATCTTTATTATTATAATAATGTGTCTTTCTAAAAGGAGTTTTGTTTACAAACCGCTTATTCTCTGAACTTTCGTTTCGCGTATTATTATTAGTTTCAATTAACGATTTCCCTCTAGAAGAGTAGAATAAATCACACTCCCGACCTAATTCGTTGGGTTTAAACCAATTTTGACCTTCTCGAACACTAATATGTTCCCTAGTTTTAGAATCCAACGTTTCATATAATTTATCAGAAACTATAAGATCACACAATTGCTTAACATCGTTAACCCCTCTCAATCTACAATAGTAATCAAAAGAAGCGCTTAGACGGGAAGCGAATTGGACATGAGATTCTGACGGATTACGCAACGCATTTTTAAAATTACTTAAACATTCACGCGGCGTTGGTTGAAATTGTCTTAAAATTAATTCCTTAACTTTTTCATAATCGTTAATTTCTTCAGTGGTTACGTACGCAAGAACCTGATTACATTTATCTCCCAATAAATTAATCAATATTTCCGATTTGAATTTAGACGGTACATTTTTAGAAACGAATGCTTTTTCAAGGGATTGAAAAAATAAGTGCAAAGCTTCCGGTTTCTCAGGTACTGAAATGGTTAATGTTCGAATACTTCTAATTAAATTTTCTAATGATTGTGAAGTAGTTTCTGAATTTGATTGTTCAACATTATTACTAGAATTATTTGCTGCAGCCTGTAACTTTAAATTCTGTAACTCTATTTCTTTTTCTAACTGGGATAATTTAACTCTTTCTATCTCAATTTTGGTTTGTTCTTCTACAGATTTCAACTTTTGTTCTTCTACTAACATTTTAATAACACCTCTAACAAATTCTAAATCATTTTTATAAATATCAGAACTCTCAATCAAAGTTTTGATTTCAACTACCTTAGCTTCCGCCGGAACAGTTAGGCCTAATTCTTCAGCAATTGTTCTTAAATCGGCTTTTCTAATACCTTGTAACACGTTTTGGGCCATTATAACTCTAAATAATTACTTATACCAGAAAATATTTCAATATTTCTACCAAATTAATATCATACTTAAATAGAAACAAAACAATATGAGAACATTTTTCTTAAAAATGATTCTATGCTTTTTGTTCTCAAATAAAAAATTATCATGATTTTTAAAATAAACACATGCAGAACAATTTATACCATTTAATAGAATATTTAGAACAACTTATATATTTCTTAATTATTACTATATACATATATTTCATATAATATCACCATTATCATTATTCTTTCTTTAATTATTGTTTTCACTTTCGTTTTAAAATAATATTGTTATAATATTGTTAAAATATTATTGCAAACAGTAACAAGCAAAATACTAAATGATTATTCAGAATATTTTTTTCAATCATAATTCCTATTTTTATTCATTCTTCTCAAGTAATGTATTGATTTTATTTCATCACACAGTGAAATCAAAACTGTTCTCAAAAAAAATATTTCACCATTAATTTCTAATTCAAAATAGTAACTCAAACTCTTTTTGCTCAATATATGCATTAATCATTATTGTTTACTCTCAAACAGAATGATAAATATATAACAGTTACCTTTTATAACTTGTTGGTGTATCCATAATATCGCGGCAGAGTCCCCACTTGTAGAATCTTGGCTGGGCGTCTAGGGGTGGGGCAATGATGAGTTGCGACTTAGATGACTACACATTTATTAGGTAACACACATACAACACAAGATACACAAAGAAAATATGATAATAGAAGAATTTGCATAATTATCCAACAGCTGGTTTCGAGGCTTAGCACATAACAAACTTTCTTCATCAGTATAACCGTAACAAAACAACATTTAAGCACCTACTCGTACTTATATACACAAAAACACCTACACGTGCTATCAAATAGTGAAAATGAAGTAATGAGCCCTCCATGGCTCTACACACTTATTAAGAGCACAACAAGCTCTAATTAGGAGAAAATGAGCATGTCAGCCTTCGCGCTGACGGTCTCAACCGATCTCCACTGCAGCCAGATCTCAACTGACTTCCGTTCGTCATCTCGTTCAAAGATAAGCATCAGAGGCAGCGCCATCTGTTGGCTGTGCAAGGAACTTCCCACATATATATATATATTTCTTTTTTTCTTTAAGTTCTATTTAGAGTTCTGGTTATTTATGTTGTATTATGTTTTGAGGTTCCCTGAATACAAATATCTAATTTTAAGTGGTTGATCTGTGATGTAAATCCAACATCTGCATCACTTAAAATAAATTAGCTTCAGAAAATTGAAATTTTGAATTTTGAAATTTCCTTCAGGTTACCACTTGAAATTTTTAATCAAGATTAGCATGTTTGTAGGGAAAAAAAAATTATTTATTTAAGAAAATAAATAAATAAATAAATAAATAAATAAATACATAAATACATAAAGCAATGTATATGATAAGCAATCGGTATAATATGATATGCAATATAATAAGCAGTCGGTAAAAATAATGACTACTTTTATTCTTAATAAGCAGTACTTTTTCTTTACGAATTGAGTAAGTAACGTAGTAAGTAGTGTTGTTAGAAGTGTAGTAAGGCACCTATTACTGCTTTTTCTCTTTTCATTATTTTTTCTTTAATTATTTCAAAACTGTTTTCATTTTAGCCAGTCGCTTATTAATTGATTAAAAAATTTGCAATCAAACACTAATTATTATATTCTTCACCATTTACAGGGGTTGAACTCCTAGCCTCTTTTTCAGGATAATTTCATAAGTGAGATGTTTTTCGCCTTTTCTTCCACCGCACATTTCAGGCAGAAATCTATACTTTATTTTTACAGTAATTTGTCGAAGGCCCACCAGCGGCCGAGCGGTTCTGCGCTCAAAGCTGGTAGATGGGAGGTGCCGGGTTCGATCCCAGGTCGCGCTCATCGACCTAGCCGTTCGGAGTTTTCCGTGGTTTCCTCCGAAACTCGCGTAAATACGGGCTAGGACCCCTTAGAAAGACCCCCACGGAGGGCATTCCCCCTATAGGCCTAGGACACATAAGGAGTCAATCGGCCTTAATCCTCCAACCAACCAGTAATTTGTCGTGATTAACTAGGATAGAAAGTATTGTAAAAAAAATAGTGGTAACAATAAAGGAGGTAACTTCTCAAATTAGGAATGTATCCTGAAACAAATAAAAATAATGCGGAGAGTATGACCCCACGCTTAACACTAGGTTTTAGGTGCGTTTTATAGCAATCAGTTATTTATTTATTTATTTATTTTATTTTATTTTATTTATTTATTTATTTTTAAAACTTTTACTCTTACTTAATACATATATACATTGAAACTGTGATGAAGTTCAATGAAGTAAAATTCTTTTTATGATTCCGATATTATAGTCATTAAAATGTTTCATTTTCTTTTGGTTGGGAGGAAGGGGTTTTAAGAAATATTCATTTTTGAGGCATTACTATTAAAACACTTCATTAAACTGGATTCTCTTTTATTTTCTTTCCTTCATTTCTATTTTTTCCGCCAAAAACACAATTTCTGTTTTCTCAACAACTTTTTTTTTTTTTTTTCTTTTGATGATTTCATAAATTAAACCCTTTTAGTAGGCGATTATATAAAAAAGTTTAAATAATTGAGAAAAGATATTTTTACTTCTGATATTCACAAAGAAAATAAATATATAAACTGATTAAGCATAAATTATGACTTAAAAAATTTTCTGCTAACGAGGAATTAAAAAGACTTATATTTTAAAAATGTTTAGCATCTTGAATACGATGTAAATTTAATCAAAAAGAAAAGAAAAAGAAAAAGAAAAGAAAAAGAAATTATACGTTTTAAATTTATAAACCGTGTTTTTTTCTATAAAAAGAAAAAATGTTTTGCCAAACAGAAGCACTGTAAAAAAACCTAAATAAAGTAATAACTTCGTAAGTCAGAATTTTTTTTTTATTTATTTATTTTTTATTTTATTATTATTATTATTATTATTTATTTTTACAATCTAATAATATTATTAATGATAGGATGATAACCGTCAAAATAAATTATGTTCTATTTTTTTCCCCCTTAGAATCGTAAGATTTAAAAAGTCATTAATTCAAAAAAAGTAAAAGAAAATCTTATATAAATTCAACTAAGCCAACCGTTAAATAAAATGTTTTTATTAATAACTAGCTGGCTTTGCCCGCTTCTCTGGTCATTATATTAAAACGGATTCTAAAAACACAATAATAATAATAATAATAATCACTGAAATCAGTCAAAATCTAAGTTAAAGTTCTCGCTACCTTTCGTAGCGGTTTTCCCACTCGCCACGCTTCACAAAATCCTTTTATAGTGCATGTCGCATACATATACTTAACCGACACATTAAAAAATCGAGATTCTGAGATTATTTGAAGTAGATTTATGCTTTAAAAAGTGTTTTTCAGCCATCCTCTCCCGTCTTTAAAGGAAAGAAGGAGGAGAAAATTTTGCAAAATCTCTTTATATTATAAGATAAATCTAACTTACCCACACATAAAAAATCTTCTTCCTAAGATAATTTACTGCTGACTTACGCATAAATTAATATACCCCCCCCCAACTCCCTAGGGGCGGTAGGGTGGAATTCCCAAAATCACATTGTAGTATGTGTTAAATACGCATAAGCACTCCACACATCAAAAATTGCCATTCTAAGATAATTTGGAACACAGTTACGCATGTAAACTTGTTTTTTAACCCTCCAACCCTCAACAGGGGCGACAGTACGGAATTTCAAATAATCCCTTTGTAGTTTGTGTGTGTTGAGTATGCATAACCTATCAACATATCAAAAATCGTTTTCCTGAGATAATTTGGAACAAAGTTACTCTTTAAAACGCGTTTTTGCCACTACCCTCACCCTTAAAGGGGGGAAAGGAGAAATTTCACAAAATTCCCTTTATAGTGCGTGTTGGGAACGCATAACCATCCCGCACATAAAAAATCGCCTAAGATAGTTCGGAGCAGAGTTGGGCATGGAAACATAATTCCCTCTACACACACACACCCTCAAGGGGGATAATATAGAATTTTAAAAAATGCCTTTGTAGTGCGTTTCTTGAGTACGCACAAGCAATCGACATATGAAAAAATCGCTATTCTGAGATAATTTGGACCAGAGTTACTCTAAAAAGCGTTTATTTCGCCCTCCCCCGCCCTCGAAAGGGGAGGTGGTAATTTCGTAAAATCACTTTATACTGCGTGTTGGAAACGCATAAACAACCCACACATAAAAATTAATCTTGCCGAGATAATTTGAAGCAAAGTTATGCTTATAAACGGGTTTATTGTCTCCCTCACCCCCAAGGGGGGAAAGGTGGGGACTTTCGCAAAATCCCGTTACAATGGGTGTTGGACACACGTAAAATAGCCACACACTAAAATTTGTGACCTCAGCTAGTACAGATTTTCCTGGACGAATTTAGCGCTAAAAGGGGGGTTTTATAGATTTTTTTTTTTTTTTTTAACAGGGATACAGCAAAAAATTCTTTATCATTATGGCCTATGAGCTGAAATCATTTGCATCTAAATGCGTTTTTCGATTGAGCTAAAAGTTTATTTACGCACTGTAGGTCACCATCGCTTGAACCATAAAGATTCTGGTGAATATATCATTTATAGATTTTTTTTTCTTTTACAGGGACACAATGAAATATTTTTATCATTATGCCTATGGGTATAAATTATTTAAAGCGCGATAGTGTCTAAACGCATTTTTTGAATGAACTTAACATTCATACATACGTTACAGGTCGCTGTTGCATAAACCATAAAGATTTTTTGTGAATCCAATTTATAGTTTTTAGAACCATTTATAATTTTTTTTTTTTTTTTTTCAGGCTCGTAAAGAAAAATATATTATTATTATGGCTCTTGAGATCAAATTATTTAAAATGCGATAGCGTCTAAATGCCTTATCCGAGCAATGTGAAAGTTTATGTGCATGCCATAGGTAATCATTGCACGAACTTTATTGATTTTGGTGAGTCTAGTATTTACAGATTTTTACAGGGACACAACAAAAATTTATCATTATGATCTATGGGCTCAAATTATTCGAAGGGCTATTATGATTTTCTATTTGACTTATTTAACGATTTCTCTTACTTTATACAACCGTTAATTACTTAATGTTCGGATTGGATTGGTTTGGATATGGGAATAAGGCCGATTGACTGCGGTAGGTCCTAGGCCTGAGGGGTAGTGCCCTCCGTGGGGTTCTTTCTAAGGGTTCCTAACCCGTATTTACGCAAGTTTCGGAGAAAGCCACGGAAAACTCGGAACGGCTAGGCCGACGAACGCAACCTGGGATCGAACCCTGCTCCTCATGTCTGTCTACCAGCTTTGAGCGTAGAACCACTCGGCCGCTGTTGGCTATTTAATGTTCGAAAAGTCGAATGGAGTCACACCAGAATTTTTTTTTTTTTTTTTCTTTCAGGAATGAGAACTATTAGTTTCAATCTACGGATTTTTACAATACCAGTTTTACGATTGTTGGACATTTATCGAAATCGAAAATTTATCGAAAATATGATTGAATAATTTGAAAGCGATGTTATCATTTGAAAAGAAAAAAAAAAAAAAAAAAAAAAAAAAAAACTAATAGTTCTCCGTACTAAACTAAATTCTGCTTTTGCCAGAATTTCATCTTTTTTTTTTTTTTTTTAAGAAAAAGAAAAGAAAAGAAAATTAATAATAATCAGTTTTGAAACTGAAAGTATCGAAAAACGTTTTCTTTAATAATTTTGAATTAAGAAATAAAAAGCGCGCGTGGAAAATGATATAAAAAATAAAACAAGATAAATGAATCTGAGTTTGAGTTGGCAATTTTTTAATATTATATTTAAAAAATAAATAATGAAAAATATTAGGTGTGCCGAAGAATGGCGTTGCTTTTTGAATTTGACAAAATTGACCACGGAAAAGTTTTCTGGACAACATTTAAATAAGCTTTATTTATTTTCTTCTTCTTGGTGCTTTTTAGACTTTCAAAACAAGATTTGGATGTCATGATACGAAAAATGTTGTCATTTTTTTTTTTTTTTTTTTTTTCCAATTCAGTTCAAAGAAAAAGTCTTTATTTATTTATTTGTTAATTATTTGCAGATTCAGATTCATTTAATACTTCACTTCTTAAAATCTGTGTAAATTCTTTGAAGTTTTTTTGACAATACGAAATAATGTCATTTTTAAGTTATTTGTCATTTTTGAAATATTGTCATTTTATAAACCAATTATTATTATTTTCTTAAAAAAAAAAAAAAAAAAAAAAAAAAAAAAAAAAAAACTATTGGTAGTAAAATTTGGTATCATAGCTCATGACCGCCAGACTTTTACCTATATAGAAGTCGGGACTTAGAAAAATGCAGCTTATGGTATTGAAAGATCTCCCTGTAAGAAATCCCGTGAACCTGGAAAAAGCAAGAATGTATGGCGTACTTCCTTTATTGAATAGCTGTCACCTCACCTTCACCCTTCCCCTTTTTCTTCAAGAAATGTCTTAAAAGTTTTCCTGTCAGGTTTTGCAAAAAAGGTGCAATCTCTGTTTATATATTTTTCTTTTATGTTCGGGACGGTAAGCAACATTCTGTTTAAGTGTCAAAAAAGTTAGCGGTACTATTTTACATACAAAGATAGCGACAAGCAAGAGATGTTAAAGTATAAAACTATTTATTTTATTTTGCCACCCAAGACGTTTTCTCGCCGTTCTAGATCCAGAAAAAAAGAGTGCTGGTCTAAAATTTTGAATTTCGTAAAACGCATCTTCTAAAAACTTACTTCTGAAATAAGAAATAAAAGAAATTTAAATGTTAAAGTGATAATATATGATTCTTCGTTTAATTTTATGTATAATATTTCCAGAATTTTTATTCATTTATTTACATAAAAAATAAATAAATAAAAAATAAATAAATAATAATAATAATAATTTATTCCTTTATTATTATCGTTGTCGTTGTTGTTATTATTAGTTTGAATCGATGCTATTAGCCGAATTAATAGCCGTAACTTGCCTTCACTTGCCTTTGTTTTGAACAATATATAGCAGAAATCTAGTCTTCTAAGGAACTGCACAAACGATTTTGATAAGAAATTATAGTTAGATATAATGTAACTGGAACTTATTTTTACTTACCTCGAGGAAAATTAGCTGTGACTTCGGTCACCCAGACTTTATATATATATATCAGCTTGTATTAAGATTTAATATTAGAAGATATTTTAAATTACTTTCAAATTCTTAATACGTAATGCAAGTTCTATTTAAAATTAGGCAGTTAAACACTCTCCTATTCTTTATTATTATTTTTTTCTTTTTTCCCCAATTGATTATCCTTTGTCTCCTACGACCTTACAAAAGGAGAAATATGAACAAATGAAAATACAATTGCTTTAGTACTTTCAGATTCTTAATTCATCACAGCTAGAACGTGTTCTTAAGGGACTTGGCATATTTCACGTCACTACCGAAATAGGTTTTCTATAAAATCATACATTTCCATTTCATATTTATAAACTGAATTAAGTTAGGTTTGTTCTGCAAAATTACAGGCGACAACTCTTATGGTTTTTACCAGACTTTCTATCGATTTTTAATCTTTAAATTGAATTTTATCACTTTGCATTTTTTCATAAATTCGAGAACTTTAAAATGCTTAAACTTCTACAGATATTTAAGAAAAGACTTAATACTTTTTTAGTGTCTTTAATAAAAACTACTTAAAAAGAATCAGATATATTAGAGGATTTTGAAATTTATTAATTTGTTTTGAAGAAAAAATAAAAAAGTTGCATGTTTAGATTTAAAAAAAAAAAAATGCTTTTTGTTAAACTTTTTTTAAAAATATTTATTCTTTTAGAGGTATTGCAAAATCCGTTCCTAATTCTTTTAAGTACTTTCTATTAAACATCCGAAAAAAAATTAAGTCATTTCTTTAATACCAGTAGAAAGTTTAGCAATTTGAAGGTCACCAATTCATGAAAAAATTCAAACTGAGAAAATGCGATTTAAAAATTACAAATCTGTAAAGAATACATTAAAAACCAAAAGAATTGTTGGCTGAATTAATATTTTATTAAACAAATCTAATCTAGTTCAGTTTGTAATTTTTAAAAGGAACATTAGGCTATTATATGAAACCTATTTCAGTCGTGCATCAAAGGTTTCAAGTTTCCTTGCTGAATTCTAATAAATTACATTCTCAATCAAATTTATATCATGCAACATATCATTTGTAAAATCAGGTTATAATACAAAGTAAAAAAAAAAAAAAAAAAAAAAAAAAAAAAAAAAATCGATTTTTTATAATTAATTCATTTTTATTTATTATTAATATTATTATTAAATCTTTAATTTCTTAATAGATGAAAGGCAAGAAAGAGCTATTTTATTTGTAAATATTATTATTATTATTATTATTACACTAGGGACTCTGCCCCCTGCTCGCTCCACTTACCAACCCCCTAGGAAGGCTTCGCCTCCACCCGACTTTTTTATAACCTTCACTTAACCTCTGTAGCGCTCCCGTCTATTCGCTTCTTACTTTTCACTGAATAGGAAAATGAATACTGCATAAAACAAGAAAAAGCAATATATATATATATATATATATATGGAAATAACCGTATTGAATGTCAAATTAAAATACTTAATATTTAATACCACTTTTTTTTTTTTTATGAAATGATATGCTAAAAATCAGTATTTTTTTTTTTTTTTTTTTTTTTTTTTTCAGAAGAGAAAGAAATTTATAATATCTAGACCATTTTGTATTACAGATATAGTATATGAACACTTTGGCAACGTTTAAGTTTTTACCACTATTTGGAGATGAATTTTTTTGGTAGAATTCCTTATTAAAAAAAAAAAAAAAAAAAAAAAAAACTTTTAAGGAAATTAGAATAACCTTTAAAAAAATTTCAACCTATTTTTTCTAATGCCCGTACTTCTTACTATTGATTTTTTAAAAACAAATTTATGGCAGTACATAATACTCTCTGTATATTTTTATTGTATTGCTAGATAATAATTTTAAACATTCGAAAATAACGAAAAGTTTATTATTTTTACTATTTTAATTTGGGAAAACCTCCTGCAGCTTCAATTATTAATTCTCTTCCGTGGTTTTCCATTTTGCCGGCGGGGCCGCTGTAGCCCAGTCGGTAGAGCGCCGGCCTCGTAATTCGAAGATTGAAGGTTCGGTACTTGAGCCGGCCAAAGACCGTCGTGTACGCTAATGGTGTCTGGTGCACGTAAAATCTGTCGTGGCCGCAATGTCCTCCATGTTCCCATCAAAAATTATACCTCTGGGGGTCACCGAAGCGGGAGTGCCATCCCTTCCGTGGAGGATCAAAATTGTGATGGAATGTGTCCGAACCACCTCTAGGGGTGTGTCCGAGACCGTCGCCAATTGCCTATCTGCGCAGCGGGTCCCGGACAAAATCCCCCCTGACAAAATCCCCGCCGGACAAAAGCTCCAACGGACAAAAGCCCCACGGAACAAAATCCCCACTAACACTCCAATATACCTGGGGGGGGGCTAAGGGAGGGCACAGTGAGTATAGGAAAGAAAAATATTTTTTAAAGATTTTAATGAAACTTTGTTTAATTATGATTAGAGTTTTAAGAAATCTATACTGATAGTTACATATATCTGAAAGGGAGGGGTTTACGATTAAAAAAATGTAGTTTTTAAAGCAAATTTCAACAAATTACGGAGGGCTTAAGGGACATACGAGTTTTTTTTTTTTTTTTTTTTTTTTTTTTTTTTTTTTTTTTTACAAATTTCAATAAAATGTTTATTTTTTAATTATCACTCACTGCAGTTTGTATATTATGTTAAGTATAGCTGTACAAAGTAGGTAATATTTTAAAATATAGTATATATGATTCATTTAGTTCAAATAAATGTGGTTTCAAAAACTATCAATAATTATAAAATAATACTTTTTTTCACCTAATAATAGTATAAAAATTTCACTTTTAAAATTTTTTCTTATATTTTCTTTTATGGTCTTGCAAAGGTTTTGGAAAAATTTGGGCTCATGTAAAACTTGTTTAAATCTCTCTACTCGTCATAAGCCGTGGTGGCCTCTGTTGCTTCTTATTATTATTTCAGTTTCATTTACACAGGGTATTTCAAAAGTCTGGAAATATCAAAATACGTTGAAAGGAAAACAGTTTCGCTAAACACATTGATTTCAAAAGTTTCGTCCATTCAAATGATCTATCAGACACGGTATTATAGGCCCAAGCAAAACACTAATTCAATTTTTCAGATGAAAATTTTTTACAAATTTTTTTAAGCTTTATTTAATTATTCTTTAGAATTTTAAAAAATATAATGAGAATTACATATATCTGAATGAAACATGTTTTATTTTTATTTTATTTTTTTGGGGGGGGGGGGGAAGGGGGAGGGGTGTGTAGGGACAAAGGGGGAAAAATGCAGTTTTTATATATAATTTCTGCGGATTGTAAAAAATAGAAAAGTTTTTTATTTTTTTTATTTTAGTGAAATTTTCTTTAATTATCATTCACTCTAATATGCATTTATATTAAATATAAGTGTAGTTATGTTCATTTCTACTTTTTTCTTTGCTGGTCTTGAAAAGGATTTCGGAAAGGTTTGGCGCCCAACAAAGTGGTTTGATCTGCTCCACCCATCTTAAGCCATGGCGCCCTCTGCTCTTTCTTGTTATTTTTGCTTTATTTGTTTGGATTTTGCCCTTGTTTCACATAGTTTTCCTTGCTTTTTATTCATATATATATATATATATATATATATATATATATATATACATATTATCATTATTATTATTATTATTATTTTCAGAGTTACATGCATATTTATGTGGAGAGGCTAGAGGGCAGACTGAAAAGAAAAGTGTTTTTATAGAAAACTTCTACAGATAACCATGTAACTTTGTATAGATAACACTTACACTTTAAAGAAAGATAGTGAAGGTTGAAAAAGAGCTAAAATTTAGACATCATTACTACTCGTTATATGTGTGGATTAATGTATATGGATGCTTTTAATTTCTGTCAAGATAGTTTGTGTGTATATATATACAATATATAATATTACGTGAAAGATTATAGACAAAAAATTAAAAAAAATAATAATAATGATTATTATTAAAAACATCTTTATTTATTAAAAGTGAAAATTTTAAATGTTTAAATTAGTTTGTTTAATAGAACTATTTGAGCTTTCAGTTGGAAAATATATTTAAAAAAAAAAAAAATCTATTTTCTTTTTTCTATGAATGATTAAAAATAAAATAAATAAATAAATAAATTCACTAAACACTTTAGAAAATTAATTTAAGTAATATATATCTATATCTATATAGTATATATTTATAATAAATTAGTCGAGATTATTTGGTAGTATTGTTTCGGGTTTTAATACTAAAAAAAAAAAAAAAACTGTTTTAAAATACTTTTAATAATAAAAGATTATATATATATATATATGAATGATTATAAAGAAAACCTAGTTATAAAAATATTTAATGAAGTATTCTAAGTAAAAAAACTAATTTACTAATTAAAAATAAATTTTTTAAGATTTAAATTAAGTGAGATTGCTTAATACTATTGTTTGGACTTCTAGTTAAAAAGTGTATTTAAGTTGCCGAACGGTTCTCGATGCTAGTAGAATGGAAATGTCGAGTTCGATCCCAAGTAGCTTTCGTCGACCAAGTTGTTGAGAGTTTCCCATAATTTTCTTCGAAACTTTAGCAAGTATAGGCTAAGGCTGTTTAGGGCTTCACCCCCCCCCCCCCATTCCCACCAGGAGAGCTTTTCATGCAGATGTAGGGCACTCACGTTTTCAACGGCCTTTAACACTACCACAATCACCACGAAGATATATTTTAATATAAAATGTTTTTTTTTCTATAAATGATTACACACACATATATATATATATATATATAATTTATAGCAATATATATTAATTAAAAATTAATTTAATTATTAAAAATATATTTTTTTAATAATTCAATTAGTTGAGATTGCTTAATACTATTGTTTGGTGGTTTAAATAAAAATACTATAGTATTTCAAAATGTTCTTAAATATAAAAAGATTTTTCTACTATCGACGATCATAGAAATAAGGATCTAATTAAAATTATTTAATTTAAAAGGTCTAATTGAAAAACTAATTTAACTACTAATATTAAAAATGTGCATTTGAATAAAAAAAAAAAAAAAAAAAAAAAAAAAAAAGAGAGAGAGAGAGAGAGAGATTGCTGGAATATACTAATGCTTGGGATTTTAACTGTGAAGCTTATTGTAAAATATTTTTAATAAAAAACATTCGATTTGTACACCCCCAAAACCCTTAAATACCCATTTTGAACGGTCTAACTCAATTTCTATTTTTTTGCCCCTTCGCCTCCCCCCTTTTCCGGTCTTCCTCATAATTTTAGACTTTCGAAAATATTGTCATTCTGTTTGTAGGTTCAGAAAACCTATATGCACTAATTTTAAACAGTCTAACGGTATTTTTACTTTTTTGCCTCTTTGCGCTGCTTTTAATCATTTTACACTTTCAAAAATATCCTTATTTTATTTGTAGACTCCCAAAACCCTTATATACCTATTTTGAACGATTTAACTAAATTTCTATTTTTTACCCCCTTCGCCCCCCCCCCCTCCTCTCCCTACTTTCCGATCTTCCTAATAATTTTAGACTTTCGAAAATATCCTCATTCTATTTGTAGGCCCCCAAAACCTGCATGTGTCAATTTTAAACGATCTAACGGTAATTTAATTTTTTTGGTCCTTTCGCCCTCCCCCTCTTTCCGAGTCGACTAATAATTTTGCACTTTCGAAAATAACCTCATTTAATTTGTAGACCCCAAAAACATAGTAAAATTAAGAATAACAGAAGATTAAATGTCACCGAAATCCACATTAACCAAAAATAATTAATTTATAAGTAAATTAATAATAATCCGTGAAGAATTTAGTACAGATAAGAAAACAATTAACTGTTAATAACTTGAATAAAATATGAAGTATCACACCAAGTTTCTAGTGAGAAAAGAAACAGATTTATTGAATGATTTATTTTATCGCGATTTTAATTAATTTTGAAATGTTAATTTTATCCAAAATATCATACATAGGGCCTTTGTCCGGGCTAAGTGGGTCTTTTGTCCGCGGGGATTATGTCGGGGCCATCGCGAGGGTGCTCCCTGCTCCTGACCGGTTTTTACTGCCGATGACGTCAACAATGTGATCTGACTTGAAAGAAGGAAGCTTCCTTTTGCCTTTGCGTTTGCTTGTCTTATGTTGTTTTTGATTATTTATGTATACTTTTTCATAACTACTTATTTTGATAAAAGTTTTTTGTGAATTTTTAACTCAGTTTTCATTGGGAGAGAATTATGGGAAAGAAGTGTTGTGCTCCTCAGTGCAGATCAAATTATGATACTGAAAAAGAGTATATTACTGTTTTTAAATGAAAGCTGGAAAAAAAAAAAAAAAAAAAAACCTAAAAATTTTAAGTGTGATAAGTTTGCACTCAGAAAAACACGGTGATTTTACGTTAAAAGATTTTAGATATAATCTGCCTAATGAAAATAAAGATGTAGGAGTTTCAGAAAATTTTTAGGATGTTTTCAACAGTACAGATGATATTGAAATCACATATAAAGTTATGTCAGTTTTAATATTTATTGCAGGGTATATTGCATTTAAAGTATCAAACAAACTGAATTGCAAAGAATGTATTTCAACAATAGTGAAAGATAAGATTTTAGATGTAGATTGTTCTCCTGGTGTTTATGAATATTTATTTTTATGTGATAGAGGTAGGCTTAAATGGCCACAAGCCATATTAATTTTCATGATTGTAAATTGTTTTCTAATTTTTAATAAGTTAATAAGCAGCAAACATGAAAATAATTTTTTAATGTTTTCCGAGCCCAAAAAACTAATTATGTAATTAACCATTAAAAAACCAGAAATATTAGGAATAGATTTTTCGAATAGATGCATTTGTGGAAATGATTTGTACTATATTATTAAGTAATGCTTACCTGGAATAGCAAATATTTTGTTGAATAACTATACCAAAATTAAAAATGACAGTAAATATTTTAGTGGTACAAAAAGGATTGTCAGTATTAACTAATACATGGATTCTTATGCAGAACATTGATTCTATTCATCAATTATTTAATATTATTTTTAAGTATTATTTATTTTTTCGATTGTATTATATATTGTACTGTACGTTGTATTATATATTTTCTATTTATTTATATGCATAGAAGTATTGTAACTAGGAACTAACTCCTCGCCTAGTCCTATGGGACAAAAAGAGGGCATGGACAGGGCTAAAGGGGCAGGTCATTTGGCGCTCAACCATGAAATAAATAAAAGAAAATTTTAGAATTGTAAAGTTTTTCTTTTCTTTTTTTCTCATTCTCATTATTATTATTTTGTTTGACTAAAAGTGCCGTGAAAGAACCCTAACCATGCTATTCGACCTAGCAATTCAGAATTTTCCCTGGTTTTCTCCGAAACACGCATGATTTCAGGCAAGGACCCCTTAGAGATCCTCCTTATTTATTAAGTGTAAGCACCATAACTCAGTGGATGCTGAGGAGTGCGGTAGCCCCTTCACACAGAAATATATATCAATTAAAACCGCCTCTAAACCTATTTTAGATTATTTTTCATAGTAAATTCAACATATTAGGACTGAGGGCATGTTAGTCTCAATCTGGGATTTTTGCGTTGTCGATTTCGATAGTTGGACATTTGTCGAAATCTAAAATTTATCGAAAATATAATTAAATAATTTGAAAGCGATGTTATAATTTGAAAAAATAAGAAAAAAAAAATATAATAGTCTTCCGTCCTAAACTAAATTCTGCTTTTGCCAGAATTTCATCAAAATCTTTTATTATTATTATTATTATTATTATTATTATTGAAAGAAAAAGAAAAGAAAATTAATAATAATCAGTATCGTTACAAGCGATATCGGAAAAGTTTTTTTTAATAATTTTGAATTAGGAAATAAAAAGTGCGCGTGAAATAATATGAAATAAAAATAAGTAAAAAATGAATTTATTGATTTAATGTTTTTTTTTTTTTTTTCTTTCAAAAAAAAAAAAAAAAAAAAAAAAAAAAATTAATGAAATTCTGGCAAAGGCAGAATTTAGTTTAGGAAGGAGGACTATTATTATTATTATTATTTTACCTCATTGGTCTTACGTCTTAAACTGCAATCTGTCTTTATAGTATTGAAATAAAGGATAAAAGAAAGTCGTATGAGTGACACATTATATTACTTTTTTCCCTTGAATGTTCACACACATTCTGCTTTTTTCACGGAGGTCTACCGTGAAATGGTGACTATGTTTTAATGTGTCAGATGCTCTCTATATTCATAAAAATTCTTATATATATATATATATATATATATATATATATATATATATTCAAAATTAAAACAAAAAACTGAAAAACTTTTATTGGCAGATATCTAAATTAACCCTAAATGGCTATAAAATTCATATTCTTTCGTTAAAATTCTGTAAGATTGCGTCAAATTATCTTATTTTAATTCATTTTTTTCTGATTATTACATATAATTTAATACAATAGTTATTTTATAATTTAAATTTATAATAATCATAAAAAATTGATTCTTCATCTTATAATATGAAATTGCTTCGCTTAACAATAGTTACTACAATAATCTCTTTTAAAAAATTTAGAGTATTTTCTCTCAGTTGTATGGCCTACCACAGATCGAGAAGTGATGGCTTCGAGTCGACCCGAGGTTGTGCTCATTGACTTAGCCGTTAGGAGGTTTCCGTGGTTTTCTCCGAAATTCGTGTAAATACGGGCTAGAAGCCCTTAAAAATCCCTTAAAAAGGCCTCCACGGAAGGCATTCCCCCTTTAGGCCTAGGACCGTAAAGTAGTCAATCGGGCTTAAACCCCACAACCAACCAACCATCTCTCAATTTTATAAACTAAATAAATAAAATAGCGCTAAAAGAATAAGTGTTTTAACTTGACCTATTTTATCTGAACTTAATCGTCCTTAGGATCTTAAAAAAAATAAAATAACAATAAGAATAAGAATAAGAATATTATTTGCGTTAAATTTTAAGATATTTTTTAAATTTAAAATTGCAGCATTCTTAACCGAAACATTGAAACATGTATCAAAGTAAAATGAAAATGCGTGAAATTTCAAAATTTTATTCAAATATCAAAAAGTCAAATATTTTTTTATTTATTTATTTATTTATTTATTCATTTCTTGCATCTATAAAAATCTCAATCCATCCTGTTAAAAATGCTATCAATATGAATGTTTCAACTCATTTTCTGGAAAATAGCAATAGTTAATGTATGTTTTATCTCTCAGCATTAAATATACACATCAAGAGTCACATTTACTAAGAAATTTAAATTCGTTTACTCTGTACGTAAGTTTCTTAACTTATGGAGAAAATGATATAAAAATTGTCATTTAACAATTATATATATATGAGACCTCTCTTCATTGTTTTGTAATATACCAACAAATTGTAAGCGAAATTTGTCTCTGCATACATAAAGTCACTTTTTTTTCCTCCATAATTTTTATTTTAAATTTCTTATGAAAGCATTATACAATTTTTTCTGTCTCATTTTCCTAAAACTTCTAACATTTACCGGTTTGTCTGTAAGTATGCAAGTCAGAATATTTACCCTTTTTGTTGTCGTATGCTTTGCACTCCTAAACCAGTTTTTCTAACAATACTTTCAGCCGAATACTTGTCTTTTGTGAGTCGAGTGCAGAAATTGTATCTGTTTCCTTCTGATATACTTCGAAAACGAGCGAATTTATTCTTTGTTTATATACAGTAGAACTTGGATAATTCGAAGTTGAAGGGACCTGAGAAAAATTCAAAATATCCAAAAATTCGAATTACATATACAGGAGAGTGCAGAAAATTAAAAAAGAGGAAACACGCGTGTTCATAAAATTAATTTCAAATGAAAAATAACGCGTGTGGGGAAAACTGTACAAATGTGTTCATAAAATTTATTTCAAATGAAAAAATAATGCTCACAGGAAAAAACTATACAAAATATTTTTAAAGTGACAAATTAAACTAAAAGAATAACACATCAGCACAATAAAACATGTATTAAAAAAAAAAAAAAAAAAAAAAACATTAGCTAGCAATCAAAATGGACAAAAAAATTACATGAGTGAGAAATATTGAATAATTCTGTTCTTTTATATGCTATAGAATATGATAAAGCATGTTTTAAATGAATATTGACATTTACATTTTGGATGGAAAAATATTGAGAATCTAAAGTTTTTCGTGGAGCGTTTGAACACTGATCGTTATTGGAGTTTGATTTTAACAAAATAGAAAATCGCGGATCCGCGGAAAATTCTCATCCCTGCATATACTATTTCATACTTGCCAACATACTAATTAAAATCCCGTAGTATTGTTAGCCCAGCCTTCTTTTTCACATCAGTAAACTTTTCAGAGTATTTTTCTTCTTATTTAATCGCAATTGCATTCGCAAAATATTATTTTAAAAATTTACTGGTGTGTAAAAAAGTGCGGGACTAACAACACTACAAAATATTAATTAGGATATTGGCAAGCATGCTATTTTGTCAAAAAGAAGAGATAAATTAAAAAATTTAAAACTCTACGATCAAAGATTTAACATATAAACTTTATATCTAAGAAAACTACTACATCCACCCCCACCCCCACCCCCACCCCCATCCCCTCCCATTAAATCAATATTTTTTACGAGCTTAATTATTCAACACTGTTTTTTAAAAATAGTCACATATTTTTTATTGCTTCTTCAAGTACAATCTTTGTATCATAGCATATGATTTGAACCTATCAGTTGATATAAAAATAGAATCTTCTACATCAGACATGACTTTCAATTCAAAAAACCCTCGAAGTTCATGTATATGCACCATATCTTCTGATGCACTACGTAGGGGCTTTTCTTGTATTTCCTTATCCTTATTTTGAAAGACTATTAAAATAAATAATGTATTCTAGCTGAAAAAATCTTGGGAAAAATTTTACTATAACATTTTAAAGTTAATCGTATGAAAAATTCGAATTATCCAAATAGAATTCGAATTATACACGATTTTTTTACATTATTTTAATACAAAATTCAAGGGACCGAGTAAAAAACTCGAATTATACAGAATTTCGAATTAAACAAGTTCGAATTATTCAAGTTTCACTGTATATATATATATATATATATATATATATATATATATTTATATTTCGAAAATAAAATAAAATAAAATAAAATAAAACAAAATAAAAATAATGATATTTTTAAAATATGGAAAAATCTCCTGGTTCAACATCTCAATGTTATTATTATTATTTTTTTTTAATACTAAACCAGTTTTCCATAGCAACTCATTCAGTCAAATACATTTCTATTCTGCAAAATTATACTATACGTTAGAATTTTCTTCCATGCTTACACGAATAATTCAAATGTTTTTTTTCCACAGTCAAAACAAAGAATTATGTATTTTTGTGAAAAATGAATCAATTTAGACTTTAACAATCATTATATAACATTAAAAATACTAGATAACTATTTTTAATAAAAAATCTTCTTACATTTATAGGGAAAATAAAAACCTATTTTTCAATAAAAATATTTTATAAATAAATGGATAGTAGTAATTATATCATTGTGAATTAAATTATTTGTTTCAGTTAATAATTTATGGTCCGAATACTTTAGCCATTTGTGAATAGAGAGCAAAGAAGAAGAAAAAAAAATATCTGAAGACAATATTTAAATCAGATTTTTTTTTTTTTTTTTCAAAATGTTTATGTATTATTATTACTTTTCTTTATTTATTTTTCTTTATTTTCTTTCTCTCTTTCTTTCTTCTTCCTTCTTTTTTTCTTAAGGTAAAATTAAGTATAATACTCAATGTGTAGTAATATAGATCTACAAAAGATTGTAAGTAACCAATTTTTAGAGTGAATTCATTTCCAAAAAAAGAAAAAATATATAACTTCAATCTGACAAAAAGTCCCCAAATCATGGCTAAATTTCCCGTTTTAGAAACCTAATTAACGCCAAGTGAGTAAAAAGGTCTTCATAGCATCTATAACACTATCAGGTTAGCTATTCCCCGAGTATACTGCGACGTAAAAAACCCAACCAACCAACCAACCATTTTGCCGGCGAGGATTTAAAATTGCCCAGAATGATATAACCGATGCAAGAAGAGTAATTGTTCCAAAACACATCGAAGAATAATAAGAAAAAGATTAGAGACACGAACGTCTACTTATTTTATTTTACTTATTTTATATTTTTAAGAATTATTTTTCTGAAGTTTTGCTTAAAGCTTGCTTTTAAAAGTGTTGTCCCACAAAAAATATAAAAAATTTTTGTCAGATCCATAATAACGTATTTAAATAAACTTTAAATTTGAGAAAAAAAAAAGAGAGAGAGAGAGAGAGTGAGAGAGAAAGAAAGAAAAAATCTAAGTTACAAATTTATTTTTAATCCCTAAATGTATTGTTGTCGCCAGTAAATTTTGCTTGGCAAGATTTGCGCCGGCGAAATGAAAAGTACCTTCTCTCTTATCTACTTCTTAAATTAGCAAAGAATAAAATCCACTTGATTCATTATAAGAATTGTAGGTGATGAACTTTTTTCTTGCCATAATTAGAAATAGGAAAATTATCAAGGAAATGTCTAATTCCGTAACGTTAAAAAAATTATCAATGATAAATAAGAAGATTTTTTTTCATTTATAATTGAGTTTGAATTTAAATCTAAATATTTTTACATGCAAAAATATATCCGAGGTATTTTAAAATATGTTTTTAAATAGAAAAGATAAAAACACTTTAATGGCAAAAAGAAACTCGGTCAGTTGTACAGACACAACATCATTTCCTTATTCACAAAAAAAAAAAAAAAAAAAAAAAAAAGAACACATTAAATAAATAAATAAAAAATAAAATAAAATAAACATAAGTTGCCAGTAATAAAATTAATTTTGTAAAAGTAGGAGGGAAAAAAAAAAGCGTTTATTTATTTATTTATTTTTATTTATTTTTTTTACACCAGTGATAACATTTTAATTTTCCCGTGAAAAATGATGCCATGACAGAAAAATAACTTCATAAGAGAACCTTTTTCTTTAATGGCAAATAGAGTACCTTTATAAAACCGATGTTTTTAATTAGTAACTTCGTTAATTAAAATGATTGAAATTTTTAAGTAGCTGAAATGCCTTCCTCGAAGTAGTCGGAATACACTGATATATCTCATGACGCGGAGAACCCTGCCTTCCGCTAGAAGTTGCTGGCACAAACAAAAAGAATTGACGCCAGCGACATAATCTTTTTTTTTTTTTTTTTTTTTTTTAATATATAGAGAAAAATAAATTTTATTCTGTAAGTAAATAAATTAATTTTCATGTTTGTAATTTTTTACTCCATAAGATTTTATAATAAATCGTATTTTTAAAATAAAACACGTTTTATAAAATATGTATCAATCAATATGAATATTTTTAGTTCCTTTCGATCTATAAGTATGGGGAAGGCAGGTATGCGTGAAGTTGTGTGTGGGGGGGGAGGGGGGGGGTTCGTAAAGACTTCGCACCAGTTTTAAAATATATCTTATAACACTGGCAATATTTCTATTTCATTTCCTCATTCTGATTTGAAAATTTCGTGGGGTATTTAAAACTAATGACTTTCATAACATGGGTAAATAAGAAAAAAATTCACTAACCGGAAAAAATGGTAAAGAAGAAAATGATAACGGAAAATTGATAAACGGAAAAAAAATGGTGAAGGAGAAATATGGTAAGCGAATACTATAATAATGAAACTTTTGGCGTGTTTCAAACTTACTTAATGTTTAAATTAATCATGATATGTGATACAACATAAATGGACTTTTGAATGAAAGAGAAAAATAATTCATGTTAATATTTACTGTTAAATTATTGCTTTTTCAATCGATTTTCAGGAAAGACTTTAGAAGCGTATGTTTTCCATACAAGTAAATTGACGTGTTAAATATATATATATATATATATATATATATATATATTATAATTAAATATTTCAGAAGTTAAAACTTTACATTTATTTATCATAAAAATTTTCTAAAATATGTTTATATTTTACTAATTTATTATGAATTTATTTACTTTTTCAAAAAGGAGAAAAAAAAATCTACATTATTATTAATATTATTTATTTATTTATTAGAAAAAAATAGCAAAAACTGTTTTAAGCTATATTTTTCAACTATATCTACTCATAATTGTGTCACTGTATTGAAAGTGGTTTTATAATATTTAAAACTTGTACAATAATTTAATGTGCATATTTATAAATTTGACTATTGCAGGCAAGTACTTTAAAACAAAGAAGTGTATCAAGATCCTTTTAATTCGATATCATTTTTAATTCTCAATATGCTAAACAAAACTGAAGTAAAAAGCATCCTCTAAAAGAAAGCGATATATATATATATATATATATATATATATATATATATATACATATATATATATATATATATATATATATATATATATAAATAATTTATTTAAAATTTTTGGACGAGTTAAACCAAACTTAAACTTTCAAATGGTTCTGATACGCCTATAAAATATTAAAAGCACCCATATATAGCACCCATGCTTCGCACCTTACGTGGGCGATTAGTGTGCTGAAGCATCAAGAGATTTTGTTTGTTATTTGTTTGAGATTTATTTGTTATTCGTGGGTGCGAAGCACCGACAACAAAATTTCTCATGAGAGGATAGTTTTATATCACTTTGTATTGATCGCAATAAAATTTGATATAATTATTATTTACTAACTGTGAAAAAACATGATTATTATATATAACTGAGGGAGAAAACGGGAAAAGAAAATGATATAAAAACCACCCTTTTCGTTGCAAACTCCTCGCTCAACAGATACATTTAGTTTTTACTATACTAGTTATTTTATTACTAATTGAGAATTTTATTACTTTTTGCGAAATCGAATATATATATATATATATATAATATATATATAAACATCTCTTTCTCTTCCTCTACTTTCCTCCAAGATATCTAATTATTGCTATATTTCCTATCTAATTAGTAAGTAACAATTGAAAAAGTTTAATTGAAACTGGTGAAAAAATTATATATATTTTTTTTCTTTATCTTTTCTGTCAGCTCTCTCCCCGCCTGTAAATGTGTTATCTAAATATATGTTATGTAAAAAAATAATTATTTAAAAAAGAAAAAAAAAAAAAAAAAAAAAAAACACTAAAACAATTTGTGCTTTAAAACGAAAGGATAAAAGGATAAGAATCAATATAAGTCTGTATTGAAAAATCAGTTTTAGTTAAAAACAATTCTTTGGGTTTTGGTGTTTGGGATCTTTGAACGCTTGAGTCTAGGCCTGGGTGGGATGCCCGCCGTAAGCGTTTTTCGAATGCAACCTAGCTCGCATCTATGCCAGTTTAAGAGAACGCTCAGCGGCTAGGACGATGGGTGCTACCTGTGTTCGAGCCCGGCACCGGCCGACTACCAGCTTAGGTTATTTTTTATTTTCTTTCTTTTTAGGAAAATAATAGTTTCATAATGAATTAGAGTGTATTGTTATAATTAATGAAAAATATAATTTTATTTTCTTATAAATGCATTGTCTATCAACATTTTTATTCGTTTGATTAAGAATGTGTTGTTTTTCAGCTACATTAAAATTACAACAAATATATTTATCTCTCTCTCTCTCTCTCTCTCTCTCTCTATATATATATATATATATATAAATATATATATATATATATATATATATATATATATATATATATATTTAACTAAAATCAAAAGCTGAAGCAAAAAAAAAATAAATAAATAAATAAATAAATAAATAAATAAATAAATACATAATTTTCTACTAAACGTAAATCTAAGGGAATATCTTTAAAATCTAAGTCAGAAAATAAATAAATTATAAACGAATAAATTACGTTTCGAAGTTCTAATTGCATAATGAAATGAAAGGTATATTTTCTAAGCACATTCAAACGGATGAAATAATTCATTCAAAAAGTTTGTTATGAATATTATAAAATAATACAAAATTACTTTAAAGATCATAATGCAATTAGCTACTGAAATCTATCTATCTCTCTCTATATATATATTAATAATAATCCATCCATCATAATGATCAAACATGATGAAAGCAAAATTTTATAACAATAACTTCTGTGAGCATTAAAAAATAATTACTTATACAAGGAAGGCATGATACAACGCAAAAACATTGAAAATTTTAATAATTGTAGAAATAATTGTAGTTTTATCCTCCCACTAGTGTCTTTTTAAGATATGGAAAAATATGAGGAACAGGCAATAAAAATTTTAACATATACAAAAAAAAAAAAAAAAAAAAAGAAAAAGAAAAAGAAAGAAAGAAAAAAATCTAAAAGGAAGCGACTGGGGAGAGAAGCTGTCCAGAAATAATTGAGTAGAAAATAGGTATTGTCCACTTGTATTCACACGATAAGAACGGCTTTACAAATCGTTCGATCAAAGAGATCTTGTAACGTGTTTGTCATTCTGTAAACGGTCCATGAAGAAACAGCTTTCAACCATACCATCTGCAACCACCTGAAGTTGAAATGAAGTAAGAAAAAGAGAACGAAAATAAAAGATTTATTAGTTTTTTGAATCCAGATCAAAATTATTTAAATAAACTTGATTGAAAATGTACCTCACTTTTATTTTGTTTATTTTCAAAATGTAATTAATTTTTATAATTTGCCTCAGCAATCGGTTATAGCCTTCTTGTGGTGTCGTCCTCTTGTTTGCTTTTCCTAAAATCGAATGTTGGGGTCTATTAATAGAGAATTTTGCAACAGAATAGAAATACTTGGTATATTACTGTATACAGTTAAGAAACTGCAATCATTACATGAAACGAAAAAAATAAATAAATTACATTTCACGTAATTCTTATTTCACCCACTACAAAGTTCGGCTAGCAGCATGTCGAATTAGGAGGTTCAAGGTTACGTAACCTCACAACTCTTCATCAGAAAAAAAAATAAAATAAAAAATCAAATTTTGTCAATTTTACAACAAAAACATTAAATCATTAAATTCATTTTTTTACTTATTTTTATTTCATGTTATTTCACGCGCACTTTTTATTTCCTAATTCAAAATTATTTAAAAAAAAAAAAAAAAAAAAAAAAAAAAAACTTTTCCGATATTGCTTGTAACGATATTGATTATTATTAATTTTATTTTCTTTTTCTTTCAATATAAAAAAAAAAAAAAAAAAAAAAAAAAAAAAGATTTTGATGAAATTCTGGCAAAAGCAGAATTTAGTTTAGGACGGAGGACTATTAGATTTTTTCCCCCCAATTATAACATCGCTTTCAAATTATTCAATTATATTTTCGATAATTTTTAGATTTCGATAAATGTCCAACTATCAAAAAATGATTTCGACAAATGTCCAACTATCGAAAACGACAACGCAAAAATCCCGGATTGAGACTAATGGGCCCTCAGTCCTAAAAAAAGAATGAAAGAAAAATACCAATTTTGTTTCTTTGATTTCTTTTAAATATGATTTATATTGTATTTTATTAAAACATGATTTTTACTTTCCAAATGTATAAATTGTAAGGAAATTATTGAGTCATAATCAAATTTGAGTTGGAAATCTTAATGTACTTATAAGGAACTGGTGACTGGTGTACTGTACATATTTAAACATAAAAACTTCTTCACACTCCACAAAATAAAGGGAAGCACAACTGGTTTCAAAAGAGCGTTCTTTATCTTCAGATGCTATACGCATGCCACTTTAGAGGCGAAAGCAAATCTAAAACACAGGGAAAATTTAACGGCGGGTGGGAGCAATAAGAAAACTGACATTTTTAAAACTCTGGATGTATTAAACAAAGATATGATTGAGAATAAAGATATTATTTTAATTAAAAACATAATTTCAGCTCTAAAAAATAAAGCAATAAAATGGTTTAAGTGCAAAATGGATATCTATTCCTTCAAATGTGATCTTTTTAGAGATATAGGTATTTATTTTTTTAAATATAAAATTAAAGTTTCAGATTTAACGGAAATAAAGTTATCAAAAGAAATACCTATTGAAAACTTGGTCTTGAATTATAAAAATAAAATATTTAAATATATTATAAATAAAAAAAAATATATAGGTAAATAATAAGGTATTTTTCCACTTAAAAATTCTTGTAATATCACAATTGCTTATACTTATAATATAAATTTAAAAAAAAAGACAATTTGCAATTATAATAAATATAGTAAAAATATAGACCTTATTGAAGATAAAGATTATTATTGCAATCAAGATTTCTATAAAGAATTTAAGGATTCCTATCATGAACATATCATTGCAGGTAATCTAGATATAATAGAAAATACTAAGATAAGAAATCTTATGAATTCAGGTGCTAATATCAGGTTAAATTTCAATTATACCATTAGAAAAATCATGGATTTTATTAAAAAGGTTTAAATATTTTTATTCTAAAACTCTCTTACAAGTATATTTGGCCCATAGAAGTTTTTAAATTATAAAAAAAGAAAATTTTGGAATATTTTGAAAACGATTTAATATTTTATAGGAGTTACTTTGGAAGGAAAATTCATGAAGATCACAATACAGACTTAAAAGAAAATATTGAAAATTTAAAGAAAAAAAAAATATTGCCACCGTTCAAAACCTGAAAATATTTTTTCCATTTTTTGTAATTTATATATATATATATATATATATATATATATATAATATTAGTTACAATAGAATATTCTGGTAATTGCTCTTACAAAAAATTAAATGATTCCCCCTCAATTATAAGAAAAAGAATCTTGGCTTTGATAAAAATTTAATATAAATAGAAGCAGTTTTAATTTTTCATACCTTTTTTTAACGTTAAATTTCATAAAAATTCCATTAAATTTCGTTACGTTTCTTGCGGCAATTTTAGTTATAATTACAAGGCCAGTAAAAAACTTTTTTATTTGCTCAATAACATTTTGAATACTTTAGAGTCAGACGATAATTGCCATATCATTAAAAATAATTACCCAATATTAAAATATTTTAAAGAAAACTCAGAAGATATATTTACAATTAATACATATGGTTTTGAAAACCTTTTTGGTAGTATCCCATATTACTTACATCTGGAAATTTTTGAAAAAATCTACGAGAATTTTTGTCATGTAAAAGCCTGCGAAAAAGTTTACTGGATTAACCTTATTAAATTTTGTATCTTCGAAAATGTTTTATTTAACGGTGTAGATTTTTTTTTTTTTTTTTTTTTTTTTTTTTTTACAAATTCACGGTATCCCGATGAGAACCAGTTACTCAAGGGCCGTCGCTACCTTTTTTTTTTTTTTTTTTTTTTTTTTTTTTTTTGGTTCATGTTTGAGAGAAAATTTAAGAATATTAAGTTTTATAGATATATTGATGACGCAATAGCAATAAAAATAATGGCTATAAACTGTGAAAATTTTGCGAAAATTGCAGCTGAAATCTATCTCTCCGACCTTATCTTAAACCGTACTGACTATGAAGACAAAATTCCTTTCTTGGATTTGAAAATTAAAAAAAATAGGTAAAAACTGGTTTATGATAAAAAGCAAGATTTTAACTTTAAAATTTGTAATTTAACGAATTGTTTCTCCTGTATCAGTCATAGAGTTTTTAAAAAATATTATGTTTACCCAAATTAACATAATTAAAATGATTTGCAATAACCATTTAGACCTGAATTTGGCTCTGAAAAATCTCAACTACTCAATAAACATTTCTGTCTTCTTGATTACAATCTTGCTTAAGATTTATTATCCATTTCTGGCGATATTTAAGAACTGGTAAGTGGTCCTACCAGCCGAAGCGGGCTCTCTTTTTTTTATGTAGGGGAGGGGGGGGGTCAATTTTCCTCATTCTACTGACTATTTAAGTTTGTTCTGGTATTTATTTATATTCTTGTATTATTTATATTTTTGTACTTTATATTAATGTATTTACTTTTATTCTTTATTTATTCTTTTTTTTTTTTTTTTTTTTTTTTTTTTTATGCTTTGTATTAATTAAATTCGTTTGCTGTACGGTCTTGCTACCATCTGTGAGAAGTTGGGGTCTAGAAACGTGTTTTTTGGCTAAATAGCCAACGTTTCGCCAGAAACTTCTCATATTTCATTCCATACATGGGGGAGCTCCCATTAAGAAGACCTTGATGCGTTTGGGATTAGTTTTCATTTATACTTGGTTATTTTGCTTATTTATTATAGTTTTTATATTTCCTTTAGCTGTATTTGCAGTTGGGTTTATAAATTCTCTGTTGTAGTTCTATATTTAAAAATTCAAGTTTTATTTCATCTAATTTTTAAGATTTATCATATATATATATAATAAAGGGTGAGATACAGTTATCGTTAAAATCGTAGTTCTTGAATAATAGTAGATCCATCTATTATTGATAAATACCCAAATTAAAGTAAGTGCCCACAGTAAATGTGTCTGCAGAAAGACATCCTGCAGGCAGTGGGCACCTAGTCCTGAAGCAGTGCGTACATGAAAACTGCTGCCGTAGGCATCGGTACCCGAAGCTGGATTTAGAATGATTTTTATGTAATATATTCCTGATTTTATTTATAAAGTGATACAAAAAATACTATTTTTATTCTTTTGAAAATTCATTTCAAAATAGTGACCAGTGAAGCGGGCGTAGCGAGCTAGTAAATAAATATTTTCACAACAGTCAAATAAAATTAAATTTCCTGCCAAAAAACGTAGTAGTTGGACAAACTAAAAATATCACACTTCTTTTTTTAGATTCGTTAGCTGTTAATCGACACAAATATCACATTTTTTTTTTCTAAATATGTTTCAGCAACCTTGCTATGAATATTCATTACTATACAAATAATTAATCAAAGTAAAAAGTCATTAGTCAAATCACTTTTAGAAATATGTATGAATATGCTCTTTAAAAACTTCAATTTGCTCAATTATTTTTTATTCGTTGTTGTAAACAAAATGAAATAATCTTAAAATTAACTTTTTTTTTCTTTCTAACAATAATTGATATAGTTTAAAAATTCATTCGAATTGCTGAACTAATTGTGTTGCTATAAATAACATGAAAAAATCTAAAAATAACTTTTAAAATATTGATAATATTCTATAAATTAATTAGAAAGTTAGTGCCTGTTTTTTTTTTTTTCGAAAATCATACTCGTCGTCCTAGCCGACTAATTTCCCCTTGCTTTTATCTGAAATTCGTTTTAATATGAGCTAGGACAGGACACCTTTGAAATAGTTCAAGAAAGGCAGTCCATGCTATAATACCTGTTGGACACAGTTGGCCATAATTGTTAAAACACTATCTACATTTTATCGGACATCTATTAAAAAAAAAACTTATTTTTTTCACTGTCGACCAATTATTTGTTTTCAATGTATTTTAAAATAATTCTACTTTATTCAAGGTTTTTTGTCATAAAATATTGACAGTGCTTTTCAGCTACATGAAAGTTATAATCTTCTCGTTCTAATAATTTTGTCCTTTAATGATTTTAATTTAAATGAAAAAGGCTGAAATCTTCATAGAAAATGCTTTAAAATTATTAAAAGCTAGACAACAAA
The DNA here is from genome assembly GCA_963930645.1 of Salticus scenicus. NCBI lineage: Eukaryota > Metazoa > Arthropoda > Arachnida > Araneae > Salticidae > Salticus > Salticus scenicus. The sequence continues at coordinate 124,738,846 of OZ005652.1, read as the reverse complement.
CTCTAAAGCTTACGTTATCAAGATCTGAATTAATTCAATTTGCAAAGAAATTGGCCTTTATCGAATGATTCAGCTTTTCTGTATTTGTGATAAAAAACAATTTTTGTTCATTTGATGTAGTTATTCATATAAAATTTAATATTTTTATTATCTTTTGATTTACATATTAAACAATAACGAAAAATCATGCGGTACACATTGATTTATAACACTTTCCAAATGCACGTAATTATAGTTTCGTATAATTTTCAAACCTCTTTGCCTACGTAATCATAAAAACGACAAACAGAGGCTCTGAAAGGCTTACAGGTAGACCAATTGAATTCCTAATCATTCTTAAACATTGTTAGAAAGTGTTAAAAGGGCTTAACACAAAAGGAAACGTGGCCCTTATATTCAAATTGCAGCACTTTATACATGCGAATATTTTAGTACAGCCCTGTAAATCTGAAAATTAACAAAATCATTTTCTATACAAAATGTTATTTTAGCATATTAATAACAATTTTCAATTTTTTTTATGATTTTTACTATAAAAAGTTCTTTAAATGTAATTTATAAAAATATCTATCCTAAAATGCAATGCATTGATTTTTTTTTGGTATCCTTATACACAAAGCATTTGTACAGGACCTGCTAATGCCATTAAAATTAGGAAACATTCTACAGTAAATTTGAATAACATGTATAATTTTGTAAAAATTCTGATATTATTTGCGAACGCTGGCGTCGAGCAGACGTAAAGATAGAGAGATAAACAGTCGGACCAGATAAATACACAAATTGAAATCATAACCGTATTTAAAAAATGACAGAAAGTGTTAAATCGCTTAATGCAGACGAAAATGCAATTTCAGTAAATTTCCAATAAAAGTCTTCAATGTAAATGAATATGTTTGCATGGCTCTGTAAATCTACATTCTGTAGAAAGCATTTTTTTGTGCATATGAATAATATATTTTAATTTTAATAAGATTTGCGCAAGGTAAAGTTCTTCAACATACTACATTCTGTAGAAAGCATTCTTTTGTGCATATGAATAATATATTTTAATTTTAATAAGATTTGTGCAAGGTAAAGTTCTTCAAATTTGATTATAAAAATACATCTCATAGAACGAATGCTTAGGAATACTTTTGGGTGTCCCTGTATATAAACTTTTGATGATATTTACTCCCTTTCCAATGGGAAACATCCGATAGTGAACTTGAATAATATATTTCAATTTCATTAAGTTTTGTGTAAAGTAACGGTATTAAAATATGGTTCTTAAAAGTACCTCCCATAGGACACAATTGCTTTGGAATACTTTCGGGTGTCCCTGTACATAAATCAGTAAAGGAAAGTAAAATATAATTCACTTCATTTTCAATAGGGAACATCAGATAGTGAACTTGTATGACATATATTAGTTTCAAGAAATTTCAAGAATATTTACGAGAGTTAGAGACAGACAGACGGACAGACAGACAAACAAACCGAAGCTATTATCACTTTTCAACCTTGTTGGACAGTGTTAAAAAGAAAGTAAACACACACTCTTATCTATCTCTATATATATATATATTAGTATTAGTATTAGTTGTTAATTAGGTGAATGTATAAATGAACAATCAAATATGTATATTAATTTCTAATTATCAAATTTTGTCACCTAGAAAATTGTTATATTTATTTATAAAACTTTTGTTCTCCCATTTACTCTCAGTTTTTAGTACTCCTTTTAATTACCGTTTTTTTCCAGAGCAGAAAGCGATTTAATAATAATTTTCATGCAACGTATAAAACGATGCTGGAGTGCACCTTATCAAAAAAGTTTTCGAATTTGAATATATTCTTTTGTTCTATTTTATCCATTGATTTTTCCTTAAATTTTTGCATTCATTTCGATCATCTGAGCCGCTTAGCAACGGCTCTTACACGATTTTTTTTATAAATTTACTTGGTTAATTCCGTTGGAAGGGAAATATTTTATATTATTTCTTTATTTTTTGCATTTATCAGAAAATAAAATGGTCATATAGAAGAAAAGATGAAAATTTAAATAATATTTTTTATGTTTTTCTTTCTTTCTTTTTTTTTCTTTTTTAGATTTTTTTTTAAACATTTTTGCGTAGTGTGTTTGAAAATGTTTTTTTATTTATTGTAATGTTCGAAACCATATGATAATAGTATAGAAAAAGAGCGAGTTGAAATTGAGCTTAATTTAAGTGCTGAGAAAGAACCATGAAGAACCTATGCAGCGCGGGCCGCTGGCAGCGTGTACCTGTACATTAAACATAATTCAGAAATCTTCCAATTGTTTTTTTTTTTTTTTTTTTTTTTTTTTTTTTTAAGTTATTTTATTTACCGAGTGGTATTAAAATTATAACAATAATAGTAAGCATGATGATTCAATGTGTTTGAGATTCATTTAGGTATAGCGGTCAGCGCAGCGGGTGTATCTTGCTGGTAATGAATACAACAAAATTGATTTTTTATCCGTACTTTCTTCTCCAAATTCTCAAAATAAAATTTATAATGTCTTATTCCTAAAAACACTGAAATTTCAGCAAATAGAATGATCACACAAAACGTACTAGGAGAAATACATGAATAAATTAAATTTAGAAATTGCAAAGTAAATAAATATGAAATTATTAGTCTAATAAAAATAATACAAATACGAAATTGGATGAATAAACTAAAGAATTCGCAATTAAAATAAATTAATTAATCTTGCGTAATTTAAAAAAAAACGAAATGCAAATTTCATCAAACCAATTAAAATAATCTATAATAATAAGAATAATAATAAGCTTTAACAAAACTGAATTAGGATATGAAAATATTAATTTGATAAATAAATAAATAAAATAAAATAATTATGTAAACACTAATTCAAAATAATAATAAGGAAAATGTAATAGCTTAATTTTTGCACCGCCCGAAAAGTCTGGGACCCATTCTGCCCCCAAAACGCCTGAGATGGTTCATCGCATCCCCCCTTTTCAATCTTTTATGTTAGCGATGGTCATTTTCCCGGGGTTAGTTGTCAGGGCAAATGACAAGTGGGCGGGTTAACTTTATGGTGACAAGAAAGGTATAAGGAAGGGGGTTTTCTTGTCCCAAAGCTTTTGAAGTGAGAAACAAAATTTTTATTCCCAGTTTGTTCGCTGAGATAATCCTGTATTCTCTTATTCCTTTCTATTTGTTTATGGCTTTTCGACGTAAAAAAATATTAACACAAGACGAAAGTAATGCGATTTTATTTGCATCTTCTGATGATGAAATTAAGAAATCGAATGATAGCAGTGATAGTGATGAAAAATTCAGATTAAATAGAACCTTCTGTGTTATTTCCAAACGCTGAAACTGTTTCTGATTCCGATTTGGATCAAGACGAAAATAATGGTAATATTCTAATTCCCTTTACCTGGACTTCCGACATAAAGGACTTTAATATTCAGAAGAAATTTTCCGGATATCCAGGCGCAGTACATAGTTTGAATCCACGAGCAGAACCTCTAGATTATTTTAATTAAAAAAAAAAAAAAAAGAAGAAGAAGAAGAAGAAGAAAGAAATAAAAGAAAAGAAAAGAAGAAAAGTAAAGTAAAAAGAGTGTTTGCAAGAAAATACAAGTTGAAAAAATAAAAAAAACTACCACACAACAATTCTTTTGGGCTGAAAAACAGCAATATCGCTTCTTCAGGCAGAAATTAGATGTAAGTGCTGCTTTGATATTGCGCTTGTGAATAGCATTTTCTTTTGATGAAAGGTTGTGCTATTATTCCGAATCGAAACTATTGCAACAAATATTTAATTAATCTGTATGGTGTTTGCTTACTTCTTCTTCTTCTTCTTCTTTTTTTTTTTTTTTTAATTTATCATTTATTACTTTTGCAATCAAAATTCTTATAAGGTTTTCAATTGCATTTATCAGATTTACTTAACTCTGACAAAATGAGTAATTAAAAATAATATATTAACAGTTCAAAATTAATATATTAACAGTTTAGGAAAATGCCCTTTTATACGGAATATGAAAAGAATATAGATAATACTTATTCAATAAAAATGACAACAGCATGCTTGTGAAAAGCAGGACAGTATGTCTAGCTGATGAATCTAAAAATATGCTTCGTCATCCGAAAAATATCTTCACTATCATTTTATCACTTCAAGAAGTCGAAAAACTAAACAAATCATGAAAAATGATGCATTATAGTGTCAACATGCACCCGTACCTAATAAGTATTGTTCAACCCTCTCTCATAAAAAAATTTGGTGCACTAATACACACATACAAGCTCAAATATAGCTATCTGCACATGGGAAAAGTTGCAGCATCATTACGCTGCTAAAGGTGGATATGCGTTAAAATTGAATCAGGTTATATATATATATATATATATATATTTCTGACTAGCTATCTTAAGGAGACTTGGCACCACCGATGGTTTACTACAAAAACTTATATTTCCTTTTGATACTTGTAAATTGAACTATATTAGGTTTGATCAATAAAATATGTATTAGGCAACAATTCATATTGTTTTTGGTAATTTGTTTAAGGATTTGAAGTCTTAAAATTGCGTTTAATCGGTTTGCATCTTTTCCATGAATTCATAATCCTCAAAATGCTAACACTTCTACAGATATCTAAGAAAATACTTAATATTTTTGGCAGTGTGTTATAAGACCTACTTAAAATAATTAGGGATGGATTTTGTAATACCTTAAATATATATATATATATATATATATATATATATATATATAATAAATAATTTAATTATATATATATATATAAAACTCAAAAATAAAATATAACAAAAATCATATTTATTTTGAATATTATTACATACATACATACACACACATTTTATTTTTTTCCCTTAAAAAAAATCATAAATTTCAGAGTGCATCCATAACGCTTTTAATTAGGTTCTAATAAACATCCGAAAAATAATAAGCATTTTCTTAATTAACTGTAAAAAGTTTAACGTGCTGGAGATCAGGAATTCATGAAAAAATGCAAACTGAGAAAGCGCAATTTAAAGAATTCAAATCTGTGAAAATGTATCAAAAACCATAAGAAATGTTGCCTGAATATATATTTTATTGAATATATATAATATAGTTCAATTTATAAATATTAAATGAAAATATAAGCTTTTATAAGAAACCTTTAGTGATGCCAAATCCCCTTAAATATTAAGTTGGTTAACTGAACCTAGACCCACATGTGATACTAATGAAATGAGTAGTTTAAGAAATCACCCTCATATTCATACTGGTGAAAAGGGAAAAAAGCGATGGGTGTATAAAAAAAAAAAAAAATCTTCCTAAAAAGTCATTTACGCAGTTATATCCTCGACAAAATACGACAATAATAATTATTATAGGAATAATTGTAATATTCGTGATATTAAAAATAGAATTACTGCAAAATACAGAAAAATTAATATCAGTACTGTAATATAAATTTCCCTTGTGTTTTTTTTACTCCAACGTTTCACAAAAACTCTTTAAAATTTCGAACAGTAACCAGTGGTTATAATACTTATGTTAATAAGGCAGGTAAAATTTTACAATATATAACTGATAGTTTAACTAATAGCTCCATTATTAAAAGTAGCTATGATATTATGAAAAAACTCAAATATAATAATGTTAAAATTTAATCAGTATATACTTATGATTTTCAGTATTTATTCAGTAGTATAGGCAAGGCACGAAATTTCCGCTCGCCAGCTCGCCATTGCCGAGTGAAATTTTTACTGTAGCGAGTAAAAATTTGGTCTAGTTATAGATACAATTCTTACACGATACGGTAACAGAAAACATTTTTTTTATAGATTTAAATATGGCAAAATCTTGCCATCTTATAACCTCATATTTAGATTCTCGGAGACCTTTTTAGATTCTCGGAGACCCGAGTCTGTGTGTGCGCTGTGCGAGATCGCGCCAGCTTGGAAAAGGAAAAATGCTTAGTGCATACATAAAAGTTTTGATATCATAGGCAGTTTTGTTTCTTACTCTGTTATTTCTCCAAGCAGAGTGAGAATAGACGAGTGGAAAGCCTTTGTCCGTCGCCCACTATCCGAGAAAAGAGATACGCAAAAGTTTGCCTATGCGATATTGTCACTTGAAAATGAGCCCGAGCCCTTTTAAAAATACTGCCTATGTTTATTTTGTTGTGTAATGATTTTAAAAAAATAAATAAATAAAAATAAAAAACTGTTCATATTTTCTAGCTTTTTACTGAAACGTCAATGATTTGCGCTTGTAATGATTTATAAGCAACGATTTTATCGAAAAAGTTATTGCGAAATGTTTATTTCAAATGACAACAATGAACAAGTTATAAACATCGACATTCTGTCTAATTACAAAAATAAAATGGACGAAAAAGACATTTCTAATATAAAACGTTAAGTAAATAAATAGATAAATAAGAAAAGAAAGCTTAATCTTTCATAATAAAAATATTTTTACAGAATATTGTTTGGCAAATAATTCTTTTTCTTCTTTTTTTCTTTAATGACTCTATGCATATATGTTATTAGATATTTTAATCTTTTTCAAATCTCATTATAATGATTTTTAATTATAGCTGAGTATGAAACATGATGATATACGACACACTTTTAATATATATTTAATTTTAGACATATTTGTAAAAACATTTCAAATAGTTAGAAAAAATAAAAAACCTAAACTGCGTATAAATGGAAAAATATGACAAGCCTATTTCGTGGCGAGTAAAACTTTTTTTGGCGAGTGCAATATGAATTGAAATTTCGAGCCCTGTTATAGATATTAAAGATTTGGATACAGTTTTGAATTGGATTTATGAAGAATATGAACTTGCTAATGTGATTGATAAAAATAAATATGAAAAAAAAAAAAAAAAAAAAAAAAAAAAAAAAAAAAATTAAACCCACATGTGATCGTATCACACGTGGGTCTAGACTGAACAACCGATGTTGAGTATAACAGTTGTCAAACATCTAGAAACGTTCTTTATGAGTCACATTTAATAGTGTGAAATTTTAATATTTAATAAAAAAAATTATTAATGTAAAGAAATTGTTATATCTTATACATTTGTATAAAAATTGTGACCTGAAGCGGAAGAGGGGACTAGTAAAAAAAATTAAGGAAACGTCAAAATGTTTTGGATCAACCTATAAAATGCAATGCTTTAAATGCGTTTTAAATGTAGCATGTGATTATGAAGATTTTACTCATCTTTATAAATTTTTATGAGATTATCATATATTAATAGAAATATAACTTTCTTTGTTAAGAAAAAAAAAAAAAAAAAATCGACTTTTTATTACCATGTTTACTTGGTTTCTTTTTTGTTTGTTTGTTTGCCCAGTGCAAATCTTGCAATCGATTTTTAACTAATTTCCCGACTAGCTAGACATTTGAAACTTTTAAAATAGCTCAGAACATGATGACAATGCATTTTTAAAATACTTTTAGCCAGTTTAAATGATTCAACAATCATATAACTTTCCGACTAGATAGACATTTAAAACTTTCAGTATATTTAAGAACACGGTGACAATGCTTTTTTTTTCTTTTTTTTTAATACCTCAAGCCGATTGTTTTATGAATATGAATTAAAATTTTGTATTTCGTTCAAACATTTTAAAGAACTCTTATTTTACTTAAAATTAATAAAATACTTTAACTTGAATCATGAGGTGGTTTTCTTTTATAGGCGAATCATTATTATGATTATTTTTTATTTTATATAAATATTTTTGAAACAAATCATTTGCTTTTTTTACCTACATTAATATAAACTTAATATTAAAATTTAAGGTATGTAAAACATTTTTTTTCTCAACATTTCCACTATACTTTAAGAAAGATCTTAATGCAGTTTTAGAAACAGATTTGTATGAAATACATTCTTGTGTGAGAGGGGTGTTAGCCCCCTCTCAAATCGGGAACGAACATAATTCCGAATTCGGGAAAAATCTCAAACTCGAAATGTACAAAACTCGGCCTGATGCTGCCTGCGTGCCAATAGATCAAAGTTTGTTAACGAAACCATTTTTTAATTCATGAAATCAATGAAGGTAGTGAATCAACGAAGGTTTTCCTTGCTTCGCTGGTCACTATATTTAAAGGAAATTCTTTTCTATATCGCTTTACAAACAAAAATGAAATTTAAAGAAATCATGAAATTGCTTTAAAGCCCGCTTTGGTTCCCCACTGCCTTTGACAGCGACCCGCTCATTCGCAGTCTCTCGGGTATCTGTCCCTATTGCCGGTGACAATAGCTTACCAGTAGGCTTCCGTTTGAGTGCTTATCAGATGACAGTTTCGAAACGGACAGTATCGAAAAAATTGAAGTAGCCATTTTATGTTTGAATCCCAGTTACATATGAACAACACTATATGTGGTGTACATAATATTCTCTTTCACGTTATTTTGTATATTTATTTGATTTATTCGATCAACCATAAAATGACAACAATTTCACACCATATACTCGTATATTATTACAATGTGCTATGATCAGCTACGTCTATCGCATGAGATAATTAATTTTTCTGGTTATAATAGTAGTTGAGTTAGTTAATAGTAGTTGGTATATAGAAAAATAAATAATGAAATATGTAAACCTGATCCTGGTACAGCCTTAATGTAGCTCCCCTTCGCGACTTTTGAATTTTTATCGTCACTTTAGACAAAAATACATAATTTATGTTATTATTATTATTATTATTATTATTATAATTTTCTTTTCTTTTCGTTTTCGTTTTCTTTCTTTTCTGTTTTTCAATATTTTATAATTTATTTATATTTTTTATGCGTTACTTGCCTTAAAGTGGCTATTACGAAAGTGGAGTCCTTGGCGAAAAATGTCCGATCTATTTCAGTATTAAAATTAAAAAAAATTACCCAGGATTATCAAGTAAAGCTCGTTAATGCTAATGATTATCAAGTAAAGCTCTACAATAAATTTAAGTAAAGCTCTTTAATGTAATGCTGAATTAGCTTTCATGCCAAGCGCGATTCATCCGTGCCAAAAACATACTATTTAAACAAAAGGAGGGAAAAAAAAATCTAAAATTGAGGTATATTATTTTATTATTATTATTATTATTATTATTATTATTATTATTATTTTTTTACTCGATTTTCATATTTTTATTTTTTTTTTTATGTGCGGGAGCAAATTTAATATTATTATCATTATTCATTTATTTATTTATTTATTTATTTATTTATTTATTATTATTATTATTATTATTATTATTATTATTATTATTTTCACATTTTAATTAATTTTAAAAAATCTAATCAAAATTTCATTACAAATAAGGTACCAAATGAAAGGGGCCTTTTTTTCTGAATCCGTCAACTTATCGATCGGACAATTAGATCTTTTTAAATTAACTTAAGTATGAAAATCTGGTGGCAACTTGCGTCAACACACAGACAAACAGACTAAAAAATCTCTTAACCATTTATATATATATAGATTGGTGCTACATCCATTAAACATTCACGAGTCTCATTAATTCTTATAGAAAATTTAAATTTCATATTATTAAGAGAATTTTTATCCACATAGCTTATTGAAGCATATTTGACTAATTAAAAAAAAAAAAAAAAAAAAAAGAAAAAGAAAGAAAAGAAAAGAAAAAGAAAGAAAGAAAATCTGTATTTTTATAAATTTTGCAGAGAGAGAGTGTGTGAGAGAGAGGGGGGGGAGAGAAAAGGAAACAAAGTAGTAGAATTAAAAAAAAAAAAAAAAAAGAGAGAGTGAGAGAAATGACATTGTAATCCGGAAGAACAAACAAACAAATAAAATAAAATTTAAGCAAAAAATCATTTTTTAAAGTTAGAAGCTTTTTATTGTGAAGCCCTAAAAAGCATAAAATAAAAAATTTTCTGGCAAAGACATGCTACAAAGAAATGAAAGTTTCAACACTAAGAAAATTTTAGAGAAAAATATAGGTACTTTCCTTTTACAAGAGATGAAAATTTTTTATTGTTCAATATATTTTAAAAAGCTTTAAAGACCAATATTCTTAGTTATTAATTTTTCTATAATCATTCGTTAAGCCAGACATTTCAAATGTCTCGAAAGCTTTTAAAAATATTTTGAACATTAAAAAAAATTCATCTCTTGCAAAAGGAAAGTACCTATATTTTTCTCTAAATTTTTTTTAGTGTTGAAACTTTCATTTCTTTGTAGCATGTCTTTGCCAGAATAAATTTTATTTTATGCGTTTTAGGGCTTCACAATAAAAAGCTTCTAACTTTAAAAAAATGATTTTTTACTTAAATTTTATTTTGTGATTTTTTAGTTACCAAAAAGAAAAAAGCTACTTAAAAAACTAATTAAAATTTCTTAGGATACTTTGTAGACAACGGAAGATTTTCTTTTATCAATTAACATTTTTTTTTTTCGATTATTTATCTGCAAAAAAAGTACTATATCGTCTTTCTAGGATCGAATCCGGGACCATCGCGTTATCAGCATGACGTTCTAACCAAAAGTCTAACAACTGTCAAGAAAAAGTCATAAAACACTCTAGAAAAATCTAAAAAATACTTATACAAAATGAATATTGTTCTCGAATGCTTTTTAAAATATTTGGAATATTTAAAAATTTTTATGTTTTTCAAAAGTGAAATATGTATATTTTTCCTTAAAATATTCTTGTAGTTGAAACTTTTATGATTTTATAGCATGTCTCTTCAAGAATAAATTTTTATTTTAGGCTTTTTAGGGCTCCACAATAATAAAAAACTTTCAGTGTTATTTTTATTTATTTATTTTTATTTTTATTTTTACTGACATTTTTGTTTTGTGCGTTTAGTAACTCAAAAAAAAAAAAAAAAAAAAAAAAAAAGCTTCTTTAAAAATACTATCGAAATTCCTTAGGAACCTGTGTAGACAATGAAAGATTTTCTTTTTTCAATTGACATCGTTTCTTTTAATTATCGGCAAAAAAGTAACACGTCGGCTTACGAGGATCAAGCCCACGAGCATCGCATTATCACCATGACGCTCTAACCAAATGTGCAAACGAGCGGAGACGTCTTCTTTTTCAGAATGACACAAAAACACGATGATAAAAATCCACTTTCAATAAAAAGTTTCTAAAAGAATAATATATATATATATATATATATCTTTTTATTTTGTGCCTTTTAGACAATGAAAAATTTCCTTTTAGCGATTGACACATTTTCTATTAATTATCTGTAAAATTTAACGCATCGATCCTTCGGGGATGGAACTCAGCACCATCGCATTAGCAACTTGACGCTCTAACAAACTGCGCCAACAAGCGTCAATAAGCACTGCTGACTTTCTTTTTTTTTTTTTTTTTAAGTTGAGTTGCCTTATTTATTAGCGTGACATGAAGACGCGATAGCGAAATCCAATTTCCATAAAATGCTTCTAAAAAATTATATTTATTTATTTTTATTTAAATTTTTATTTTGTGATTTTTAGTAACTAGATAATAAGCTATTTTAAAAACTCTTCAAAAATTATTAGGATACTGTGTACACAACGAAATATTTCCGTTTATCAACTGGCACCATTTCTATTAATTATTTAAAAAATTAACGCGACACTCTAACCATCTAAGCCATTAAGAGATAGAGATACAATGAAATGCTTATTTACTTTTTCTTTTCTTTTCTTTTCTTTTTTTTTTTTTTTTTTTTTTTTTTAAGTGGAAGTGTCTTAATTTTTAGCGTGACAGAAAACGCGATGACAATTCAACTTCATGTAATCAGTTAAAATGGGTGAAAATATCTTACCTGAAAAATGGAGATTTAACACTTTCAGGTCTAAACTATTTCCACCTGCTGGACTGAGTTTTTTTTTTTTTTTTTTTTTTTTCTTTTCTTTTAATACTTTCTTTTACTAATTGACACATTTTCTAAAATATCTCCAAAAATTACCATATCGGCCTTTCGAGGATTGAACTCATAACCAACCGTTATCAACATGATGCTCTAACTAACGGAGCTAACGAGGAATGCAATGCGTTGCTTATATTTACTTTAAAGGGGAGGCACCTTGTTTTTTGGCGTGTCACGAAGACACGATGAGAAATTCCAATTTCAATAAATAGCTTCTAAAAAATTTATTTATTTACTTATTTTCACTTACATTTTGATTTTGTGCTTTTTGTAATTAGATAAAAAGCCGTTTAAAAAAAACTCTTGAAAAATTATAAGGATGCTGTGTACACAACGAAATATTTTCTTTTATCAATTGACACTTTTTCTATTAATTATTTGCAAAAAAGTAACACGTCGGCCTGGACTCAATAAATGTTGCAAGTAATATCAACATATTATACAAATTTTGAGTATCAAATTTTGGTTTTCTGCTATTGTTATTATTGTTATTACTTAATTATACTGATAATAGATTTATTCATACCGTTACAAACTGTTAAAAATCGATATTCAGATTCGGTAGACCTTAAAATGTCTAATCATAGGAAAAATTAATTTTCGGAAATTTGATCCAAAATTATTTCTCTACGAAATGTAGGTAAAAGGAAGTAAAATATAATAAGGGACAACTGGGAGGGGATAGGGGAGGGCAGGAAAAAAGATTTTAACCTTGACTAAATATTTGATTGAGAATAATCAAAAATAGTTACTTTCAGATTATTTATTTATTTATTTATTTATTTATTTATTTATTGGAACTGTTGATATGTTATACTTAGCTTGAATCTAAAAATAAGTTATTTAATTAGTAATAGTGAAAATACATCCGCTGTAAATTAAAAAACTAATAAATAAGGTCCTTTTACACTGGTTCCCCGTGAAAAAAGATAATAATTAATTTAATAAAAAAATTATAAGTTAAAAAAAATATATATACCATGTTTTTAAATTTTTTTGTGAATCATTAATGTAATAGACGAGGATAAAAAAAAATAATTTATAAGCAATATTTATGCACATGGACACAGTTCAGTGAACTAATAATTGTAATGAAAAAAAAAAGTTGGTTTTAAAAATAAAATATTACTCCTTTTAGAACAACGTATATTAGCATTATACATAAGCACTTATCAATGTGTATGAAATTTTTAAAGTGATAATGATGTCAATTTGTTTTTAGATGCATCATTTAACTTTTTATAAATTTTCAATTTTCACGTTTTAATTAAACGTGAAAATTTAATTAAATGTATTTATTTTTATGTCAAAACAAAATGAACTGGTATTGTTTTTTTTTTTTTTTTTTGCCAACATTTAAATTACAGCTAATACTTCAATGGCTATTTTTATTGCTATTAGTAGCTTATTATTTTCATATTTTAATTAATTAAAAGAAAACTATTCGAAAATTCGAAAATCTGACTTCGAAGTATTGTGTTGTCATCGGGTTCTGAGCTACTGTGAAAGTTTCAAATGTCTAGCTAGTAGGGAAGTTAGTTAAAAATAGCTTCCAAGATTTGTACCGAACAAACAAACAAACAAACAAGAATCGAAGTTAATAAAGGTAAATTAATGTAAAATTCCGCAAATAAATGCATTAAAAAGGAGAGAGAGAAAAAAACAAACAAACAAAAAATCTAGTACAAATCCATTAGTAGCTTAAACCCGGACAGTGAAAGACAACTTTAAAGGTACTTTTTACTTGCACACTTATTTATTTATTTTTATTTTATTTTATTTATTTATATGATTTAATTAATTAATTATTTTTTTATTTATTTAATATATATATTTTTAATTTTTTAGGAAATGTTTATGCAAATGATGTTATTATATTTAAAAAATTTATATGAAAATAAGCATTAAAATTTTTGGCATTTTTTGACTTTAAACCTGGAATAAAATTAGCCGGTTGGGAGTTAAACTGCGCACCTTCTATCTATCTTTCTTTCTTTCTTCTTTTTTTTTTTTTTTTTTCCATTGCGGTCTTACATACAAAAATCGGAGATAACTAAATTATTAATATTACCAAATATTTTTAAAGGATAATATATACATATATATATGGTTAAAATTCCTCTGTGCATTAAAATTTAACAAAAATGTTTTGAATTATAATATTTAAAATTTAGTTTTTCTAATGTTTAATTTATGTTTTCTGTAATATCTTTTAACATCTTTTAAAATCTTATGGTAATGATATAAAAATTGCTCTTAGAAGTTTCAGAGTAATTATCTCAATTTTAACTGTCTAAAAGTTATACGAATTTTAAAATCAATATTTAAATAATAATATTAATTTTAATTTAACGTATCAAATATTTTAGCTTTCTGCTTCAAATCATTTATTTAATTATATTAAAGAAATCATAACACCAGCTTAAAGCGACAGGTACACTTGCGATTTATTTTTTAATCACTCTTTCTCTTTTTACTGCGCTCAAAGCTGGTAGACGTGAGGTGCCGGGTTCGATCCCAGGTCGCGCTCGTCCGCCTAGCCGTTCTGAGATTTCCGTGGTTTTCTCCGAAATTTGCGTAAATACGAGATAGGGTCCCTTAGAAAGACCCCCCACGGAGGGCACACCCCCTCAAGCCTGGGATCCAAGAACAGCAAGTCGGCCTTAATTCCCAACCCAATTTTTTTTCTTTGTATTTTACCCCACCTCAGTTCACTTTTCGAAATGACAACTCTTCACAGGTCTTATACATTTGAATGAATAGTAAACATGTAAATTTACCATAAAGCAGAAAGCGATGTCCTGACGCCAACCTTCAAAGGATATGTGGGTTTTCAATGTAGTTATCGATATTGAATCGACATTTTCTAGCTGACTAGGGATGTTGGAAATGTCAGACTAAACGGATTAATTTAGAGTTTTTCTTTCATAGCCTAGAATCAGTCATACAATCACTAGATTATTTAACTGTGTGTAACATCCTAAATATCAGGCTAATTTACTCATATATATGCTTTTAAAGCATATATATGAGAAGTGGATAAGTTTTTTTGTTTTTGTTTAAATAAGATTATTTTAAATCACTGAATAAAAGCAATTTTGCTTCAAAGCCTAATAAATAGAATATTCAACCTGAAACAATTCTAAAAAAAATGGATGCTCTGGAAGGAAATTTCACTTGGAAAATACATTTCCTTAGGCTTCTTACAATGGAATTAAGATAAAGTGTTTTGTCAAGTAAGCAAAGATGCAGCGCTAATAGGGGCGCAAAGCAACTGAGCTTTTTAAAATCCACGGTAGTGAAGTGCCAATTCGATCCCAGCTCGCGCTTATATGTAGTTTTCCATGGTTTTCTCCGAAAATCGTATAAATATGGGCAAGGACCATTTAAAAAGACCCCCGTTTTTACTTTCGAGACAATTCCATGTATCTGAAAAGAAGGAAGGACGCCGCAGACGCCACGGAGCGGAAACACGCTAAGATTAGAATGTTAAAGTGTCGTTTACAGGATAAGCGAACATGCTATTGATAGTAACTGTCTAAAACGGGAAAAATTTACATAGACGCCACCAATTGAGAATTTATGCTATGGTCAGATTTTTTAAAGGTCGTAAATACGGTCAAAATTTTCATGGATAGTTTATAAACAGACAAACAGGCTGTTGTATTTGTCTGAAAAGGGAAGAAGGCGTTTAAGATCACACCGAGCGGAAATTTGCAAAGTCAGACTTTTTAATGCAAAATTTTTTGCTTGTCGACCAATCAGCTGGTCGCCAAAAGCGGCTAGCGATACACAAATCTTATCATTTTTGATACATTACGCTAATGAACAAAATTATGAACCACTTTAAAATGAACTTTAAGGTTCAAAACTGCACATAAAGAAAGAAAAAGAAAAAACCTTTACGTGCCACCATATTTTTAAAAATATTGGGGGAGGGAATACCACTTCCCCCACTCAAGCTATACCCTTGAGCAGAGCAGCCACAGCATTTTTTTAAGTCGGCGCCCCTGCTGGTAAATGAAGATTTTTTCGACAAATCTGCTTTTCAGGAAATTTTAAACATATGCGAACAAGAACATTTTGATAAATTTGCTTTCGAGGGTAATCAACACACCTGCTTTTGTGGACATTTAACACACACGCAATCGAGGACAATTTAACACACCTGCATTCGAGGACATTTAACACACCTGCTTTCGAGGACATTTAACACACATGCAAATGAGGACATTTTAACACACCTGCCTTCGAGGACATTTTAACACACCTGCTTTCGAGGACATTTAACACACATGCAAACGAGGACATTTTAACACACCTGCCTTCGAGGACATTTGAACACACCTGCCTTCGAGGACATTTGAACACACCTGCCTTCGAGGACATGTTAACTCACATGCCAACGAGGACGTTTTAACACAGATGCAAACGAGGACCTTTTAACACAACTGCCTTCGAGGACCTTTTAACACACCTGCCTTCGAGGACCTTTTAACACACCCGCCTTCGAGGACTTTTAGCACATCCGCCTTCGAGGACATTTTAGTACACCTGCTTTCGAGGACATTTTAATAAACCCGCCTTCGAAGACAATTTAACATACTTGCCATCGTGGACATAGTCGCAAACATGCAAATAAAGACTTTTTGTACGT
Source organism: Salticus scenicus (assembly GCA_963930645.1). Classification (NCBI taxonomy): domain Eukaryota; kingdom Metazoa; phylum Arthropoda; class Arachnida; order Araneae; family Salticidae; genus Salticus; species Salticus scenicus. Next base: position 124,722,286 of record OZ005652.1, on the reverse strand, counting down.
ATTAGTTCCATAACATTTTGAAATAATTGCCTTAATTCGGAATTTAAATTACATATTTTAAAAATTATCTTGACTATTTTAACATAAAGATGTGCAATTGAATGTTAAATTAAGTATATGTTTTAATGTTCTAAAAATTATGCAATTATTACATAAAATATTTTACAAAATATTTGATATTTCATAACTTGCATATTTCATTTAGCCAACGTTTTGTGTAGATATTTATTAATTAAAAAAAATGCTTTATAAATGTAAAATTAAAAAAAAAAAAATTCAATATCATCGTTTATTAATTCAATATATGCTTATGCATACGAGAACTAAGACCTACCATTTACAGTGAATTCATTATGAAAATCTATTTTCAAAAATGAGACTCTAAATTTTCCCCAACAGCAATAAGGAAAGAAATTGTGTGATATAAATATTTTTATTCATATGTTGATTCTAGAAAATAAAAATAAATAGTTTACATAATAAAGTTTTACGAAAATAAAGCTACGAAATAAAGTTTTATCTGATTTAAAAAAAAAAAAATAAATAAACGTAAAGAAAAAAAAAATATATTGTATTTTAACGTAACAAACAATTTTAAAGAAAAGTTTAAAACCAAACGTGACAAAGATTAAGAATAATTATTTCTGTTCCAATTTTAAAAATTTACAAATAAGTAATTGGTATTTTTTATTATAAATATCATCAATAATGAGACAGTAAGTAATTTTAAAACATTAAATGAACACAGTCAGTAAATGTTATAGGACACAAATCACAATAATTATTTCAGGAAAAAAAATTGTCATTATTAAGAAATCAATTATCTTTTACCAGAAAGTATGCATATAAGTTTATTAATAAAAATTAAAAGAAAAAGAAAAGAAAAAGATAAAAAAGAAAATAATATAGATACATAAGATAAAGGATACTTTTCAGAAAATAAAAGAAGAGGAATGGATTTACACACTCATATGTATCCACATCGTGTAACCGAGGACAACACTCCGTATGCATTTGCATCCGCAAACCGAGGACTTCTTACACACTTCTGTGACAGAAGTGTGTAAACTACACACACTTAAAAATGAAAAAACCGGAAACTGAGGACATATTTTAAAAAAGCAAAAAAACCATTTCTTAGTATAAATTTAGGTCCTAGAAACGAAATCCGACAGGATTTCAAACCGAGGACGTCCTCGTTTTGAACGACGTCCTCGGTTAGAAGGTGTGTAAACAAGAGCATGTCCTCGGTTTCCACCTTATACGAGAACACACACACACACACACACACACACACACACACACACACACACACACACACACATATATATATATATATATATATATATATATATATATATATATATATATATAATTATTAATGTCTAAACGTTTGACACCATCAGAAAAAATAAAATTGTCAGTAGATAATTAAAAATCGAACATTTTATCCATTTTGTATGTCCGATTTTTTTTTTTTTTTTTTAAATTTATAATAGAAAAAAAAAAAAAAAAAAAAAAAAAAAAAAAAACAGAATAAGGGAAGAAAACTCTAGTGTTAACATAACATATAAATGCATGTGCATATATACCTATCTGTAACGCACCATTTAGCATTTAGTATTCATTTCTAAAATTAAAAGAAATTATTCCTTTTATTCAAAGCATACTTTTGAGAAAATTTAAATTGATAAAATAAAATAAAATACTTTAAATTAAAAATATATAAAAGATAATTAATGATTTTCCAACTGGTCTGACATTTTAATGTTATGTTCATGTATTCATTTATTTAAAAATTGCAAAAGGAAAATTTGGAAAAAAAAAAAAGTACACGCTGGAAAAAAGGATACTGGAAAACGGAATATTCTTTAATTTTTTCAAACATTGTATTATTGGTATCGTACGACTTTTTCCTCTACTGAATAAATACATGTTGTTTTTATTGTTTATTAAAGACATATATTGGTTTTTAATAACTGAACATTATTCTTTACATTATACATGATGTAACATTTTTTGGCCGTTTTTAGAAAATATTATACCACGTAAAATGTCTGAACACTGTAAGTTTAAATATTATTTCTTTTAACTATTTGCATTATATTTTACGTTACATGCATATTTTAGTGTGATTTTTATAATTATAAATATTTCAGTTATTGTTGGTATAAATGGGTCCACAGAGTGAAAAGCAGAGTCTTTTAAACAATCACAACATTTAATAATATAGAAAAGTAGAATAACATAATGCGGGCATTTCTCGCCGCACGCTTAGGAAAGCTTTCTCGTACAGACTCTTATAAAGCTCTCTTTCTCAGAGAGGCGAAGATGCGCCGTTGATTACGTAATACAGTTACGTCACATCTGACGTCATGACAGGTGTGAGCTGGTTAACAGATGATATGAGGAAACATGCATTGAAATTCTTCATTTCCCCCTTATTCAATAAATGTTTCGAAAATAAAACATATTTATGCATCATAATAGCATATTAAAAATTACAGAAAATTATTTTTATGCAAGAGTTACTTAAAATAAGAAAAGTGTTAGTAAAGAAATAGAATTATAAGCAAATAATTATGGTTAATATAATAAAATAAAATATGTAAAATATAAGCAGTTAATTTCTTAATGAAAACACAGTTTAAATATATATATATTTTTAAGTTCATCAGTCCTGAGTATTAAGTCCTATAATATCACAACATTTTTCATGTTTATATGCATTTAAACTTTTTGTTAAAATATCTGCAGGTTGTTCATCTGATGAAATATATTTAATGTCTATTAGTTTATTATTGTAAACTTCTCGCACAAAATGATGACGAATGTCAATGTGCTTAGAGCGATTGTGATAAACAGGATTTTTTACTAATCTCAGTGCAGATTGATTGTCGCACACGATCTCAGTCGGACTTGATACAATTTCAGGATCCAATTCTTTTAAGAAATTTCTAACATGAATTGTCTCTTTTGCGGATTCAGACAGAGACATATATTCAGATTCTGTTGTGGATAGAGCAACGGTTCGCTGCTTTCTAGATTCCCAAGAAATAGGTCCACCGGCATATTTAAAGACGTATCCTGTATATGATTTTCTATCATTTATATCCGATGCCCAATCGGCATCAACAAATGCTGTCAATGGTTTATCGTCTCTGTAATACACAATTCCTAAATTTCTAGTGCCATTGAGATACCTTAGTATTCTTTTAGCAGCTATCCAGTGAGGTTTTCCTGGATTGTTATTAAACTGACTTAAATAATTTACAGCATGGGTGATATCTGGTCTGGTAGCAACCGACAGATACATAAGAGAACCAATTAATTGTCTATAAGGAATTTTTGACATATATGATTTCTCTTCTTCTGTATTTGGACACATTTGTTTAGTTAATTTTACACTGTTATCTAAAGGTGTATTTGCCACTCTAGAATCTTCCATATTAAATTTATTTAATAAATCTTCAATGTATTTCTTTTGTGTTATAGTGATGCTGTCCCTATCTTGATTAAATTCAATGCCTAAGCAATAATGCAGAAGGCCCATATCTTTCATTTTGAAAGATTCTGCTAATTTATTTCTTATATCAAAATAGTGCTCTTCACTTTTAGTGAGACAAATTAAATCGTCGACATAGACGATTATAATAGCATCAAAAGGATATTTTGAGTAATAGACACATTTGTCGGAATTCAAAGGGTTAAATTTCATTTTTCTCAATTTCTCATCTAATTTCTTAAACCACTGTCTTCCTGACTGAAGTCCATACAAAGACTTCTTTAATAAACACACTTTATTTTCATGTATATCATTTTCAAAAAATTCAGGAAGTTCCATAAAAATTTCTTCATTCAAATTGCCGTTAACATATGCCATAAGAAAATCTAACTGGTATGCTGTGAAACCATTCTGGATAGCATACGCGATTGCAGTTCTTATAGAACTTAATCTGGCTACTGGTGAAAAATTTTCCTCAAAATCTATACCTTGTTTCTGTGAACACCCTTTGGCAACTAATCTGGCCTTAAATTTTTCAATTTGACCATCTGGTTTGAATTTTGTTTTTAAAACCCATTTACACCCAATTCCCTTTTTATCTTTTGGTCTATCTACAAATTCCCAAGCGTTTTGCTTAACTAAAGAATCATATTCTAATTTCATCGCGTTCTCCCAATTTTTAGCATAATCTCCATTTAGCGCGTCGATTACGCTGGGATTAATTTCAATAAATGAGTTATCAGCTAATTGAGAAGTTTCATCTTTATATTTTGTATCTGTAATACACTCCTTATGAGAGTTTTGAAAGTTCCAACTTTTACTTTTTTTAGGTCTTCCGGGACCACGTTTAAAAATAGGATTGTTTTTATTAATCCTTTCCTCTTGTTTACATATATCGCCAGCACTCTCCTCCCCTCCACTCACATCTTCTACGTTCCCCCCTTCAGAAAGCGAGTGGCTCGCTTCCCCCCTTTCCAAAAAGAGAAACTTTCTCCATTGAATTCAGGGGGATAGGAAATCGATCCGCTGTTTCCCCCCTTTGGATGTCTGCGGTTTGAGTAGGGATAGGAGTTTCATTTTTAATATTACAATCATTGCATTTATTCTCAGACGGAAAAATTAGTTCTAATTGATCAGTAGTGGCTGAATCATTTGTTTGAAATTCGTCTATAAATCGAACATCACGACTTATGACAATTTTTCTGGTATCCTTAGTCCATAATCTGTAAGCGCGTGATTCATTTGAATAGCCAACGAATATATGTTCGTGTGACCTAGCTTCAAACTTTCCTTTTGATTTTTTATTTAGAACAAAACATTTCTGTCCGAAAATTTTAAAATAGTTAACAGTTGGTTTATAACCGAAAAACAATTCAAAAGGTGTTTTGTTTTCTTTAATTCCTTTAGTGGGACACCTGTTTCTAATATATGCAGCGCAATTTACTGCTTCAGCCCAGAATGTATTTGGAAGGTTTGATTGCATTAATAAACACCTCGCCATTTCGCATAATGTACGATTTTGTCTTTCAATTCTAGAATTTTGCTGAGGGGTCATTGGCGATGAAAATTCGCGTTTAATACCGCATTCTTCAATATATTTATTGAATTCTTCGCCACAATATTCCAAACCATAATCAGTATGCAGTATTTTAATTTTTTTTCCTAATCGATTTTCGACTGCTGCTTTATATCTCCGGAACGCGTACTTAGCTTGATCTTTTGTTTTTAGAAAATTTACTTCAATGTAACGAGATTTATCATCCAAAAAAGTAATAAAGTAACGTGATCCGCCATGGGATTTAACATTTATAGGGCCACATAAATCAGAATAAACTACTTCTAATAATTCCTTACTATGAAATTTGTTTTCTTTACAAAGTGGTTTCACAGTTTGTTTAGTCTGAATGCATACTTTACAATCTTTTAAAGAATCTTTTTCATTAAAATTTAAATCTCTTAACATATTTTCAGGTTTTAATAATTTTAAATCTTTTTCATTTAAATGTCCTAATTTTAAATGCCATTTATGAAAGTTGCTTACCTGAGTTGTTGCAGCGATATCCATCTGCGGCTGAAAAAAATATAAATCACCTTTTCTCGTAGCACTTATAATCAGAGAGCCGTCCTGCTCCGTAATTTTTGCACATTTTTCGGTAAATACAACTCGGCAGTTGTTTGCAGTAGCTTTTGATATAGACATTAAATTGCATTTCAATTTTGGAACGCACAAAACATTTGTTAACTTTAAATTGGTTACACCGTGATTACCGGGAACTTTTAATTTGACTGTTCCAACACCTGTGATCTCCGCTGTTTCATCTACAGCTAATTTTATAAATGATCCAATTCTAGGTTCTAAATCTATAAACAAATTCTTGTCATGAGCCATATGTGATGTCGTACCGCTATCGAGACACCATTCGGAATGTTCTTGGAAAGAGTTACTGGCTGCCATCGTGAACTCTGTACTATCTTCAACCATGAAAGATCTATCTTTGTATTTATTCGATGAAGTGAATTTTCTGTCTGAGATCTTCTTTCTGCATTCTGAGGCTTTATGCCCTACTTTTGAACAGTAATTGCATTTGAAGATTGCATAATTTCTTTCGCCATACGTGTTCTTGTTCTGCACAGGATTTAAGATTTCTCTTTTGTTCTTTTCAGGAAGATTTTTCTTGTGAGTTGTAAAATACGCATTTGATGATTCTTGATGCTTTTTATTTTTTCTTGACTCATATTCTTCCATCATTTTAATTTTTAGAGCTTCAGGCTGCGGCAATTCATCTCTTGCTTCTATGGCGCACCTGAAATTTTCATAGCTGTCAGGAATACTGTATAAGAGCAAAATTGATAATAGATCTTCGGCTACTTGAATGTCCATTTCTTTTAGCTTGTCCACTATATCAAAGAAAATATTGAGGTGATCGGACATATTTTCACTGTCAGTCATTTTCTTAAAGAGTAGCTGCTTCAATAGGGTGGCTTTCTTTGCCGGTCCTCTCGATTCGTAAACTTCTTTTAATTTATTCCATACTTCATTTGAGGTGGTACAATGTTTAATATGACACAACTCACGTGGGGTAATTGCTAGGATTAAATCGGCTCTAGCTTTACGGTCAATTTCGAGCCATTTTTCTTCACCTTCGGCGCCTTCATCGGGCTTAATTTTCGTTCCGTTAGCATAACTCCAGTGATCATTCTTGATTAAAACAGCTTCTATCTGCAGCTTCCAGGTGTCAAAATTATTTTTGGATAACTTTTCTATATTTAATACTTGCGACATATTTAATCAGCTATAGTAGCTTCTTTATAAAAATAGAATCAAAAATACTTTCGATTTCAGCCCTTAGGCTTAACGGTAAGTCGCACTTTCGTTTTAGCGAATGTTAATTTAAATTTTTAAAAAGTCCGCAGTAAGATGCGTGTCTCTGGGCCCATAACCATTGTTGGTATAAATGGGTCCACAGAGTGAAAAGCAGAGTCCTTTAAACAATCACAACATTTAATAATATAGAAAAGTAGAATAACATAATGCGGGCATTTCTCGCCGCACGCTTAGCAAAGCTTTCTCGTACAGACTCTTATAAACCTCTCTTTCTCAGAGAGGCGAAGATGCGCCGTTGATTACGTAATACAGTTACGTCACATCTGACGTCATGACAGGTGTGAGCTGGTTAACAGATGATATGAGGAAACATGCATTGAAATCCTTCAGTTATGTTTTATTCTGAACATTTAAATTTACTTCAAAGAATTCAAAGAAATGCGTAAATATATTATTATTAATGATATGGTGTGTTTAAATTTTTTAATATGCATTTTGAAGCATAATACAAAGCGAAATAAATAAATTAATTAATTAATAAAAAAATTTAAAAAAAATAAAAAGCATTATTTTACGGATATATTAGAGGTCAGATAAATGAAATTAAAAATATATTTGTTTGAATTTGTATCAAATGAAACATATTGTTTAGCAAAAATTTAAGTTTTTCTAAAATATTTCAAATACTAAAATTAATAAAAAAAAAAAAAAAAAAAAAAAAAAATCTAAAATTTTATGTAACAAAATTTCTTTGTAAACAATATAAAAATATATAAAAATATATTGAAAATCTTATAGGTAAACGTATATTGCATTATTTAAATACTATTAAGAATATATTTTATGCTACGTTTAAAAAAAGTTAAATTTGATTTAAAAATACGTATTTTATTTGAGATAAAATGCCGTGTATATTAATCGCAACTCTTGCAGTTCATTAATTAAATTACATTAGTTTTATGACCCATAATAAGAAAGTTAATTAATCTGTTTTTATGCTAATCTAGTTAAAGAAGTATCGCTTTTTTTTTCACTTTATACGCGACTTAAATGGCAGTTACATGGATGTAATTAAAATATAAATTAAAGAAAAAAGTTAATTATTCTTATTACAGAAATTATAAGCTTAGATTATGTGATAAAAATTCTATAATAATTATACTTATCTCATAAATTTTATTTTCTTGCACGATTAAGTTCTATCAATCTTAAGTGATTGTGATAAAAATGGCTTTAGACCTAATTAATTACATGTGCGATGAAATATAAGAAATATTTACAAATTACTTCTCAGTTGAAAAATATCTTCTGCATCATGTCATAAATTCGATAATACAGCATTTCAATAATTATGCTCTCTATTACGTACTTCTCCATTACCATAAAATATTAGAATTTACTGTGGCGCAAAATGAATTTCAGTTTAAAAAAAAAATAAAAAATAATAAAAAAATAAAAAATAAAAAAAAGCATAAAAAAAAAATTAACGAGTTAGTCTTGTGTATAATATATTTTATACTAAGTTCCATTTCTTTTTTTTTTTTTTTTTTTTTTCGGGGGGGGGGGGAGGGATTTAACGTCTTCAAGAAAATCAGCGCTGAGTGGTAAACCGCGCTTTACCCGTCTGAAAAAGGAAAAGGAAAAGAAGAAATGAGAAAATGGGTTTTCATTTAAACAGGTCGAATGATTTTGATTAGAATTTATGATTAAGAGTTTTTTTTATGTAATAATCGGTATAACTTACTTTCATCTTTAGAAAAGTTGGCGTTCACTGGTAACCAGTGCTTAGTTTGACAGGAAAAAATATAAATATATATATACATATAATACTTCTTCCAAAAATTTCTCCAGTTGTATGAATATGGTCAATGGTATTAAAACTGCTTCAAAATTCTGCTTGTTCTTTAAGTTGCGCTACATCTAATTGTTTCTTTTAGTGGTTTGGAAGAACTTTCGTCAGAATTTCATGCAAAATTGTGAGGATAGTTTCTAATGTCTCTTGAAAACTGACTGAATGATTTTGATAAATCAGTGGTTTTGTGGAAATAATTGAACTTAAACTAAATTAATCTTCAAGAAATTTAGCATTTACTATAAAACCTCACTTCATCTGAGAGGAAAACTCAGAAACAAGATTTTCTTAATGCTGCTCGAATGGTTTTGATAAAAGAAAAAAAATAAAAAATAGAGAGATTTTTTCTTTAATTGAATTACTGCAAGAAATGTAGCATTCATTGGTAATTCGCACTCCACTCGGTAAAAAAGACAGAAAATGGATTTATCTGAAACTACTCAAAAGTATTGAAAAATATTTAAGCTTACGAATTTTTGAGATAACAAGTCCTAATGCATTATTCTCAACTCTGAGAAAATTACCGTTCCCTCGTTCCGTATAGGAAAACTGCTGAAAAAGTTTTAATAAAAATTGAGAGTCAGTATTTTTTAGATGGAAATTAAATTATAGATTATAAAAAGGAAAAAAAAAAAAAAAAAAAAGTAAGAAAGAAAGAAAGAAAGAAATAAGCTATACTTAAAATAGACTTTTTATTCATTAAAATTTAACCCTCCGTCAGGCGCAATATTGAACCCGACAAGTTCGGGCGCAATGTGCTTCTCAGGCGCACAGAAAATAATCGCTAATTTATAAGCAATAATTTAATTTTTAGTATTCTACAAGTAATCAGTTATTACTATAGGAATATTTAGAAAAAAAATATATGAAATTTATTTAAAAAAAGAACTTATTTTATGTTTAGAAACCATTACAAGAAATTTTCAGATTTTGACTAATGTGTCTTATTATAAGTGTAACAAATGCAAAAATTTGATAAATTATAATAATTAATTTTAATTTTAGTATTCTAAAAGTAATCAGTTATTACTACAGAACTATTTAGAAAGAAAAAATATGAAGTTTATTAAAAGATAAAGAACACGTTTTATGTTTAGAAAACATTACAAGAAATTTTTAGATTTAGATTATTATCAGGTACAAAAATTTGGTAAAATTTATACAGTGTCGTGGAAAGTTCAGAAATCGATATTTACTTTGAGTTTAAGTTACACAGCAGAAGAAGGGCATTGACAAATAGCACAGCACGTTCCGCAGATCATATTAGCGTGAGTGAGGCAGATTGCATTGTGACATTTTTTACACTCGTAGTTTGTCATTCTTCTGAAGCCTGTTTCCGCTGTGCAGGTTGAGCATCTACATCTTTTCCGAGTTTGAGATGTTGAGTCCTCTGAAATATCTTTTGTAGGTTGGTATTTTTTCAGTCTCATCTGAAGACTGGTAGGGATTCCAACAGTCTTCATACTTCTTCGACTTAGCTCTCCAAGTACCAGTTGGTGTGCTAGTGTTTTTAGGAACGACCTTCTGCGGCATGGTTCTAGTTGATTTCCAAGATAAATCACTTGCGAATTAATACCACTTATATTCAGCATTGTGAAAAATATGACCATTGGCCAGCGCTTGACATTTCGGCTCACGCTGTAAGTGGCGCACATTTGATCTGCAGTATCAACGCCACTTTTAGTAGAATTATAGAATGTGATCATCACTGGTTTCTTTTGCTCTCCAGTTGTAGGATCGATTGCATTATCATCATGTAGCGAAGACACTAGAATTACGTTCTTGTTTGCTTTCGGTACATAGGACACTAATGTCTTCCCATCAAGAAAGCCAAACATACTAGTGTATTGTTTTCTTCCTTTAACAGAAACAAATTCATGTGGCAACTGTCTTTTATTTTTTCGCACAGTTCCAACATATGATAACCTCTTCATTTTTAAATCATCAATTAGATCCATATCTGTAAACCAATTATCAGCGGTAATATTGCGTCCAGACCCAAATAAAGGCTTAGCCATCCTTTTTACCACTTCACTTGGTTTGTTGCTCACACAGAATGGACCTTCAGGCTGTTTCCCAGCGTAGATTTCCATGTTGAGAGTATAAAACATCTTTGCATCCACAAGAGCAAAACATTTTATTCCATACTTGCTCGGTTTTGACGGTATATATTGCCGAAAGGGACACTTTCCTCGAAAACCTGGAAGCATTTCATCGATTGTGATGTTTTCCCCGACGCTATAGCTCTTCTGACAATTTTCTACAAATTTTTCGAACACTTCACGAATCGGAGCAAGACGATCGATTTTTTTTCGTTCTACTCTGGTAGTAAGATCATCAAAGCGGAGGCAGCGGATCAGAGTTTTGAACCGTTTAATATTCATCACAAGACTAAATTTTTCAACTCCATCACCATCTGTCCCCCAAAGTTCTTCCAAACTCTGACGATTTCCTCTGAGAGCTCCTGCTAGATACAACAAACCAATAAAAGCTCTTACTTCAATGACGTCTCTAGAAGTAATGTCCCTTTCTCTGGAAAATTTGGGCTTGATAGATTCTATATACTGATTTGTATATCTTACAATTGTATTCAAAATGTCATCAGTGAATAAATTATTCCAACAGTCAACGGCAGTTTTCGCATTCCTGGCGTTTCCTATAACACCAGGAAGGTGAGTTATAATATTGTGAGCTCTCTTACGCACAGTTCTTTTTGGCGGATTTTTCGCCCATTTGGAAGTTTTATCTTTTCCCCAAAAAAAGTTGGACTCTGATTCTGGTTCATTTTCACCCTCAGTAACCTCACCATCTTGCTCTGTGTCTGAATTATCTTTACGCTCTTCTACTTCATCCAGAGAATCGATGTCACTCTCTTCACCCAAATCCTCGTTCACAGCTGGGTCGTCCTCGTCGACATCTTCTTCCAACAAACGCCTCACTTCTTCCAGATCCTCCGGTTTAGACAAATCGAAGAATTTGCGCGCCATTTCAGCGAAATTCTGGAAGATATCAAAGAAAATACATTCATAAACACATGTTCGGTCGCAATGCGCCTATGAGGCCGGGATGAAATATACACATATTTACGAAAAAATACGACAAATTTTACATGATATAGTTATGAAATGAATAACAGAAACAACTCTGATATTAAAAAACAGATATTACTAACCTTTGTATGTGCAACGAATTCGGGCGCAATGTGCCTCAGAGGCCAGAATTACGCTAACAGCTTTTCACGAAGCGCGCGAATGAACTAAACAGGTTGGCTTCACACATCCGGTAAAGATAGGCGACTACTAGGAGACACAGATTTCTACCCCTCCTGTGAGTGGAGGCGGGAATGAAAACATCAGAGGTGTGCCTGTCAGGCCAGTTGCGCCCGACGGAGAGTTAAAGTATCTAAATATTTAGTGGAAGACATGGCGTGGGATTATAAAAACATGACAAACAACAACTTGGAGAACGTCAAATAGAAATAATAGAAAAACTGATAGCCATTTCGGTAGCATTTAGCGTACCGTCTTCAGTGCAGGAAGATGGTACACTTTATCTCGCCTCAGCAGACGTGATATATATTCTGGGAATAAATAGGTCGCAAATGCACTGAAGACGGTACACTAAATGCTACCGAAACAGCTGTCTGCTTTCCTATTATTTCTATTTGGCATTCTAGACGTTTTTGTTTGCCTTGTTTTTATTCTCTAAATAATTGTAAGAAAATGACTCAATTTTCAATAATTTAACTCTAGAGGCAAATAACTTATTAAAAACAAAAATTAAATTCCCATTCATCAAATCAATTCTCTTTCTAATTATATCCAAACAACGTAACTTTGTATCGGTTCAATGTAATTTTCATTGAAATTTTCCAATCATACAAATTTAGGATTTGCAGCCGACAGCAAAACTTTCAAACCACACATCCATATTTTTCATATTTTTCCTTTTTATTTATTTATTTGTTTTTAGAGAAACAAAAGTATGGAAGAACGTAGCATGTTGAATATTTTCGTTTAATTCTACAGAAGAAGAAGAAAAAAAAAAAAAAAAAAAAACTTTTTTTTTCTTTGGTATTTTCAAGCACGAAACGTCAATTCCTCTATATCTAAAATATAGATACATAATTCTACTCCGTTTAAACAATTATTATTTTGCTAGTTTAATATATATATATATATATATATATATATATATATATATATATATATATATATATATATATATATATATTTCTTTTGTGCGTGTGTATGTCACTGAACTCCTCCTAAACGGCTGGACCAAGTTTAATGAAATTTTTTGTGTGTCTTCAGATGGATTCGAGAATGGTTTAGATTTACAAATGAAAGTTGTAAGTTAATTAGTGCTTTCTAAATTATTTTTTAACCAACAGTTTCAACAACTTTTCCACCTAGATGACGTGAGTTGTCCATAAACACGATGTCAGAATTTATTTAATGTTGAAATGAAAAATGAATTTTTAACCGTATCTTACGAAGTGTTTAAAATATTTTTTCAAAGTTAATATTTTTAGAATTGTAACCGTATCTTACGAAGTGTTTCAAATATTTTTTCAAAGTTAAAGTTTTTAGAATCGTAAACACGATGTTAGAATTTATTTAATGTTGAAATGAAAAATGAATTTTTAACCGTAAGTGCTTAAAATATTTTTTCAAAGTTAATATTTTTAGCCTTAGGATTAAAATGGTATATTCTTTTAAAAAAATTCGTCAATATCCGACGGAGTTATTTTATGTTAAAATGAAAAATGAATTTTTAGGCCATTATTATTTGTGCAGATGGAAATTGTACTAAAAGTTTTCCGAAAAATTTCACTAACGATACGATCACAAATGTTGACGGATATCCAATATATCGTCGAAGAAACCCCGATAATGGCGGACAATCTTATCATCTATGGCGGTCATCTATGTCAACAACATAGACATTGACATTGATAACCGTTGGGTGGTCCCATATTCGCTCTGCTGAGCAAATCATTCAATGCTCATATTAATGTTGAGTTCTGCAGTTCAATGAACAGTATCAAATACATTTGCAAGTATGTGAATAAAGGCAGTGATATGGCTGTATTTCGAGTTGAAAATACCAATGTGAATGCTCCTCCGGTGAATAACAACGATGAAATAACAATTTACCAAATTGGCCGGTACGTCAGCTCCAATGAAGCTGTTTGGCATATCTTTGGTTTCCCAATTCATGAACGGGATCCAGCAGTTCTTCATTTAGCCGTCCATCTTGAAAATGGCCAGCGCGTATATTTCACGAGCGAGTCCTAATTGAAATATTACATCAAGATGTAATTAGTGTTTGAAGAGTTTTGAAGTGTGCATAAAAAACTATACATTTTGCAACATCAGTGCGGAATTGGGCTATTATTTTATATAATTTTCTATCAAATTTACACGCGCGTTGATTAACAACCACCCTAACCTACAAATTTATTTGTGTAGCTAATTTATTATATTTTATTTATTTATTTTTTGAATGGAACACCTTTAATATCGGAACCCTTTGGCAAAATTTGAAATTTGGCACTGAAGTAGCTCGGACGCTTCTCGCCAAGATCTTTATTTCCACAATTGAGATAGCCATTTCAATTCATCGCAAAAATGGCTTAAAATATTTAAAGTCACCAAAGGGGTCCCATACTTTTGTGCGTGTGCATGTCACTGATATTTTATTTATTTATTTATTGTATGGAAAATTTGGCACCGAGGTAGCTCGGACGCTTCTCCACAAGATCTTTAGTTCCACAATTGAAATAGCCATTTCAATTCATCGCAAAAATGGCTTAAAATATTTAAAGTCACCAATGGGCTCCCATACTTTTGTGCGTGTGTATGTCACTGATATTCTGTATTTATTTATTTTTTGTATGGAACACCTTTAGTATCGGATCCCTTTGGCAAAATTTGAAATTTGACACCGAAGTAGCTCGGACGCTTCTCGCCAAGAACTTTAGTTCCACAATTGAGACAGCCATTTCAATTCATCGCAAAAATGGCTTAAAATATTTTAAGTCACCAAAGGGGTCCCAATTCTAGGCTTAGATTTAGAAAATCCGTGCTTTTCTCGCGGCCAATTATATTTTGCGTGTTCCATTGTTGGAAAACCTTCGAATTTGTTTGTGTATATTCCTCAAGGATTAACCAAAAATATAATACATCCAATGGCATTACGATAAATTAAGTTTTTGTAGATTAAAAAAATATACCTGTTATAAAATAAATTGAGTTTCAACTTTTTCACCTTTAATTAAAACGAATTTAGGTTTTGATTCAATACGAACTCTACTTTTCACTTCGCTCATACTATACACATACTCACATGCATCGATTGATTGAATTGTGATAAATGTACATGTAATGATGTTAGATATTGTAATAACTTTTTGATAAAAATTTTCATCAAATCGGTCCAGATTGTTACAGCTTATTCAAAAGAGACGGAATTTTCATGTGAATTTCGTTGCTATCAGAGATTCTCTCTTAAATTGAAATATTCGCCGTATGAAATAAAATTTTGTGCTGTTCGACATTCAGCGGAGGTTTTAAATAACAAGTAGCAAGTAGAAAGTACCAAGTAGCAAGAAGCAAGTAGCGAAAGTTTCGGTAAATATGTCTTTTACGTTATAATAGGAATTCACAGTCACCGTTCACAGCGCTCCATACCTGTTTCACTTATATACCACATCTTTACACACGTACAATAAGTTAGTTATTTTTTAATAGCAAAATATTCTCTAGAAATAATTTATATGACAAAACAACGTTTGTCGGGTCAGCTAGTATATATATATATATATATATATATATATATATATATATATATATATATATATATATATATATATATATATATATATATATATAATGTATTTTAAATGTATTTTAAATGCATATTCATCTGTTCCTAAAACATAAAATTTCACATTATATTACATCTATCTTAGATTTTTAAAATAAAATACTTCAAAGTAATTTTCCTGGACGTAGTTTCTGTCACAGGATCCTAGAAGTAGAGCCTCTAAATTTTGTGTTATATTTGCAGATGCATTTATATCTATTTATGCAGCGTAAATATTATTTGAAAGGAACATAATGTACGGTTACAGATAAACACATATTTGGGAAAGGAAGATATTTCCTTTATTTTACTTTAATAAAAATAAATTAGTTTCTTTGTACAGTTAGTGACAAAAGTGTCCGAACACTAGCAAAAAATCCTATGTAAAAAAAGTACACTTCATACGGTTTTGCTAAATGAATCCTTATCGAATCATGTTCTTAGTCAGTGTAAGAACATAATTCGATAAAGAGTTATTTAACAAAACCGTATAAAGTGTACTTTTTTTACATAGGAATTTTTGCTAGTGTTCCGACACTTTTGTTACCCACTGTACATATGTCTGTATTTTTGCATGTAATATGCATTTGGAGTTAATGAACAGTGGATAGAATTTTTTATAAAAGAATAATCGAAAATCTTAATATTAGTTCTGTCTTTTAGAAAGATTATATATATATATATATACAGTACTATGTAAAAAAAGTACATTTCATACGGTTTTGTTAAATGAATCCTCATCGAATCATGTTCTTACACTGACTAACAACAGGATTCGACTAGGATTTATTTAACAAAACCGTATGAAGTGTACTTTTTTTACATAGGAACTTTTGCTGGTGTTCGGACACTTTTGTTACCGACTGTACATATGTATATACAGATATATATATATATATATATGTATGTAGTGCATAAACTTTTTTAATACGTATTCTGCAATAAACTGAACCAAAATTTTAAGTTTTCAGAATCAGCTCAAAATTGCATGCATACGAAGAAACAAGCAAACAGATATATTGCTCATTTTAATGTGAAACAAATTTATGTATTTTTTATTTGTTTTATTTTATTTTATTTTATTTTTTACCATTCTAAAATTTAGATCTATTATTCACTTTGCGTGAATTAAAAAAGTTATTGTGTAAAAAACGAGTTTATTGTAAAAGATTTAATAAATGTCCAAAATTTTCTAAACATGTGAAGGAACTATTTTGTGTCTGTATTTTTATCATTTTTTAAAGGAAATCTATTAAACTTTATAAATTCGGCATGTAAATAGATTTTAAATTACTATAGAAACTGTATATATATATATATATAAATTTTTAGTGTTTACATAAATAAAAATATCTGATTTATTTCTAATCTGACAAACTGTACATTACCAATTTAAGTTTGAGTCGTATTATTCGATTTATCTGTTTATATTTATTCTATTTACTATTAAAAATGTTCTTTATAAAATATATTAGATAGATATAAATCAGTTTCATGATGGTATGGAAACCATAAAAATATTCTCCCTCGCCAAAAACGTATTTATAAATAAATGTTTTCCTGTTATAATTTAGTTTGGTCTCTTTGTATATATATATATATATATATATATATATATATATATATATATATATATATATATATTATAGCGATTCTTTTAAATTTAATTTAACAAAGTTCTTATGTTAACTAATATTTCACTTTCAATATATATTCGCTTTCAGCCGCAATCAATACACATCTGCTAAAATTTTGTCACTTTCAATATAAACTAACAACGAAACTTCACGGGAAAAAAAAAAAGAAAAAAAAACATTTTTTTTTCTGTGTAGTTCATTAAATAAAACCAAGCTTCCATTTTTCTTTTGAATCATGTATAACCTGACTGTTAATAAAATGGATGAGCTTCGGGGAATATGCTAAGTTTAAATTTAATTCACCCCAAGCTTTTTTTAAATTTATGCTGTCAAAGATGCATTATTTGAAATGACATGCATGTATTTCTTAAACACGTAAACAGAAACTGGGAAGCATTTAAATATTCGATAGTATATCATGTAACGCATGACAGCTCTTTCTACTAGAAACTCGCAAAAAAATAAATGTAACCTGTCATGAAATAAGAAGGCGCAAACATATTATTTCTTTCTTTCTTTTTCTTTCTTTCTTTCTTTTTTTTTACCCATTATCCAAAAACAAACAGATTTTTTTTTTTTTTTTTTATGGTAAAGTAAACTAAATTGTAGAATAAAAGGCTAACACATTCGAAAGATTTGTAGATTTACAGATTCGTTTAATGAGAAAAAGTACGGAAATAATACTATAAAAATATTTTTCTTAGTAAATTATTTGTGGTACATGCTTAATTATAAATTATGTGTGTTGTATCTTATATATATTTTACAAAATATATATTTTTAATATATGAAATCTTATCGTAACTGTGAAATTTAATTTGGGAATCAACAATGAAATAATATGAAATTTATTTGTAATTGTTCGTACTAAATGATTTTCTTAAAAATAAATAAATAAATAAATAAATAAAACATAGAATATTGCAACCAGAATAGTGAATTTCATAAATATACATACACACATATATATATATATATATATATATATATAGGCATTTTTTAAATATTTTTCCTGAAAATAATTTTCTGTTTCTTCTTTATAATTTGTATATCTTCTTAAAAATTTGTTTATTCTTAATAATTTGTAGTCCTTGATAATTTATTATTATATGAACCATAAATATATATCTAGTTTTTCATATAAATGACATTTAAATTTTATAATTTAAACGTCTATCAAACAGAATAGGAAACATTACAATAATAGAAAAAAATCTCTGAAATAAAGTTAAAAAAAAAAAAAAAAAAAAAAAAAAAAAATTAGAATAAATTTTGTAGTTAAATGTACTACGCATATATATGCGGAGAAGAATCAACTAAGAATAATTTTATTATTTTTAACTGGAAATATGTGTTACATATCAGTAACATTTAAATACACAGAATAAAAACTTGATTCATATTATAATTTTAACACTGTAATGTGTTTGCTAAAGTTTAAACATATTATGGCACACTTTTTTTTTTTTTTTTTTTTAATTTTAAAATAGTTTCGATGGATATTTTTAAAATAGCATTCACCAGATTTATTCATTTTGTCAAAAAACAGAAATTTGTTAAAATATGACGATAGCGGTAAAATAGTTAAATATCTACGTTTTGGCATTATTTATATAGTAGAGTTAAATTGCATTCCGACATTTTCCATTGTAAAGAAACGCACAAAGAAAATTACAGGTAAAATTAAAATGATATAAAATTATTACATAATTAAAAATTGGGTATGGGGCATATTATGTGAATTCTTGAATATATATGTATGTATGTATGTATATATATATATATATATATATATATATATATAATATGAAAATTTTCTGCATTAATTTTTTTATGAATCTTTTATATATTTTTCTTCCTATCTATATATCTATGTCTATGCAACTCTCTATCTCTCTCTATATGCATGTATGTGTGTATTTATTTATTTATATAAGAATTAATGCTCTTTAAAATCTTATGATTAAATCATAAAAACATTTCATTGTGGATGCTCATTTTTATGAACCGTCGATTAAAACGTTTGTGATAGAGACAAGAATGGAAACATCTTCTAAAAATTGTGCTTTAGAATTTTGCAATTATGAATGATTTAAGATAGTGATTGATCTCAAAGTAAAATTGAACCAGTTAGAACTTATATGGCCATTTCAGGTAATAGAAAATCTCTTGTAATTTTGTATAACCGGTCTCGTTTTCATGAAAGAAAATAACATTGGAATTAACATTGCTAATAAATTTCTCTTTATTGCCGGTACTAATGTGCAAGTTTAGACGAGCGAGCTTACTCTTTCTGTAGGAGAAAATAATGTTCACCTAAAATCTGCTGCTAAATGCTTTCCTAATGATGAATCTCAGTTATCTACTCATCTAAAAAAAAAAAAAAATCAATTGCATTCATCCATTAAACTTTTATATAATGATAAATCGTATTTAAGTTCTAAACCTTTCAAGTCGAGAGAGTTTACTATTTTAAAAGAAAATGTTGTAAATGAAAATGAAATGTTAAAATGTTTTTCACCTAGTTCACATTCAAATAACTATGAACTTTTATTATTTGCCCTTTGTATACATACCCCATTTTACTTGCATAAACTGTATAAAATGCATATTTGTACTTCTAAATCTTTTTTGTTTCAACTAAAAGTTATATATATATATATATATTATTAGAGTGGATGCAAATGTTTCTTTTTGCTATATGCATCAATCGTGTTTAACTTTTAACAATAAAAGGACTAACAACTTAGTTTTTTCGTTAATGCTGCCCAGGAAGGGAATACTTCTCTGAATATATACAAACTATATTATATCGTTAGAGACAAAATGTCTCTATTGTCTTTTACAGACAAAGTGTAACCTATTTTTATTCCCTGTAAGGAATTTTATTCCTTACATCCTGTAAGGAAATTTTATATTCTAAAAGTATTCTGATGACCTTTTTTTGACGGTCCACGCTGTTCAGCTAATGACGTCATTTCTTAATCGACTTTCTAAGGCCTTGAATCAGCAGATGGAATCCCCTCCTGTCTCTGAACGTCGTAGTTTTGCCATCACTTTTGAGTGGACACCCATTCTTAAGCCACCTGCAGTACAAGATTGACATTTTGCTGCAGACTTTCTTTTGGTGTGCTTTCGTCACATGAATTTGATTAAGCTGACACTTTATTCACACTAACATTTCTTCATTTTGTGGACTTATTACTTTTTTTTCAAGTTCGTCATTAACGAACTTTATATCACGAACGTTTTATAAAATATCTTACTGTCGCAATTGTAGAAGCGACCCATCTGTGCCAATCGACTTCTAAACATGAAACTGCTTTCCTGGTTTGACAGGAAAATCGTTTGTATTCCCTTTCTGTAAAACTTACCGAGAAACTCAAATAATTACGTTTTCTGGAGTTTCTTGTTTAAAAGCACTGTTTTATTCTAAAAACCCTAATTCATTTTTTATTTTTCTTGACAGTCACAGTTTTTTTGTTCTGAAAACTCGGCTTTTTTTTTATTCACTTAGATTACTCACCTAGTATCTTAAAAAATGCAGTATTTTTACTTCACTGTAACTTAAGTTGACTTCCCCCATTTATATATATATATATATATATATATATATATGAACGCTACTCTCAAACGCTACTTAATTTAGTTGAAATTATTCATTAGGTTGAGTCCTCACATTCCGCTTGGAAGGCAGTAACATTTCTAACATCTCTTTCAAAACTGTTGTGGTTGCTTAAATGAAGTTTCCATTTTTAGAGGAGGGGTTGCAAGTATATGAGGTTGAGTCAATTGTAGGTCAGCGCAGGTAAGCGGTGGTAAAGTAGATCGTAGCGTATCTCCGAAGTTTGAGAATTTAAAGTCTAGTACCAGCGCCCAGTGACGTAATGGTTTGAGGTTGGAATAATTTTATGCTGACAAGGGAGTCACTAATGAGGAAGTTGTTTGCGAGGTATGTATGAATGTGATCAATTATTCGAATCGGAAAATTGAAGCGATAGAGGTTGTCGGTTTCTGTGCAGATATACATCGGAATGTGGTAAGGGGTGTGTGTTGGTTGTAGATGATCAAGCAGATGGATTCATGCTATTGTGTGGTTCTGAGTAAGAGTTATCGACTGTTACTGTGTTATTCATAGAGGTATTTGGATATCATAGATCTTGTGAATCTAGCGTTAGTATAGGTAGATAGATTTGAGTTATTTTCGTATATGAGAGTGGCGTTCTGCTTCTCAATTCAAGAGTGGTGATAAATCACATTTATATTTTCAATGTTACTTATTTATTTAATCATTGTTGAGTTTCTCGGAGATAAGTTACCCCCTTTTAGTTTAAGTGAAATTAATCATTCTTATCTATTTTAAGAGAGTCTTTTTTTATTTTTTATTTATTTATTTTTTAAATAAATATATATATATGTATATAAAGGCGAATCGTTCAAGTATATATTAGTACAGAAACTGAAATTTAAAACAGAAGCGGGTTTTCTTATAAGCTGAATGGTTTTTCAGATTAAAGAAAAATATACCGGTGGCACATTCAACTGAAAGGTCCTAATTAGATCTTAGTGTATCAATTTTCCAGGAAATTACTTGGACTATAATCTCTAAAATTTAGAGCAAGAATTTTCAGATTTTTAAAGTATCGTACATAAGCAGTGTCCAAATGATAACTCACTAGTTTTGATTTCAAATCAGCCACCCTATAAGACTTGCGACTTTCTCTAATTGTCTGAAATTGTGCGTGGCCTGGTTTACCAACATGAGTCTTTACGATCATTTTGCAAAAAGTCAAATACACGCTTTATGAAGAATGTCAACCTAATGCAGTCCCAAATGTTTTAAGGAGGTTTGATTTACAAACATCAGATTCGAATTTATGCTATTACCTAATAATCATTCGTTTGTTTTAAAGGTGTTATAAGTTGGGCATTTTTAGATATATTTCCATATTATCGAGCGATATGACAAGTTGAATTTGTGTGTGTTTATTTTATTTGACCAATATATCCAGTGTAACAACGTCTCCTAAGGCTAGCAGTGAGGACGAGTTCAAAGGCTTGAAGGGGTGGTAAATTGGACAGATTGGGATTTTTTAAACATCCAGTCATTGGGTGTTCACTTATTTTCTCTCAACGTCTAGATTATCACCCCTACTTTAACACTGGACTCTTTCAGTCCGTATTTGCACAGAGTTTCCCATGGTCGCAAGATATGAGATTAAAGTATAGAGAATTGTATGCAGTTAATATATATAAAGCACTGAGATTTTACTATTATTATTATTATTATTTTATTTAGAACATTAATTTTTATAATTAATTAAAATCAATCAAAATGTGTGAGCAAAAATTGTAAGCTTTGAAAATAGAAAATAAATAAATAAATAACTTACATAAAAAAGAAAAAGTAAATAATTTTAAACATCATTAAACGTTTCATTTTTAACACGCTTTTGTTAGCTTCACCTGCATGTATGTTTGTATGTTTGTATGTACAATGTATAATGTATGTTTGTAACAGCTCTACGAGCAAACACAAAATCTATAATGTAAAAAAATACTTTCCCTACGTGAACGCTGTGGCTGTGAGGTAAAGATCCGCGCTACGAACCTAAAGGTCTAGCGTTCGAGTCCAGTCAGGGGAGATTTTTTAAAAGTGTTTCTTGTTTAATTCTAAATTATTTTAATTAAAGATTTAAATGTATGTAAATATTATGGTGTGTCATTCACATGATTTTCTTTTACCCTGCATTTTAATACTAAGATATTTATTTTGTGCTTTTTAGTTCACATTTCTATAATAGCGTGTTCTTTAATTTTTTAAAACTATAATATTATTATTTTTTTAATGAGATTCTGTTACAGACTAAATTATATTTCAGTTATGCTACAAAATCAAAGTAGAATTTCACTTATGTTTCAATCAGTTTGGTGGGAGAGAGAAAAAAAAAAAAAAAAAAAAAAAAAAAAAAAGGTTTCTAAAAATAATAAAATAATGGAAATAAATGTTGATTTTATTATTCTGGTGTGTCAGAAATGCAGTGTATGTTTAATATATATATATATTATTATTATTATTATTATTATTACACATACAAATATATATGAAATTGCTAGAAAAATAATTTCAAAAACTAAAATAAGTTAAAAATTGTGTTTTGAAGAAATATGTTTACAATATCTGTTTCAATAAAAATATATTATATATTTACTTGGTAGGCTAAAATTATTTAAAGTCATTTTTATCATAAAATGAATATATAAACATTAAAAAAAAAGTTTATTTTCAAAATGAAATTAAATGTAATCACATTGATTAATCTTGCACTCCCTACAAGTCATCAATCTTTTTTCTTATATATCTTAACTGATCCGAGTCTCATTAGAAATGTCGTTTAAAAGAAAAAAAAATAAAACTTTAAATTACTCTAAGGATTGTAGACAAATGAATCAAGGAAGTTATTTTACTCTTAGAATACCTCCCAAGATGCTCTCTGGAAGAATGATTACATGACGGGAATAAATTACGCAGATTTCTTTTGTTTTGTATGTCAATCTTTAGAGACATATGCAAATTATTTTTAAATTAAAATTCAAAATAAAAATGTACAGTTGATTAGTCATACCATAAAATTTTGAAGTGTCTTTTAATAGGATGATGAATGTGTAGTTTGGATATTATTTTGCAATACATAATTTTTAATTACTTCGAGTTTTGATAAAGAGATTAAATTAAATTTCTTTCCTTTGATATAAGTATATTTAGAATGAAACATCTCAAGAAAACCCCCGATAATTAAGTACCTTTTTAATTTAGTAGCAACATTTAGATAAAAATGATAAATATTAATGAGATTTGTAAAGCAGTAATTTGCAGTGAGTACTGATAATTACATTGATTATAATTAGTTAACATAAAGTATAATAATTACTTTCAATTTCTCAATTCATGCAATTTTTATCTACAGTAAGGAAAAACTTTATAGGGACAAGCAAAACTCAACAAATATAAATATCCTTAAATCGAAAATGTATTCAAGTTTGGTAACTAAAAATATTACCAAATGCAAGTTTTTTTTTTTTTTTTTTTTTTTTTTTTTCATTAAATAAATAAATAAATAAAAATAAAAATAAATAGGTTTTTTCTTTAAATAAATATGAATAAAATTGCTTTATGTATTTGAAGACAAACTAATATATATATATATATATATATATATACATATATATAAAGACAACTGCATGTAAAATTGTAATAATGTTGGTCATTTTAAGCGAAAAATACTCGTTTAAAATACAAAGACTGGGTTTCTTAACAAAATTTATACTTTTGTCATATCTTCAAGAATTACCTACAGTGACGGAAGGATGTTATTTTATAAAAGCTTGTTTGCTGCCTCTTGGTTGTCTACCATTTTTACTACTAAAAATGTCTGTGTAACTCAAATGAAGACAAATTGAATAAAATCTAACTCTTTTTATTTCGAACCCTAAGTAAAGGGTAAGGCCGGGCTTTCATACTTGATATTCAACTTTCACATAACTAAATTTAAAATAGATCTTAATCTTAAAGAAATCTATGAAATTCACGCCTTTCCAAACTTGGATTAAAACGGATAACCTCAATTTCTAACTTTGCAAGAGGAGAGGTATTGTATTACTTTTTCTTTACAAAATGATAAACCTTCACAGACGTCAGAAGCGTAATAGAATCGCATGACATAAAAAGCTCGATCCGCATTGTCCAAAGCATACTTCCATAATTTTGGAAGATCCTATTAAGATACCAATTGGGGATAAACAATTTACATTTTCCTTAAAACATCTACCCTAAAAATACTGATATCAACTGAATCCAAAAGCATTCGCAACATTTCTCATGTATCCGCAGCAGTACTATACTCTCTCATGTAAAGAGCTATAAGAGTAAAGCACACTCAATTATGGTAGGGAGAATTTTAACCACATATCAGTAGTCAAAGGAAGAACTGCTGAGTAACCGATAGCTGTTCCTTTTCTAAAAAGGGGCAGCTATCGTTGTCCCCCAATGAAGGGCGCCGCTGTCATGTAAGGACAAGAAAATTGGTATAATCATGCTCGATTATGCAAAGTCCTTAGTGTGTACGTGACAGCAGCACCAATATCTATCTTTTGGTGCTATTATCTCTTTCATGCACAAATCCTGCCCACACGCTTTCCCCAGTCTGCGTATGGAATTTGGTTCAATTCCGTTTATGAATTTTCACTGTAGAGACCACGAAGCTGAAAAAGAAATATTTTCATTCTCTTCTGTATATGAAAAATTTGATTTTAATTAATTAGCTATACAGCTCTAAATAATTATATAGATCCCAATGAAAATCCGGAATTTGTAGAACATATTTTGGTATTTGTGAACATGTCATTGCTTTTTCTCAGAGGGGAAAATTTTCCTTCAGGCAAAAATACTGCACTGACCTAGTGGTATGAAACCGTAGGTTTGCAGGTTAAAAATGCTTGACTTTGAAGTATAATATTACATAGTGTCTTTTTTTTATACCATAAAGAACACTTTTGTATGAAGATATGACCATAGAATTTATCTGATATTTTATCTAGAGGGGGAAAAAATAAAACTTATTTTTAATTACAGAATTCATATTAAATATTTTGAAATCAGGTTCTTCCAAAGCATACTTTAGTAAAAAACATCTCTCTTACGTGTTGAAAAGTGAAGCACTAGTTTGCTCTACGTGAATCAGTTTAATTTCTTAGATTTATTCCAAGGATAATATTGACTATGTTTTCTTTATTTTTACACATTTTTTTTTTTTTTTTTTCAATTTAAAAAATACTATCAACGACAGATTTTAACAAAAAAAAAAAAAAAAAAGGGAAAGAAAGAAAGAAAAATATTTTTTCTTCCACAAAATTCAATTTTAAACAACGAAAGTAAACTGTGGTGTTTTACAGAATGTTTATAAAGTCTTTTTCAAACTCTTCTACATTACTTGTAAACATACAGTACTGGCCAGAATGGATGACTGACTTGTTTTTTCCCTTTCGTAGTGGCGTATTGGCGCCAGATGTCCGTTTTGGCTGTCTGCCAAAGTGCAGGTGTTCTTGTTTGGCATTTCGTTAGTTAATTAGTTGTGTTCGCCGTGTGTTGACGTACAAATTTTTGCAGAAGGGTGAAATAATATAAAAATGCCTGGTAAAATAATTTCACGCGAAATGCATACGCAAATAAACATTCTAAGCGAAAAAAGTTATAGTACTCAGGAAATTGCTGCCAGATTACAATTGGCACAAAAGACAGTTTCCATGTCTATAAGTAATTTCAAAACCGGAAATTATGTATATTCAAAGCCAAAAGGTCGTCACAAGAGCACAAGCAAGCGCATGGACGAGTCCATAATTTTGGCAGCGAAGAAATCACCTAGAAAATTAGCGAAAGCAATCCAAGCTGGTTTACCAAAAGATGTTAATATCCCTAGCTAAAGGACAATCAGCAGGAGGCTATTCAATACCAATTTAAAGTCCTATAAGCCTGCTAAGAAGCCTAAATTGTCTCCCAAAAACATTGCTGACCGACTGACATTTTGTAAAAAGTATCAGGGTTGGACTGCGGAGCAATGGAAACATGTGATATTTTCAGATGAGACTCAAGTATCGCAGTTTTATGCATTTTGTAGAAACATACGACGGCCTCCCAATAAAAGAGACTGTCAACGCTACGTTATCCCCACCGTGAAGAATGCTGCAAAACTCATGGTCTGGGGAGCCATTTGTGACAAAGGAAGATGTGGATTGTTTTTCATGCCTGAAGGGACATCAATTAATGGAACTGTTTATCTCGATGTGCTAAAAGAGAAGTTACCACCGTTTATAAATATCAACCAGTTCACACACTTCCAACATGATGGAGCACCTTGCCACCAGACTAAATCTGTTAAGACATGGATTGCAAAGCAGGGGTTTCAGATCCTTGGCCGTGGCCCGGAAATTCCCCGGATCTAAACCCAATCGAGAACTGTTGGGTAATTTTAAAGCGTAAGTTGCTGAGCGTAACCCCAGTTTCCTTTCGTACTAAAGGGAAATTATAAAACAAGTATGGATTACAGAAACTACACCAGCTTATTGCAAAAAATTATGTATTTCCATGCCTGATCGTATCCAAGCTGTATTGAAAAAAAAAGGTTTGCACACCAAATATTAATCTGTTTCTCAATTATGTATGTGTACTGTGCTTATATAAGTAAAATTAATAATTCTCATAAAATAAATACTTAGTTAAATGCAATTATTCTTGTGCATTCATAAACATCACAGTTTTTTGTTGTGAGCCATCCATTCTGGCCAGTACTGTATGGATATAATGTGCATTTTACCAAATCTTCATATCCCAAGTGCAGGCCAGTGCATTGACCTGTCCTGTGGATACATAACTTAATTATCATCATTTAAATATTGAGAAGTATATTTCTCAGAATAAAAAGTTACGAAAACTCATGGCCATAAAAGACTGCACTTAGTTCGTTTTAATTGTTACGGCATTCACAAATTTTTCAATTAATCATAATTTTTCTTTCATATCGAGAATAAGTAATAGTAGAGAAAACACTGCAAATAAAATAAAATTTCTAAAACAAGTTCCTTCAAATAAGATTTCAAGATACATTCTTTGATGGAAATAGTAAAATTATTAAATTTAATTCAGATCTATCCAGTCACTGCATAATTAAATTACTACGTTTTGCCGGAATATCATTGAAGAAAATTTAACAATTCGCATTTTCTTTATATCTTTGATTTTCTTTTGCCTTCATGCAAATGGTCTTTATAAAGATATAAAAATTAAATTTTTAATTGAACATGCAAGGAAAAGTTATTGGATATTAAATTATGCAGAAGTTATTGGTTAAAATTACTTTAATGCGAATGAAAATAAATTTTATTTTAAAAAGCAATATCTAAATGAAAAGAGTTCGTTATAAAATGCTTTTAAAGAAGTTTATATTTACTTATTTAGTTGTAAAAATGTACACTTATTTAATATTCGTAGATTATTCTGTTTCCTTTTGAGTAAATTTTATATATCGACTATTACATTTGAATATTGTTTATTTTCATCAATTTTACGCTCTACATATTCATGAATATTTAACATAATACTTTTATTTTTTATGATATAAACGGTTTATAAAACTTTAAAATCTACGAATTCGACGTAATAGCGTTTGAGTTTTAATAATTGATCAAAGTTATTTATTATAAGATGAAAAGAAATTACTTTGATTTTATGAAAAAATCCTTCTTTTCAATAGAGAAGTTTACTTATAAAATATAATTTTTTTTTTTTTTAAGTTGTATTTTTAAAATCAAATAACAGCATTTTATGCATTACGATACATTTTAATATTTTATGATTTCGAATAGACTGACAAAAATATCTTAATGCATATTACAAGTTAATTTTACTTTACCAATTCATATTTTAGGGATTTAAAATTGTCAAATAAAGCATAATATATATATATATATTCGACATTTAAACATTCATTATAAAATGACCATTCTCTAGCAATATAAAATGTGATCAAATAAATACAGAAACAGTAACTATATTTCATTTAACGAAGTTTAAAAAATATATTCAATTCGAAGATGATGCTGAAAACCATAAATCATAGATATAAAAATACAATTCTTATTAAGTTAAATATATTTTTATAAGAAAAATTTTGAGAAGTACAAATTATATATGCTAATATGATTGAATGTATTTATAAATTGTTGTTACAGACATTTCGAAACTATTCAGAGACATATAAAAACAACTTAATTATATTAATAAAATTATAAGAAATATTTTATTTATTTTTAAATAATTTTAAAGTACAAGTTCAATTACAATTTTTCATTGATTAAAAAAGGAAAGTAGTGCATTTTTTTTTAATCATTCAGTAACGTTATTATTGAAAAATGTTCAGAATGACATAAATAAAGAACATTTATTGTACAGCTATTGGAAATTAAATGATACATTTTTCTTGTATGCTATTAAAATGATGTCAATGTATTCACTTCCACTAACACACTTATTTTTGAATATGCGCTTTCACCTAAAATGAAATTATAATTTTACAAAGGCAAGTTTAGTAACAACATGTCTTTTAATTTAATTACGTAAAATACTAATAATAATAATAATAACAATAATAAATATATATAATCCGATATAAAACTAAAACCTACGAAGAGGAAACAGGAGATATTTGGTTTCGAATTTTTTATGTTATTACGAAAGTAAATGTGTAATATTAGACTTCATTTGCAAAAAACGTAAATGATATCAAACTTCGTTATTCTGTATTTTTTTGCGATTCAGATTAATTAAAAATAGATTGAATTTATTAAAATTTATCACTTACGGATTTTCATGACTGTACTCATTGTGGAATCCCTTAAATAAACTAAAACTATTTTTTTTTTTTTTTTTTAACATAAGTCTGTCTATGAGTGAGACGAATGTTGAGAAGACTTTAAGCATAAATGGTAATAGTTTTCTGAAAGTAATTTTTTTTATCGTGATTTATCATAAAATGTCAGTTGTTGAATTTTAATCTACATTTAATATATATACAAATATATATTACACACATATAGTATAATAGCATTCTTTGTGACATTTTTCGCGGATATTGTTTTGTACATAATTTATATTATTAATTTCAAAACAGAATATGGGGCGTAAATCAACGGTGCTTGGCAAAACATTAGGCCTCTACCCAAATTAAAATTATATCTATCAACTTTTTCGAAATTCCGTTCCGTTCCCACTCTTGGGGGGGGGGGGTCAAAAACACGTTTGTACGCATAACTCGGCTTCAAGTTACTTCAGATTGAAAGAATTGCACATGGGGAGACTAGACATAAACTCAAATATAACGTTACCTTCAATTAAGGATTTTTTTTTTTTTTTTTTTAAGGGCAGAGAGAGCAAAAATCGTTTTCGGCGAAAAATTTCGAAAATTCCGGATTTTTGAGAACAACTCTACCACAAACGAAACAAATATGTTGGAAAAGCTATGCGACTTCCTTATGGTATTTCCAGAAACATATTTTTAGTTTTTGTATTTTGTATTTTGTAATCTGTAATTTCTGATTTTTCTTGGAGGGGGGGGGGTTATGAGGGTGCAAAATCGACACACCCCTTTTAGCTCTAAATTTGTCCGGAGAAATCTATGAAAGCAGTCACGAATTTCGGTACTTGGATTGCTTACATATATCCGACAGATAAAGGAATGGGATCTGTCGAAATTACTCCCGTTATCATCACTTAGGAAGAGCAGGAGTCGAAAACACCTTCATAAGCATAACGCGGCTCCAAATTATTTCACAGTAAAGAAGTTGCACATGGGGAGACTACATGTAAGTCCAAATAAAACGCTATCTGAGATTTCGAAATTTTGATTTTTAAGGGGAGGGGAGGACCGATTTTCGGCGGGAAATTTCGCAAATTTCGGATTTTAGAGAAAAACTCTACTAAAAATGGAACAATGATGTTGAAAACAGTCATGCGTCTTCTTAAGATATTTCCAAAACATATTTTTGATTTTTTGTGATCTGTCATTTTTTAATAGGGAGGAGGGATACGTGTTACGAAGGGCAAATTCGAGACACCCCTTTTAGCGCTGAATTTGTCCTGGGAATTTTTGAGTAGAGCTCTACTAAAAATGGTACAAATGTATTGAAAACAGCCATGTGTCTTCTTTAGGATATTTTCAAAGACACATTCTCGTTTTTTTTTTTTTTTTTTTTTTTTTTTTGAGGGGGGGGGGGGGGAGTAACGAATGAGCAAACTCGAGACCACCCTTTTAGCGCTAAAATTGTATTGGGAAATCTGGAAATCTATGGGATCCACGATCCCTAAACTTGCTGCATAAATTGTTAATATATATATATATTCGACACTTATTGTAACGGTATTTTACGAAAATTTCTCCTTACCCCTCTTGGGGTCGGGGGGGGGGGCGTTAAACATTTGTAAAAACACGTTTACCCGTTTTAATTCGCCTTAAGCTATCTTAGAATGGTGAATTTCAACGTGATGATGTTGAATAAGTGTACGGATGATGTAGTAGGTATGATTTTGCAAAACGTCGAACTTACCCGCTGGGGAAGGGGAAGTAGGAATCGAGTAAGTTGCTGAAAAAGGCACTGGGGACCCGGACTCCTCAGAATGCAAGCGAGAAAAACCTCTATCGAACACAGCGGAGCCTTAGGTTATTAATAATGATATGAGATTTTGACAACTCATTTAAATATAGTGTCCAGCGAAGCGAGGAAAGGCTGCTAGTATATACACTAAGCGACAACAAAAAAAAACGCACTTAGATATTTTTTTTTTTCACCTTCTACAACCGCCACATTTATCGTTAAAAAAGCAAATAATAATAATAATAAATAAATAAATATTTTTTTTTCAATTTTTTCACAAATATTTTTGAAAAACTTCAATAATTTGCTCATATTGAATATTTCTTTTTTGTATAACCCAGTAAATTTTAACTTTAAATATACCATATACCATAGAAAAAAATAATTTTTCTTTTTTAGTATTTGAATAATAAATGTCGATTTAACTAAGGTTTGCGTCGTACAAAGTTATTTAAGCATGATTTATAAAAATAAGCAATGCATTGACATTCATTTCTTTGAATGACCCTTTACACAAATCAATTGTGTCATTTATAATATTTTAAATAGAATTTGAAGACAATCTAAAAACATTTATGAACGCTAGAGTCGATCAAACGACATACTAACAGACGGAGAATTAGACGTATAAAGAAATACACAGATAGACAAATTTAAATCATAATCGCTCTTAAACATTATAGGAAATTTTTTTAAACGCTTGATACAAATAGTAATGCCATTACTGAATTTTCCAATTATCGCCTTATCTGAATATTTTTCTGTGGTCCTGTAAATCTTAATGCTAATAAAAAATCAGGAATGTTATAGAAAACCATTTTTTATGCACATAAATAATAAATGAGGAGCAAACATTCAAACCGTGTTTTCTCCAAAAATAAAAAAAAATGAATTAGTGATTTTTCTGTGAACTCAACATTAAATAGCACAAAATTATACTATTATTTTAAATTAAAATAATTTTTATCACATTATAAATGCTCTTAGAAAGTTAGGATTTCAATCAAACAGTGTTTCCTCCAGAGCCTGTTGTCAGTCAAACTGTGATTTCTCCAGCCAACCAGTCAGTACTGCTCTTTCTGGTCGCGTGACTCGTACGTGTACCAGCTTTTTATGTTTGTTTTTTCGTTAGTTCTATCTTGTTTTCTTCATTTTAGAGGAGTGTACTTTATTATTATTATTTTTATTTATTTTTTTATTTATTTTTTCAAATGGAAGAATTAATAGATGGTGTATTAGTGAGTACTTCTAATTATGGAACTAGAAAAAAACAGAGAATTAGTGGAAAAAGAAAAGAAGCAAAAAAGAAACGATATTCAGCACCTTTAGATAACAACATTTATGCTCCATGCAAACATTCTATTAATACTTTTTCATGCACTGATGTTAGACCTAATGACATTAAGGATTTTCAGGATAGACTTTACGAAATTCCGGACAAACAGCGACAAGATTCTATTATAGCCTCATTGGTTGTTACAAAAAATGTAACTCGACGTAGACCTAATAACTCAACCCAAAATAAATCGCAATCATCTGGCTCACAGCATGCATTTTCTGCTTCTTATTTTATTATTAGTAGCAGTGGTAGGAGAATTCCTGTGTGTAAGAACAATTTCATGGCTATAACTAAAATAGGTCGTACAAGGCTAGCCAATATTGTTACTAAGGTACATGCTGGTGAACCTATTGAGGAAAAGAGAGGAGGGGATAGAAAAAGCCACTTAAGCATTAATAAAAAAAACAAGGTAAGAGAATTCATCTCAAACTTAAAGGCATCAGGAAGTCATAATGGAAGACAAAAATCGAACCCATTGTAACTTGCACTGTACATTAAATGTAAGGAAGTTGCATGAAGTTTATAACATGAACTGCAACGACGACCTGGACAAAGTTAATTTCGCTATGTTCAGGAGAATATCCATAAATTAATTTAATATAGGCTTTAAGTCTCCTTCTAGTGATGTTTGCAGCACGTGTTCTTTACTTGACCAAAAAATAAAGTCCTGTCCTGTAAGGTCTACAAAAAAAAGTATATTATATGAGTGGCAAAAGAATTCATATACTAAGAGCCAATGCATTTTATTCCATTATGAAAGAAAATACAGATGAATCAGTCGTTAGTTTATGTTTTGATTTACAACAGATTCAACAGATGCCAAAAATAAATATTCAAGATGCCTATTACTTAAGACAATTTAACTTTTTCAGCTTATGCATAATGAGTTTGGATGGTCTAAATACAACATTTTATCTTTGGTCTGAGGAGTTAGCAGGCAAAGGCAGCACTGAAATATCGCTGGCTTTATACTGTCACCTAAACAAAATGGACCTTGAATGTAAAAAAGTCTTTGCGGCTCTTTAGTGATGGGTGTATTGCCCAAAATAAGAATAACATAATTCTTCAAATGCTATTGCATTTTTTCTACACTACAACATCAAGCATTGAAAATATACTATTGTACTTTCCTGTCAGAGGACATAGTTTCCTTCCAGCAGATCGTATATTTGGCCGTGTTGAGAAGATCCTCAGAAAAAATGTAACAATAATAACATCAAGGGAACAATACTATGAACTGTATCAGAAAGTTGGTAATGTAAAAATATTAGGGATTGATTGGAAATTTTATAATACGAAATCACTTAATGCTTATTTCAAAAATTTACCATACACATCAGAACTGAAAAGAATAGTTTTAGAATAAAAAATGGAGAAAGTGTGATGGTCAAAGGATTCAAAAACTATAAATTCGAAGGTATAAAAGAACAATCTGGAGCAAAACTTTTTAAGAAGGGGATTAATACTGCTATTATACGAAATGCTGTCTTACAATGTCTTCCTCTGAGTCATGGAATATCACTTGAAAAGAAAAATGACGTAGACAAACTTTTACAATTGATGCATGGCGAAAAGTGAAAAAAATCAGCCTGATTTTAAATGGTATAAAGATATCATTACTAATAACTTTCATGTAGAATTTGAAGAAACAGAGGATGCATGCAATTGCTTAAATGAAGATATTGGTTTAAAAATTTAAATTTTAAATTGGCTTAAAAATTTTAGTTCTTCCCTACAATTTTTCATGATGATTTTTCACGTGTAAATATTTAATTTAACAAAATCTGTTCTGTTAATTACTTTATTACATTAAGAATGTTATTTCATCAATATTCGAGCTACATACTTTTTCATTCAAAAAATGTTTTGTCCACATTGGAAACATTCAAAACGTGTTTTCTCCTCTGTGTTTCGGTCAAAACATGCTTTCTCCAAATTTCAAATGCATTTTTCTAATTAACTCTAAGTTTATTAGGTAAAGTAGGCCTACAGATCTTCCTAGTAACCAATAATACAACTAAACAAGTGATAATTAGGGTCTAAGAAGGGTTATTTTTTAATTTATCAGTTTTTTGTGTTTTCTGAAAAATTGCATTCGAAGGAGAAAACACGGTTTGAATGTTTGCTCCTCAAATATAAACTTCATTATGATTTTTGCTAATTAAAGTTATAAAAATATGATTTATAGAAATGTCTTCCATGGAACGTAATACTTTCGAATGTTCCTGTGCTCAAACCATTGGCGGTATTTACTTCATTTTCAATTTAGTAACCTTGAATAACATATCAGATTCAAGCAGTTCCTTGAATATTTACGAGAGTTAGAGCGTGGAAGCAAATTCATACGGACAGACAGATTTAAGATTTAAAAATTAATGCGCAAGGGCCTATTGGGGAACATTGAAAACTTTTAATAGAAATATCATGTTAAACACATGTGCAAATATTCACTTAGTTGCGTGACATGGCAGATGAACTTGAAATCTCGTCCCACGGACTAAAAAGAAAAAAAAAATCGGTAAAATTTTCTGCAACAAATTTTTGTGCGAAAAACTTATAATAAAACTAAAATTATCAAAAAAGTCTGACTTATGAATAATTATTTTAAGTGAAATGCAAATTACCTAAGATATACAATAAGTTGCAAGAAAATAGTATATATATATATATATATATATATATATATATATATATATATATATATTCTCATCTTTCAGATTGGTGAAGTACTAAGCTGGCACTTAGGATATAAATAAAGCTATACGTTGCTTTCATAGTAGAAGTTTCTTTAAGCCGTTTTCTGATACATTTAAAGACGAGTTGAGAAGTAAAATGTCTCATTGGGTTGAGACAAAATGATGTCGCCGTAGGCAGTCAGTATTGAAAGTAAGATTGTGAAAGATGTAGCTTCGAGTTACGGTAAAAGGATGACGAGAGTTGGGAAAGTAAAACATTGATCGGAGATTGAAAACGCGAAGCTGGGACCAGCACGATTGAGGACGCAGTGGTGAAAACAATGGATATAAGTTATTGAGTTGGGATGAGTTTAGGTAGGCATGGAGTAACTAGAAGGAAAGTAGATTCTACACAGGTTGTGTAAGGATGGTTGAATAGATTAGTTTTGGACAAATAAGCAGTGAATTGAAGTGATGAATGTGTTCTGTTTTCAAGAGGGTTAAATAGCGGAATATTGGAAAGGGTTGGTGTAGAGAGACTGTAGGAATGCTATACGAATGTGAATTTTACTGATTAGATTTGATAGCGGAGTTTGCTCACTGAGTAAGCATCGAGCGTTATAGAAGTGGTGTGTGATAAATTATTGGAAGAGCGATTTGATTTCTTCATCGTTGTGGTGTGCCCACAGAAATGGTTTCGCGAGAGCTTTAAAGATGAAGGTTAGATCTCACCAGTTATGGTCATCACCAGCCGTGAGCTTTATTTCTATGTTACTTTAAGCCATTTATTTAATATATATTGAGTTTCTCTTGAGTCACCCTTACCCCTATTTGAAGCTAGAAATAAACTTTGATTTGATTTTACTTAAAGTGTCTCATTTAGTTAATTACTAGTTTAACCTTTTGAAAGGGGCTGTGACAGCATCTGCCACGCTTCACCATAGTATTTCGTAAGAGCCCCTTACAAAAGATTAAGTGTAAGTTTATGATGGGTTTTAGTGCAAATGCCAGGACACAGACCTTACAAAGGTCATTTTATTACTCTGAAATTCGTCGTTTTAACTTTCGGCATAATTGCAACATGCATTTTTATTGACAAGTTCTTTCTTGAAAAATATATTCTTCTTATTATTATTAAAAAACAGCTACGCTTGGAAAGTTAATTTTATTTTCCTTTTATCATGTTACGTTACGTATAATCTATTTCATTTTATTATCTGTTTCCTTCTATCATCTTCGTGTATAATACATTCAATTTCTTTCTTTGTAAATATACATTTAAGAATTAGTATTCCGTTATCGTTTACAAACATTAGGGAATAGCCTGCTTTCATTAAATAAGGAAATTTATTCCCTTTCATTTAGTAAACAAACTGATATGCGGTTACATAATAAAGATTTTGATTAATTTCATGAGAGCGTGCTACAAAACTTTTAAACTGCTTAAGCTTCAAGTAGACAGGAGAATCGATTTACCGATATTTTAAAATCTGTTTCACGAAAATGGATTTTGAAAGACAAGGAGTAAGTATTGAGTATGTTTATCAAATTTTCATTTAAGTTCGAAGATAAAGTATTTTCGCGCTACATATTTGGTTTGTTCTTTGGATATAGATCCCAGAAAATAATAATAATAATATTTTGGCATAGGAATAAATATTTTAATATATTAATGAAAAGATTTTGTGCAAATTTATTTAATTTTATTTTTGGTTTTGCTTGTTTGTAGATTTTGACCAAATTGTCAAGTTTCTTCAGCTGTCATAATTCAAACGTTTCTGAAATAAGTTCATAAATCTACTGTATAAATTAGGTGTATATCATTTATGTTGTTTAAGGATATGTGGTGCTCGGCTTAATGCTCGTAGTATCTTTTTTTGTTACTGATTTTTTATATGTTTACTAATGAAAATAGCAGCAAAGTCTATGGCGAACATATTATTTCAAGAAGTATTTTAGTTTAAATTTTAGTTTAGTTTTATTCTTCTTTTATAAATTGTTTCTTGAGATAGAAAAATTGCCAAAGTAATTTTGGAGTATAATTCTTTGTTTACTGACATTTTTGTTTATTTAAGATTTATATCGTTTTAAAAAATAAAATAAAAGAGACATTACTGGTGATATATTCTTATAGAAAATATAATACTACTTTAGTTAGTAAAGATTTAAAAAAAAATAGTAAAATAAAAATTAAGAAGAAAAAGAGAATGCATACATTCTACTTCCCCTTTTCAAACAAAAATCCTTTGAAGATTTATTTATTTATTTTTTGTTTGTTTGTTTTTCCTTTTCGTATACACTTAATCGGTATTTTAGAGGTGAACATTCCATTCAAAAAAATATACGTTCATTTTTTTTTATAAAAAAGGACATGATTCTTCCATTAAATTTTTACTTTTAACATACTTTTGAAAGGCATAAATGAAAAAAATAAAATAAAGTGATATCTTTTCATATTTTTAAGGTACCGTGCACAATATTCTTTGTTTAAAATGATTTTGTCATTTTATAAGAAAAATGTGTGCAAAGCTTTTTATTCTTATTAAGTTAGTAATCATTATTTCATAATAACGATAAGTTTTCGGTTTCACGATATGTTTACATTTTACTTTATTAGAAATAAATTATTATTCTCATTGTTGTAATTAATAATACCAAATTTTTTCTGAAAAAATGATTAATTATCGTATTTTGATGATTTAATAAAGTGATTTAATTTTTTTTGCAAGTGTATGTTCTATGCATTTATAAATATATAAAATCAAAGGTTCAGTTTTAATGCATCACTTGATCCTGAATAATTCTTAATTGGCTAATATACAAATAAAGAATAAAATGATTATACATGTATACAGACAACTGAAGCACAATGAACATGATTCATAAAAAAATAAAAACGCTTTTTTATTCTTTACTTTTTTATAAAGAAACAAAACATAAAAAATTTAAACATTACTATCCCTTGGTTCATTGTTCATGGCAACGACATCTGGAAAATAAACTGACATCAAAAAGCTCTGATATCTGTCGAACGTCTTTAAACATTGGTTAAATTCGTTTTGTACCTAATCATGTAAAAATTAATTTCCTTACAATGAAAACATGTAAAATCCTTCTGGTCTAATTCTTCTAGGTATAAGTGGTCCTCAAGACGAAGTAATATTTTTTAAACTCTAACAAACATCGACCAATTTAAAATCTAGACATATAAATTTTCAAATGTAAGTTGAAGATATATATATATATATATACATATATATATATATATATATATATATATATATATATATATATATATATATATATACAATAATTTTTGGAGAAACTATTTGCAAGTTCGCAATTCGAGTACCTTCATTAACACAACTTTTTAAATAAATAACATTGTATATTAAGATGATAGAAATTTCTAACCAAGATAGATGTGTTGCTTGGATTACGCAGAAAACATCGGTAATTTTCGGGACGCGGATAATCCTCTTTTTTGCGAGAAAATACGCGATCGCAGAAAAAAAAAAAAAAAAAAAAATCGGACAACGGCAGCAGTATATATATATATATATATATATATATATATATATATATATATATATATATATATA
Source organism: Salticus scenicus (assembly GCA_963930645.1). NCBI lineage: Eukaryota > Metazoa > Arthropoda > Arachnida > Araneae > Salticidae > Salticus > Salticus scenicus. Next base: position 124,683,279 of record OZ005652.1, on the reverse strand, counting down.
TATATATATATATATATATATATATTGATATATAGATACTATCAATAATGCAATGTTACTAATCTTGAACAATGATTCCAGAGCTAATAAACGATGTCATTTATTTATTTATTTATTTATTCATTACTAATTTAGTTTTAGATATTGTAGAAATTAATTGAAAATTTATTTGACAAACGGGATGCAAAGAAAAAAAAAAAGAATATGTGTATTAAAGTTAAATATTTCATCATATTTCGAACTGCGGTCATCATTATTTCTTTATAAGACTGAAAAAAAAATAATCATATTTTAATTTCAAGAAGGGAAAAGGTAATTTCTTTCTCTTAAACATAGAAACTGATTCACTTTACTTTTAATTTTATTTATTAATTTTATTATTTATTTATTTTTTATTCGTTATTACATTTTTACAGAAAGGCCTAGTAATATATAACTATTACTGCTACATTGCAGATAGTATTAATTTAAATTTCCGATTTTGTTTTTAAGTTTATTTTAAAAATTGAAGAAAATAAATAAAACCAAACCTAGAATCTAAAAGTGAAATTGTTTTACTTTAAAAAGTTTAAAAAATTTTAACCAATCAAAGTCTGGTATTTACTTTACCATCAAATAATAAAAATGGTTAGATTGTAAAGAAATGCAACGCATTTTAATGTTATGAGATGCCTTTAAGTGACAATAGAGTTCCACTGTGATTGTTACAACTAAAAATAAACTAGGATATTCAGAGTTAATTGGATATCCTTTCTTCTTACTTTAAAGAACTATTCAGTCTTTTATGGCTCACTGAATACCTTAGTTAAGATTGTTTATACTTATAAACTCTTTTTGTTTTCACACTATTTGCATAATCATGAATACTTAGAAAAAAGTTTAAGTAAATCGAATGTATTTGTCTATTTTGTATAACTTACTATTTTGGAATAATTAAATATTACATAATATAGCAGAATGTTAGGTATTTTCACCATGTTTAAAACTTTAACGAGGCTCATTGATATAAAATACATTAATTTGATGTTTTAAATTTCCTTGAAGGAATTAAAATTTCAGGGGAAAAGAGAAACTTCTAAAACACAAATGATAGTATTAGAGATATGTAGCAAACTTTGAGCATTGTTAGAAGTTATATTGTTAATGAAAAACTTTAATATAAACTTTTTTACTTTCTATTACTCATAAGGTAGATAAATTATTGTTTTTGGGTCAAATTTTTGAAACTGAGTGCTTCTTAGATTTACACGTTTTGATGTCCTCTGAATCTAAAAATCATGTTTTCAGCGGTTGGTCTCTGTGTGTGTGTTTGTCTGTCTGTCTGTCTGTGTGTGTGTCTGTTATCTGCATGTCCCAAAAACAAATCATAGCAAAAATTTCAAACTTGGTATTCTAAATGTGTATGATATAGGGGTGCTACACTAAGCATTTCGTTGAGATCAAGCAAATGGTTCGTGTATAGGGTCACCCAAGAAAATTCAAATACATTGATTATATGGAGGAAATTGCAGGTAATTAGTTTAACATATATAGACTGTACTAAACCAAATGGAACAAATATATATATATATATATATATATATATATATATACTAGCAGGCTACGCCCGCTTCGCTGGTCACTATTTTTAAATGAATCACAATAATTAATGAATTCTCAAAATTGCATTAATTTTTATCATGTGATAAAAAAAGAAAAAAAAAATCTGATCAGGAAAAATGTCGCACCGGGTCCCCACTGCCTTCGGCAGCGTAGACCCGTGCACTGCGCGCAAGTATTCCTTCACCATCCTTAAGACTTCTCAAAATTCCATGTTATTACTCATAAACTTTCATTCTCAAGAAAAGGAATTAAAAAATATATCATTTAGCATCGGGTAAAAACTCACACCGGGACGCCACTGCCTTCGGCAGCGCAGACCCATGCGCGCTGCGCGCGCACGTTTGAGGATATACGTGCGCTGTACACGCATATTCCTTCTCAACTCAAACTTTTATTAAGAAAATTAAATTTTAAAAAAATCTTTTATCATCGGGTAAAAACTCGCACCGGGTCCCAAACCCATGCGCGCTGCGCGCCTATTCCTTCCCCACCGTTCCAGCCCCTCCTAATTAACTTGCATATACCAATTTTGAACGGTCTTACTCAATTAGCTGAGATGCAAAAGAAAACCTGATCAGGACACTTTAAATTGTAAATCAGGTGAAATCTCGAATTCCACTTTCGATAATGTAAAAGAACTTTAAAATATCTTTCGAACGATGTATTAAAAATAATTTAATCATAATTAGAATATGAAATATTGAAATTAAAAATATTACAGCGCCATCTGGCGGTAGAAATTTCTGTAATCTATTGTTCCATTCCAGATCAACAAAGCTTTCAAATGATGTATTACTCATGAAATTATTTTAATTAGTAGATGAGATACAAAAGAAAACCTAATCAGGACACCTCAAAACGTGTAAATCGGGTGAAATCTCGAATTCCATTTTCGATAATGCAAAAGTACTTTAAAATGTGTATCAACTAAAATAAGCTTTCAAATGATGTATTACTTATGAATTTTTTTAATTAATAATTGAGATACAAAAAAAAAACTGATTCAGGGCACCTCAAAACGTGTAAATCTGGTGAAAACTTTCAATAATTTAAAAGAACTTTAAAATATCTTTCGAATGCTGTATTAAAAATAATTTAATCATAATTAGAAATTGAAATATTGAAATTTTAAAATATTACAGCGCCATCTGGCGGTACAAATTTCTGTATTCCACTGTTCGAAAAGCTTTCTAATGATGTATTACTTACGAAATTATTTTAATTAGTAGCTGAGATACAAAAGAAAACTAATTCAGGAGACCTCAAAACGTGTAAATCTGGTGAAAACTGTCGATAATATAAAAGAACTTTAAAATATCTTTCGAATGATGCATTAAAAATAATTTAATCATAATTAGAAATTGAAATATTGAAATTTGAATGTATTACAGCGCCATCTGGCGGTAGAAATTTCTGTAATCCACTGTTCGATTCCAAATCAAAAAAAGCTTTCTAATGATCTATTACTTATAAAATTATTTTAATTAGTAGCTGAGATAAAAAAAAAAACCTAATCAGGACACCTCAAAACGTGTAAATCGGGTGAAATCTCGAATTCCATTTTCGATAATGTAAAAGTACTTTAAAATGTGTATCAAGTCAACAAAGCTTTCAAATGATGTATTACTTATGAAATTTTTTTTAAATTAATTTCTGAGATATAAAAGAAAACTGATTCAGGACACCTCAAAACGTGTAAATCTGGTGAAAACTTTCGATAATTTAAAAGAACTTTAAAATATCTTTCGAATGATGTATTCAAAATAATTTAATCATAATTAGAAATTGAAATAATGAAATATTGAAATTATAACAAATAATTAGCAATAAATTAAAATTGCGACTATAATTTGAGATTTAAACTATCCTATCTCTCAAGTTGGATCGAACTGCACATGGTGTGCGAATTTTATTATAATCGGTTAAGTGGTTTAGGAGTCCATTGAGGACAAACATTGTGACACGAGATTTATATATATTAAGATATATATATATATGCGTAAATACATGTTTAATGTCGAATATGGTATAGAAATCATTCACTATTCGTTTACAGGGCTACACAAAATAACTATTTTATAATGCGATAAAACATGAAAATTGATAGAAGTGTATTTCAGGTTGTGCCATGCGTTATTAATATATGATTATATTTATGTGCATCATGTGATGTGTACATAACTTTCAGAAGATATGCCGGACTGTCAATATTTAAGCCATAACATTATTTTTTATTTGTCAGTGGAAGTGCTTTACTAAAATATACTGTATCATATAATATTTTTCAATGTCCAGGAAAACGGCTCAGGAGTTGAAATTATTTCCTCAAAGTCATATGGTAAAAAAGAAATATTCTTCGATTGGTTTCTTGTATATTTACACGTTTTGAGGCTTCTTGAATAACGAAGTCGAGTTTTATAGTTTCATCTTTGCCTGTGTCTGTGTCTGTTACAGTAAATTAAAAACAAATAATTTCAGGCTAACCAAATAATGTATTTTGATGTGAAAACGTTTGTTACTAGAAAAGTTTGTTCAAGATTGATGTTTCAAGAGAGGATGCGTGTGAAAGTTGTCTAAATAATTTTAAATGAACTTTTGAACTTAATAAAAGATTCTCTATAAATGTAGGTAAATTAATAAAACGGGGGTTTAAAGGGGCAATCACCTACGATTGTTTGTCAAATGAATCTGTTTCTAATCCAAAGTTGAAATGTTTCACTGTAAATAGAAGCGTCTTGAATTCAGACACATAAATGTCTGAAACACATACGAATGCCAAATTTCAGACGCATGTGCTGTCTTAAATTGAGACACGTAAGTGTCTTTTTTTTATAAATGAGTTGATATAAGTGTCTGAATAAGGTTGATATGTCTGAAATTAAGACATATAACATTTTAGACACATAAAATTTCAGACATTTTACAATTTAGGAACTTAAAAATTCAGACATTTCAAATTTCAGACACTTAGAAATTCAGACATTTGTATAACTTAACAAATTTTCCATATGGAATCTACTAAAGCATGCATATCCTGCTTTAATATTTTTTTAACAAATAAATTTGATATTATTTTATATAATATAAGTAGTTAACTTATTTAAAATACTTAGACGCGAAACTTATTCAGTTAAAAGTTTAAAAACACAGTTAATTTTTATTTAAAGTTCTCACATCTAGTAAAAAAAAAAATGTATTAAGATAAACGAAGCATGTATCTTGTAGCTAAGAAGCGAATTCCTAACTAAAAATTCTTAAACAAATTGTGCATAATTGATATTTTTTCGCATTTTAATTCTTTTATGTTCCCTACACTTCAAAATGTAAAAGAACAATTTTTTGGTTTCATGTACATAGTTTGTTTTCTTACAAATACCACTTTTAAAAAAATCGTTTAAAATCCATAGTCTACTATTTTTTTCATATTTATAACGCATTTTACAAATAAATAAATAAATAAATAAATAAATAAATAAATAAAATAAAATAAAATAAAATAAAATAAAATAAAAAATAAAACCTCTAAACCTCTACACATATGAAATTTAAGATAATAATATGTATTAATCTTTAGCTCTTATGGACAGTTTTATTGCAAAGACGTAAAACTTCGATTTGTTTTACGGTTATTAAAATATATTTCCTTATACAAACAACCGGCAGTGTGAATACCGATGGCTTGATTGGGAAGACGCTTGACTGTGAATCCATTGATTGTCAGTTCGACTCCCGGCGTGGGCAACGGTAATTGGTTTTGTAATAATAATTAATGCTTTTTTTATGCTCTAGGTTATTCTAAAATCTTTTTCACAGATAAACAGTGTAACACTCATCTTTTCATTTATTTGTTTATGAAAAATATTCACTGTAGACAGAATCAAAGATGGCGGAATATCAGACACTTCGTGTGTGAAACGATATGCTTTTTAGCATCTTAAAATTAAACATCCATTTTAGACACAATTTTGTCTGAATTCCAGACACTTGTATTAACAGTGTTTAACATAGGTTTACATAACAGTACTTGTTAACTTAACCCTTAATCTCCAATTCGTACTTATAGTAATAAATTTCAGGTTAATAGAAACTCGTGTGAGTGGCACACGAATTATTATGGAAATTATTATGGAAAACATATACAAATGATGTGTTGAACATAATTGAAAGAACACATCCCTTTTCTCTCTATAGAATGTTCCAATTTTGGATCAAAGAATAATGTTAACAAATGCTATTTCATTTCAAGGTAAGATCTTTTATTAAATAATCGTAACTTTGAAGGTTAAATAAGAAAACTGAATCAATCTATAAATGCTAAATAAATTTAACTACTAAATTTCATTTCTATTTCTATTTTCCTGAATGAAAAATGTGAAAAAAAAAAAAAAAATCAGCAAAAAATACGAAAAATAAAACTAATCTAAGTGGAAAAAAACAATTCAACTTACAGCAGTCAGGAAAGGGAAGGAAAATAATTAAAAAAAAAAAAAAAAAAAAAAGGAAGAAGAAGAAGAAGAAGAAAGACACCGAAATTCGGAAGGGAGTCTTGGACGCATCATATGGCTTAAATAATATCCTTATTTGCGTATTTAAATTTTTTGAACACATTCCATGTATAATGATTTTAAGAACTGAAGTTACAACATGCATACATACATATACATATATATAGAGAGAGAGAGAAAAAAAAAACTATTGAAATGAATTTATATATATATATATATATATATAAGTTTAAAGATTAGAAAAACAAAAGGTTTAGAAAACCAAAATTAGAATTACAAACCAATGCGCAAAATTGCAGGAAAACTAAATGCAAAACTTAAATGCAGGAATATATAAACAAACGAATGAAATAATTATTTTATTTTAAACTTTCTTGTTTACCTTCAGAAATTCCTTATATTTTTTTATATTTTTTAAATGAATTGATGTAATTTTATAACTTTTGCAATTTTGTAATTTTATAACTTTTTTAGTATTTTATACATTATATACATGTTTGATTTCTCTATATTTAATGGTGTTTTTCTGTTTGGTGAGAAGTTGGGGGCTAAGGATAGTTATTAGCTAATTGCTACTGTACTTTCAGAAACTTCTCTTTCACCCCTACACTGAGGGGCCTTCCTGAGGAACACCAGGGTGTTTTTGGGGTTTAATTTCATTAATTTCATTCATTTGTTTATATAGTCCTATATATATATATATGTGTGTGTGTGTGTGTACCGTGTGTCCCATAAATATGTAAACATATTAAAAATTCATAACTATTGAAGGAATTGATAGATTTGAAAGCGGTTTGCGAGAAAGTTATTCTCATGAAGTTTTATTTATTTATTTATTTATATTTATTTTTTTTGGGGGGGGGCGGAGTATATAAGGAAAAAATTAGTAAAATTTTTCATCTATAGAGGGCGCTGTACGTAAGTAAATCCTAGAAATCCTTTAGTAAACCAGAGATACGACAACAGCTTAGTTCGCTTGCGCAGTGGACGGGAAAAAATGGCGGTCTGATTAAATTTCGTCCAAAATATTGCAACCTGGATTCCTAACCTTGGAGCATAAGCGCAGTATGGGCTATTTATTTGTATGTTTCATAAGTGGTTTTATTTGAAGGTGTTCTAGTGCAGAGGTCGCCAAGTGTATGTTGGCGCTGCAGCCTTCCCTCAGGCGGTCGAAAGTAGCTTTGGACGAATCAGGATTCATTGCCAGCATTGTCGTATCTCTAGTTTACTGAAGGGTCGCTAGTAAATCCCAAATTTACTTGTAAATGTATGTTTATATCCATGTAAATGTTTACGGGCATATAAATCTTATTTTGTGTGTTCGCCATCACTAGAAATTTTAGTTTTCAAACCATTATATATATATGTATACTAGAAACTTAATGAGCAAATTAATTATTATTATTATTATTAAAATCTCTTTTAGGGATTTTTCCAATCCGTAGTTTAAATGATTTATCACCTAATTTTGAAAAAATTACAAGTAATTGCATGTGATTATGATATTATTTGTCATTTTTATGAAAATAAACAAAACTTTCTTTGTTGTTGAAATTACATTTTAAAATAAAACCAATTTGTGAAAGTTAACAACGTATCAACATGAAAGCAGTGGGAATTCAATGAATATTTTTGATAAACAAATATTATATAAAATTACAAATTGTACATACATACAATATTTTTTTTTATTTATTTTTGACGCCAATTTCCGATAGAGGGAGCCAAAATGATTATTTGAGATTATAAGATTCTCGAAGACGGAAGGAGGCCGCTCACTACTATGCAGCGGTTTTGAGCGTTTTTAACCTATAGAGAGGGGCTCTAAAGCCACTGTGGAGATTCAAAAGAGCCCGTCTCCGAAAGGTAAGCCTCCCCCGTTGTTTTATGCATAAGCTAACAAACAAACAAACAAAAAAGTGGTCGTCAGAGCATAGCTCTCCCGCGACAAAATTGCATGAATGAAGAGGACCGGAGCCGACTGGTAGTCTATTTACAAAATTCATACAGGTAATGTACAAAGTTCACACAGTCTTTATACAAAGTTCAAACAATCTTTATACCAAGCCCAAACAACCTATGAACAATGTTGGTTAATAGCAACATCATACACTGGATGATTGCTTCCCGAGAGCACTTCCGTGGAACAGTGTAGCATCAGAAATGACCAGTATTCGCCGTGTAGGAGAGGAGGAAAAAATTAAGGAAAGGTAGAGAAAGAATTTAGTTTGTTGAGTTTGATAAATCTTGAAGGATGGCATAGATGCACTGTAATTTGAGCCGTAGGGACTTTCTAGTTTTTATAATGCTCAACCAAGTTGCTGGTCTAGGGTTAGGGTTCCTTAAATGGCGAGGTATTGTAAATTGACAGTGAAAGTAGTAATGTTGTGTAGTCCACTCCTCGCCGCATGTGCATAAAGGTGATGAAATCTGTGAAGGTATTTAGGGAAGTGGCCATGACCTGACAGAAAGGCAGAAATTTCCGGGGAGATGTTCCAAATATTGAGGGAGATATTTGGTATTAGATCGTGAGTGTATCTCCCTTTTGGAGATATACTCCAGAGATCCTGCAAGTCGTTAATTAGTTTTTGTTTTGGGTGATATTTTAGGTAGGAAGGGGGAGCTGGGAGTGTATAGGCTATGTTACTAGATTCTGTTGCCGATTTTGCAAGAGATTTTAGTTTTTAATTTTGAGAGCTTTATTTTAATTTTAAGTACTTGTGGGTGTCTGCTCTTATGGCGAGCTCTGGCCTGCAGGCTCGAGAGGCTGTCACTGAAGATTGAAATTTGATTGTAGTCTGGAGAGTTTTTTTCTCACCACTCAACTGCCTTCATGATGGCAAATAGCTTAGCCTGAAAGACCGAATTGTTGTATGCGAGCCTGCCTGCCCACTGATGGAGAACTTTGTGATTGTTTAAAACGCAGAGCACTCCATGGTCGGTTTTGGAGCATCGTTTTCCCTTATTTGTCTTTAATTTGAGATTTAAGATCTCAAAACATGCTGAATGTTGAAATGTAAAAATTTCAGGATATATTAAGACCAAAGATAAAAGACTATTTTGAAAAGATCAGAACAAAACATCGCATATTTGCTCAAATATTAAGTGTCGGCTTGTCGGCTCTCTTTGATGTCAAACTAGTCGTATATATGAGTTCGCAGTGTTCAGTTTGTCATTCCGCCTGCGTCACTCGAAAAATTGCCGATTTTCATGATGACGTCTTTATTCCAAAAACGATTGTTTTAATTATAAAAATTGTTGTTTAATTAAATCAGTACACAACAAATATTTTACCTTAGTATGCAAGTTTAGAGTTATTTTAAATTTTGCTTTTTGTTTTTTAATTTTTATACTACAAATTATTTCATTAAAATAGCTGGCTTCGCCCGCTAGCGGGTCAGCATTTTAAAATGAATCACTAAAAATAATGAATCACTAACAGAAACTTTTAGTGTTAAGAAAAGAAATTAAAAAAAAAAAAAAATCATTTCTGATTGGGTAAAAAGTCGGGCTGTATCCCCACGCGCTGCGCGCGCGTATTCCTTCCCTGACCCTACGTGCCCCCTAAAAAAATCTTTTCTGATCGGGTAAAAACTCGCACCGGGTCCCCACTGCCTTCGGAAGCGCAGTAACGTGCGCGCTGCGCGCGCACAACTTGAAGGATACACGCGCTGCGCACGCGTATTCCTTCCCTGACCCTTCGTACCCTCTTGTGAAAAAAACAGTTTCCACATATATCAAGTTAGCAGAGTTAGCAGTGCAGTGAAATGATAGTTGCTCAGCTCTAAAAAGCTATAAAGAAGATAAATATATGTTGCATTCATTGAAGACAAAAGTTCAATTAAAACAGTTTATTAAAGTTGAAACAAAATGATGAATAACATTAAATCAGCTGAAACAATTTTAGAAAGGTTGCTGACGAAAGGTTAAATACCCTTAAAAATACTGCCATACTGAGTTCAAATAGAAAGCTACTTTTCATTGTGAAATAACTAGATACACTAAACGAACAAGTCACAAAAACGTAATTTACAATCATAAGAAAACTAAACAGTTTATAATTATATCGAAATACCAGCTCATGACTTTGAGCTAAACTGAAAAAAACATAAAAGCTTAAAAGATTAAGGGCTTCAGAGCTTAAGAGACTGATTACATATTTCCTACCTCCTTTTATAGTCGCGAAACGGATTCAAAGTAACAGCTACTAGATGCTGTAGAATAGGAACGCCTCCCATAACTATAGCAACACGACGCTGCGAGTCGGCTGCCATCTGTGGGCTAAGCAAAAAGACTCTGCAGTTGAAAAAATATTACATCTCCTCGCTAAGTAGCGAAAAGAACAATCCGTAAAAGGATTTAAACATATTTTTCTTCAAGTTAGTTTTACAAAATATGCTTTTAAATATGAGGCAAGTAATTAAAGTTATTTCAAATGACTTAAACATAAATATATTAATAAGGAATATAATTTTTAACTAAAAGTAATTATCATTAAGTTTTCTTTAATTTTAATATATCTTTAACTCAAATGGCAGCATCAAAAGAGAAAATAGCACTAAACGCTATAATTCATTTAATTAATAACTTAAACTTTAAAGATTATAAAGTGAATTTAAATTATATTTAAGTAGTGAATGAATTTAAATTTAAATTTGAGAATCAACACGGAAAGGGTATAAATTTTACAACAAGGCCCCCCACCGTGTTGATTCGACAAACACAAACGTCAGCAATTACAATATAAACTTTATTAGAAAAGAAATAAAAAATTCCTTGAATATTTAGCGACTTGATGAGAGATTCACATATGTCTTCTACAGAATATACTTCACAGAAGGTTTGTCAATCTCGTAAATCATAAGATCAAGAGTCCACAAGTCCAACTCACACTTTCAAAAAAACAGTAGCACTATCAATATACTATACACATCTACTAAAAGAAAGAACAAGATATTAATATAGAGCAAATATGCACAGCATTTCAAGGAAACCTTTTTTTTCCCCCATTCCCCATTGTCAAAATAAGAAAACGATGATATTCACAAATATATGAAACATTTATATAACATACACATAACCAATTACACGTAGCGCTACGAATTTCTCTCATACAAAAGTTAAACTAAACCATACATCACTACACAATGGAAAACGTAGGAAAAATCCACCAAGAAAATGCATACATATCCCTCTAAAAAACCATTTTTTCAGTTTCAAAAAATTCAAATATATATTATACGTTCAAAAAAATTTAAATTTACTCTATATACATTTACTTAATAAATACCTTATTTACAAACCTAGACATATCACCTTTAGTAAGGGGCTTTGTGAAGGGATCGGCAAAGTTATTTTTAGTATTTACATATTTTAAATCAAACCGTTCCTCAAATAGCCATTCACGGATGAAAAATAATTTTACATTAATATGTTTAGATTTGTTATTCTCTATAGGAGACCTCGTAAAATTAATAGCTGCTTGGTTATCAGCAAAAAGTATTGGTGGTTCATATGAAATAGCAATTAATTTAAAATCAATACAATCTCGTAATATATTATCAAACCACATTAATTCTTTAACCCCGTCACACATGGATACAAATTCACTTTCCATGGTTGAAAGGCAAACACTTTTTTGCTTAAAGGTTTTCCAAGAAATAGGGCTATTATCCAAAAATAAAATTTGTCCCCCCATTGATACGAAGTCATCTCTATTCATCGCGAAATCAGCGTCAGAGAAAGCAGTTAAACATGGGTTAAAACAATTCAAATTTAATATCAAATCTCGAGTACACGAAACATACCCAAGTAATTTAATTAACCCATTCCAATGATTAAACCCCGGTGAATTTTGAAATTGACTGAATATATTAACTGCGTAGGCAATATCAGGTCGTGTCCTGTTTGCAATGAAAGATAAACATCCTAAGATATTCCGATATGGAAATTTAGACATTTCATCAATTTCATTTTGATTAGTAGGACAATCTTTTTTCGAATACTTAATGCCTTTTACAATAGGTAATGAGCAGAAAGGGATGTTAAACGACTTAAACCTGTCATACACTTCATTAATATATAATTCCTGAAAAATTTGTACTGAATCATTTTCATAATTAAATTCTACACCAAGTAATTTCTTGGTTTTACCTAAAATTTTTATATCAAATTTACATTTTAATAAATTAAGAATTTTATCTATTTGAAATTGATTTTTACCAAACAAAACTAAATCATCTACATAAACTAATAAAACAATATAATTTTCAAAATAATATGAACAATTACACCAGTTAAATTTATTAAACCCTAAATCTAATAGTACTTTATTTAACTCATAATACCAGAGCCGACCACTTTGATGAAGGCCATATAACGCTTTGTCTAGTTTACAAACAAGATTTTCCCCTCCCTTTACAACATATCCTTTTGGCTGAGACATATAAATTTCTTCTTTTAAAGGTGCATAAAGATAAGCACATTTTATATCGCATTGAACATTATGCCATTTATAACATGAGACCAATAATGAAAAAAAGAAACGTATTACTGAGAAATTAACGACGGGTGAAAACGTCTCGTCATAAGTGTCCCCCTTTATCTGATGAAAGCCCTGGGCCACGAGCCTCGCTTTAAAGCGGGCAACGTTTCCTAGCTCATCTCTTTTAACGGCGTATACCCATCTATTTCCCAAAACTTTTTTCCCCTCCGGTAAATTAACCAGATGCCAAACTTTACGGGTTTTCATATTATTTATCTCATCATCCATGGCATTTTTCCATTCAACACATTCTGAAGATTTAACGGCCTGATTATATGTTTTAGGTATAGGGATAACTAGTCATGATTTCTTATGAGTTAAACTTGAAGTTGGGTTATCTGAGTTTTGCTGATCAACCACCCCCTCGAACTTATTACTACTAGAGAAATCAAAAAAATTAGAGTCAAAAATTAAATTATTTTTATCACAATATTGCTTGACATCGTTCATTGATCTCAATCTAGTTTTAGTGTTGTCCGGGTAATAGAAGATGTCAACTCTGTCACTCATTTTTCTGGGTACGGGTTTTCTATTCCAAGTAATTGAAGAAAGAGGTTTAAGAGAAGATTTATCTACAGGAGTTTCATCGACGGGCTCGTCACTAGAATCATCGGGCTCACCTCCGAAAACAATGTCAACAGGATCGGAAACTTGACAATCAACTGGACTTTCCGGAAGTAAGTCCAATTCCTCCAGTGAGGTGCCCATCACCGCTCCACTGCATTTACTAAATAGCTGATCAGATAACGTTACGTTTATAGTTTCAACTATTTTATCCTCATCCTCCAACCAAATTTTATACCCCTTAGTCTTTAATGAATAACCTATTAGTACTCCCTTTTTAGCCTTAGGTTCAAGCTTATGGTCTCTATGCTGTTTTGGGATCCCAACATACGAAATTAATCCAAACGGCTTCAGGTGTCTTACGGATGGTTTAAACCCAGTATATAACTCAAAAGGAGTCTTAGTTTGTCCCCTATGGATTAAACGGTTCCAAGTGTACGCGAAATACAACATTGCATCGGGCCAGAAAGAAAAAGGCAAACCACTATCCGTGATAATAGCTCTAACACAATTTAAAGAAGTTTGATTAAACCGCTCACTTAACCCATTTTGCTCAGGTGTGAACGTGTTAGTTAACTCATGAACAACTCCATTTTTACTACAAAATGATTTGAAGTTGTCATTTACAAATTCGGAACCATTGTCCGTACGAATAGCTTTCAATTTTTTATTCAAACTACGTTCTGCCCGTGCAATGTGTCTCTCGAATACACCAAAAACCTGAGACTTATCCTTTAAAGGATAAACAGCAACCCTTTTAGAAAATCAATCAATAATGGACAAAAAGAACCTTTCCCCATTTTTACCAGTTACTTTAATTGGGCCCCAGACGTCCATAAATACTTTCTCTAACGGTGATTTAACGCCATGAACATCGGATGATTTAAAAGACACACGGTTTTGTTTACTAATCCTACAAGGTTCACAAAAAAATTTCTTAAACTTAAGTTTAGGAAGGCCCCTTACCCCGTTCTTCTTGCTAGTATTTACTATAGTATCAGGACTTACATGCCCAAAACGAGCATGCCAATACCCAATTTCATTAACTTTTGCAAGAGAAGCTGAAGGATTTTCTGGGTGCCCCCCATTCGCTTTACTCCCCTTTTTAACTTTAGAAACATTAGGATATAAATAGTAAACACCGTCTTTAATTTTAGCAGTAAAAATATGTCTTTTATCTCTACCGAACACCGACACTCGGCCCTTACCGCCAGTGTATGTGGCACCGTTCACATCTAATTTAGGACCTGATATTAAATTTTTCCGTAACTTTGGGGAATATAACACATCTTTTAAATACAATACATTTTTACCAAAATCCAACTTAACAGTTCCTTTAGCAGTAATAGGAAAACTAATACCATCGATCGCGACAAAAAGCTCCTCTCCCTCCACAGGAGTATAATGCTCAAAAAGATCTAAATTTCTTAGAAAATGATTTGAAGCAGCAGTATCAAAAATAAAGCTGTCATCATCACTTAAATTACTAAAGTTAGCTTGAGCTATATAGTAGGAGGGGGGAGATTTGCATTTGTCACGACCGTTGGAGTTATACTTTAAATTTCTAGGTTTAAATTTAACATTACTATTCAAAAAACAGTTTTTCTTAAAGTGGCCAATACGGCCACACTTAAAACAAGTTAAAGGCTTTTTACCTTTTTGCTGGATGTTCTGTATCTGAACACTGTTATTGGCATCTTTCTTAATATCACCCTCACGAAGCTGTAGACGCGATTCCTCCGCTGTTAACTCGGACACAATATTCTGGAACTTGAACTGGTCGTTCTTCCAACGCAACAAATATTGCACTGCAGATTCAAACTTGGATGGTAGGTGTTGCAAGAGCTGAAAACAGCAGTACACATCCTCCATAGCATGACCAATTTCACGCAGCTGGTCCAGTATTCTTGATAACCGGGTTACAAAAGAATTCACCGTTTCATTCTCAGACATTCTACAATTAATGAACTCTGTAAACAGTCCCATATGATGAGCTCTTGAGTCTGATATAAAGGTCTTCTTCAAAGTCTCCCAGGCATCAATAGCACAATCACAATTTTCAATAATGCTTCTGACTTCAGGCGATGTACTCAGATAAATTGTTGATAATGCAACTCGACTACGAGATTTAAAATCCTCCACTTGTTTTGAAGTTATTCCGGCCTCAGCATCTTCAACAGGCAGTATTTCGTTCTTACATATTATATTCCAGCAGTTTCTTTCAATTAAAATAAATTTAATGTCCTTGACCCACGTAGTATAATTATTCATCCGTAATTTTTCAATCGTGGGGTTTTAACTTACTGCCATTTCAATTTCTTATCTTCAAACACTTAGAATGCCATAAAAACTATTATCAAAATTTTAATGCTATGAGCTGACAACAAGCCAAATTGCCCATAACCTCTTCTTGTGAAAAAAACAATTTCCACATATATCAAGTTAGCAGAGTTAGCAGTGCAGTGAAATGATAGTTGCTCAGCTCTAAAAAGCTATAAAGAAGATAAATATATGTTGCATTCATTGAAGACAAAAGTTCAATTAAAACAGTTTATTAAAGTTGAAACAAAATGATGAATAACATTAAATCAGCTGAAACAATTTTAGAAAGGTTGCTGACGAAAGGTTAAATACCCTTAAAAATACTGCCATACTGAGTTCAAATAGAAAGCTACTTTTCATTGTGAAATAACTAGATACACTAAACGAACAAGTCACAAAAACGTAATTTACAATCATAAGAAAACTAAACAGTTTATAATTATATCGAAATACCAGCTCATGACTTTGAGCTAAACTGAAAAAAACATAAAAGCTTAAAAGATTAAGGGCTTCAGAGCTTAAGAGACTGATTACATATTTCCTACCTCCTTTTATAGTCGCGAAACGGATTCAAAGTAACAGCTACTAGATGCTGTAGAATAGGAACGCCTCCCATAACTATAGCAACACGACGCTGCGAGTCGGCCGCCATCTGTGGGCTAAGCAAAAAGACTCTGCAGTTGAAAAAATATTACATCTCCTCGCTAAGTAGCGAAAAGAACAATCCGTAAAAGGATTTAAACATATTTTTCTTCAAGTTAGTTTTACAAAATATGCTTTTAAATATGAGGCAAGTAATTACAGTTATTTCAAATGACTTAAACATAAATATATTAATAAGGAATATAATTTTTAACTAAAAGTAATTATCATTAAGTTTTCTTTAATTTTAATATATCTTTAACTCAAATGGCAGCATCAAAAGAGAAAATAGCACTAAACGCTATAATTCATTTAATTAATAACTTAAACTTTAAAGATTATAAAGTGAATTTAAATTATATTTAAGTAGTGAATGAATTTAAATTTAAATTTGAGAATCAACACGGAAAGGGTATAAATTTTACAACATACCCCCTAAAAAAAAAAAAAAATTCTGATCGGGTAAAAACTCGCACCGGGTCCCCACTGCCTTCGGCAGCGCAGTCCCGTGCGCGCTGCGCGCGCACAACTTCGGGCATACACGCGCTGCGCGCGCGTATTCCTTCCCTGAGCCTTCGTGCCACATAAAAAAAAATCATTTATGATCGGGAAAAAATTCGCACCGGGTCCCCACTGCCTTGGGCAGTGCAGTCCCGTGCGCGATGCGCGCGCACAACTTCGGGGATACACGCGCTGCGCGCGTGTATTCCTTCCCTGAGCCTTCGTGCCACATAAAAAAAAATCATTTCTGTTTGGGAAAAAATTCGCACCGGGTCCCCACTGCCTTCGGCAGCGCAGTACCGTGCGCGCTGCGCGCGCGTATTCCTTCCCTGACCCTTCGTACCCCCTAAAAAAAATCATTTCTGTTCGGGTAAAAACTCGCACCGGTTACCCACTGCCTTCGGCAGCGCAGTCCCGTGCACGCTGCGCGCGCACAACTTCGGGGGTACACGCGCTGCGCGCGCGTATTCCTTCCCTGAGCCTTCGTGCCACACAAAAAAAAAATCATTTCTGATCGGGAAAAAATTCGCACCGGGTCCCCACTGCCTTCGGCAGCGCAGTCGCGTGCGCGCTGCGCGCGCACAAGTTAAGGGATACGCGCGCGGTGGACGCCTACTTCTTCTCCACCCTTTCAGACCCTCTTAATTAACCTACGTATACCAATTTTGAACGATCTAACTCATTTGGCTGAGATGCAAAAGAGAACGTAATCAGGACACCTCAAAACATGTAAATATGGTGAAAACTTTCGATAATTTAAAAGAATTTTAAAATATCTTTCGAATGATGTATTAAAAATAATTGAATCATAATTAGAAATTCAAATATTGAAATTTGAAAATATTACAGCGCCATCTGGTGGTAAAAATTTCTGTATTAACTTTAAAATATCTTTCCAATGATGTATTAAAAATAATTTAATCATAATTAGAAATTGAAATATTGAAATTTGAAAATATTACAGCGCCATAAAAGAAAATTGATTCAGGAGACCTCAAAACGTATAAATCTGGTGAAAATTTTCGATAATTTAAAAGAACTTTAAAGTATCTTTCGAATGATGCATTAAAAATAATTTTATCATAATTAGAAATTGAAATATTTAAATTTGAAAATATTACAGCGCCATCTGGCGGTACAAATTTCTGTATTCCACTGTTCGATTCCAATTCAAAAAAGCTTTCTAATGATGTATTACTTATGAAAGTATTTTAATTAGTAGCTGAGATACAGAAGAGAATTAATTCAGGAGACCTCAAAACGTGGAAATCTGTTGAAAACTTTAAGTAAAAAAAAGAACTTTAAAATATCTTTCCAATGATGGAGAAAAAATAAATTAATCGTAATTAGAAATTGAAATATGCGCATTAGAATATTGCAATTTTTAATCGCAGTTTTTTTTTTTTCGCTGTTTTTTTTTTTTTTTTTTTTTTGTTTTTTTTTCTTAGCTTCCGTGGAGAAATGAACCTCTTTGAACAGGTTGCCATGGTGATCTATATTATTTGATTACGGTTTTCATTTCCGAATGAAGTAAAGCATTTGCAATTGTTTTTTCATCGAAGACTGCCGCGATACTGAAAATTAAAAAAATTATAACTCATTCAGTTTTTGAAATTTTCTCTCAATCTTTTGGTAATTTAAATGTTTAAGCGAGATCTATATACAAAAGGAAAAGAAATCATTTATCTCTAAACGCTTTTGAGTTATAAAATGTTTTTTGAAAAAAATCGATGTTTCGTAAAATCTAAAAATATGGATCGCTAATCCGTATTTTGTAAAAATGTTTATATGGTTCGAAAGAGGATTAAATGGCCTTTCTTTGTATACCAGTTTTTAAGAAATGGAAGAGTTACTCGGTCGTACAGGGCGTTTCGAAAAAGACAATCGCGAAAAAGAAAAATTTTCGACCCTTTTTAAAACTTTTTTTAAAAATATAAAAAATCCGTATTTGTTTACAAAAATAGTACCGTAAGAATCGGTAATAAATGCTCTTTCTCGTGGTACAGGTGTATTTTCGATATCTCCAACAGATCGGCAGCGATGGATTTAGAAAAATCCACGAAATTTCCTCTTTCTGCTTCTTCTTTAAAGGTAAGCGGTAGCGGGCGAAAATGGCGGACGCCTCCGATTTCGAATCGTTTTTTCGTTAGACAATGGTCAACATTTTAAATAATATCTCAGCTAATTAGGGTCGCATCGTTTAGCAAATTAGATAACCCAGATCTGCGATAAATTCTCTGTCCATCGGTACCTGTTCGAAGTCCGTGCGACCGTTAGCGGCGAAGTTTTTGCTGCGTCAAGCCGTGTCTCACAGACAGACACACACACACACGCTTACAGATTTTAATAATATAAGGAGACTAGCGGGCTTCGCCCGCTAGCGGGTCAGTATTTTCAAATGAATCACTATAATTAATGAATCACTATAATTAATGAATCAGTAACAGTAACTTTTAGTGTTAAGAAAATAAATTAAATAAAAATCATTTGTGATTGGGTTAAAAGTCGGCCCGGGTCCCCACTGCCTTCGGCAGCGCGGTCCCGTGCGCGCTGCGCGCGCGTATTCCTTCCCTGACCCTTTGTGCCCCCTAAAAAAAATCATTTATGATCGGGTAAAAACTCGCACCGGGTCCCCACTGCCTTCGACAGCGCAGTCCCGTGCGCACTGCGCGCACGTATTCCTTCCCTAACCCTTCGTGCCCCTAAAAAAAAATCATTTCTGATCGGGTAAAAACTCGCACCGGGTACCCACTGCCTTCGGCATCGCAGTCCCGTGCGCGCTGCGCGCACAAAACTTCAGAGTACACGCGCTGCGAGCGCGTATCCATTCCCTGACCCTTCGTGCCCCATAAAAATATCATTTCTGATAGGGTAAAAACTCGCACCGGGTGCCCACTGCCTTCGGCAGCGCAGTCCCGTGCGCGCTGCGCGAGCGTATCCCTTCCCTGACCCTTCGTGCCCCATAAAAAAAATCCTTTCTGATCGGGTAAAAACTCGCACCGGGTCCCAACTGCCTTCGTCAGCGCAATCGCGTGCGCGCTGCGCGCGCGTATTCCTTCCCTAACCCTTCGTACCCCCTAAAAAAAATCATTTCTGATCGGGTAAATACTCGCACCGGGACCCCACTGCCTTCGGCATCGCAGTCCCGTGCCTTCTGCGCGCGCACAAGTTAAGGGATACGCGCGCGGTGCATGCCTATTTCTTCTCCACCCTTTCAGGCCCTCTTAATTAACCTACGTATACCAATTTTGAGCGATCTAACTCATTTGGCTGAGATAGAAAAGAAAACGTAATCAGGACGCCTCGAAACGTGTAAATCTGGTGAAAACTTTCGATAATTTAAAAGAACTTTAAAATATATTTCGAATGATGTATTGAAAATAATTGAATCATAATTAGAAATTGAAATATTGAAAATATTACAGCGCCATCTGGCGGTACAAATTTCTGTATTCCACTGTTCGATTCCAATTCAAAAAAGCTTTCTAATGATATCTTACTTATGAAATTATTTTAATTAGTAGCTGAGATGCAAAAGAAAATTATTTCAGGGCACCTCAAAACGTGTAAATGTGGTGAAAACTTTCGATAATTTAAAAGAACTTTAAAATATTTTTCGAATGATGTTTTAAAAATAATTTAATCATAATTAGAAATTGAAATATTGAAATTTGAAAATATTACAGCGCCATCTGGCGGTTCGAATTTCTGTATTCCACTGTTCGATTCCAAATCCAAAAAGCGTTCTAATGATGTATTACTTATGAAATTATTTTAATTACTAGCTGAAATACAAAAGTAAACCTAATCAAGAAACCTCAAAACGTGTAAATCGGGTAAAATCTCGCACGGTGCACACCTATTTCTTCCCCACCCTTTCAGCCCCTCCTAATTAACCTACGTATACCAATTTTGAACGTTCTAACTCAATTAGCTGAGATGCAAAAGAAAACCTAATCAGGAGACCTCATAACGTGTAAATCAGGTGTAAACTTTCGATAATATGAAAGAACATTAAAATATCTTTCAAATGATGTATTAAAAATAATTTAATCTTAATTAGAAACTGAAATATTGAAATTTTAAAATATTAAAGCGACATTTTAATTTGCAATTAAAATGTACTTTTTATCTTACTCAAAATACCTCCGATTCTCAATCCGCGTTTGTAATGATCGATAGACGGCGCTTTGTGAACACTGCAGTTGTTAGTAAACATTGCCACGTGTGTTCCATTAGTGTTCTTATTGTTATTCTACTTAATATTCGTATTATAATTTCTCCGCCATTACATTATGGAAAATTGATTGCTTTTGGAAAAAATACTTCAGTTTATTCAAAGTTCGATCGGAAGTAGATTTTTAACTGAAGTTGAACAAATATTAATTTCAAATCATCTGATTAATTCTTTACTTCCATTAGCCGAAGCAACTGAAATTTTTAATTTGTCATTTGGAAATAAATGGAAGCTCAATTCTGGATTTCTTGATCCTTTGGAGTTACACTGTGGCACACAAAAGTATGTGTTATCTTTTTTACCGTATTTATTCATTTTTATTCAATAAATATATGTGAAACTAAATATCGGCAAGCAATGGCGGCTGTATGGAATTCGAATTAAACCATGTTTATTGTAATTTCACCTTAGCCCACCAGAGGGCGAGCATTTCATTACAATCGCGGATCAGTGCCAGCTGTTATTATTATTATTATTATTATTTTTTTTTTTTTTTCCGCTTTCGTCGAGAAATTGAACGGGTTGCTATGGTGACGCAATGGACGTCTGCATTATTTCATTTTGCAATGCTTCATTTGACGGAAGGAAGGTCGGTATTCTGTTTCAATGGGTTTAAAGCGTGAAATTAAAAAAATTATAACTCATTCAGTTTTTGAAATTTTCTCTCAATCTTTTAGCAATTAAATTATGAATGCGAGATCTATGTACAAAAAAAAAAAAAAAAAAAAAAAAAAAAAAAAAAGAAATGATTTATCTCTAAACGCTTTTGAGTTATAAAATGTTTTACGAAAAAATCGATGTATCGTAAAATCTAAAAATATGGATCGCTAATCCGTATTTTGTAAAAACGTTTATATGGTTCGAAAGAGGATTAAATGGCCTTTCTTTATATACCAGCTGTTAAGAAATGGAAAGAATACTGGGTCGTACAGGTCGTTTAAAAAAAAAACGACCGCGAAAAAGAGAAATTTTCGACCCATTTTAAAACTTCTTTTAAAAATATAAAAAATCCGTATTTTTAAAAAAAATTGTACCGTAAGAATCGATAATAAATGCTCTTTCTTTTGGTAACAGTGTATTTTCGATACGTCGAACCGTTCAAACAGGATCGCTTTACAAAAACCCCCGAAATTTTCTCTCTTTGCTTTTTCTTTCGAGGTAGGCTGTTCCGTAACAAAATGGCGGTCACCTCCGATTTCGAATCGTTTTTTGATTTGACATGGGTCACCATTTTAATTAATATCTCCGCTAATTAGGGTCGCATCGTTTAGCAAATTAGATAACCCAGATTTACGATAAATTCTCTGTCCATTTGTACCTATTCGAAGTCGTGCGACCGTTAGCGGCCGAGCTTTTGCTGCGTCAAACCGTTTCTCACAGACAGACACACACACACACACACGCGTACATATTTTAATAATATAAGGAGATACTCAGAATATATAATGTAAAGGTAACCTAGATAATCATTCTATACTCATATAAAGGAATTGCCCACAATTGGAAAACAAAAATTTATTTAATATAAAAATGAAATAAGAACACAAAACTTGCATTTGTCAGTAAAATGTACACAACTGTCTGATTTTCAAAAATGTTTTATTAATATTTAAGGAATTTTAATAAGTTAGTTTTTATTTTTGTTTATTAGTTTTTTAATTTTTTATAAAATAGCATTCTTTAAGAAGTTTACTATATCTTTGATGTAAAAAAAAAAAAAAAAAAAAATGCTTTGTTATGAAAATGCGAATTTGTAAAATCAGATTAAAGGTAATAAAAAAAATAGCTTTTCCTTTCTGATTGAAAATATATTTAGAGATAAATTGTTGAGCAAACTTGATAATAATACTAATACTACCAATAATAATAATCAATTATTTAGAATTGAAGAGCCTGGAGGAAAACTTATATGCTCTTTTAAAACTTTAAAATAATTGAACCAACTTTAATGACAATTTTCAATATCAATTTATTTAAAGAGATTTTTAACGAAACAAGTAAGAATGAAGATAGCTTTATGCAATATTCAAAAAGAAATATCTTCCGCGTATATTAGCTGAATTTAAATTATTATCATAAAATGAAAGTATAATGTAAAATAAGTGTCAACTAAATAGTTTGATTAAAATAGTTTGATAAATAGTTTGATTTTTAATATATAAATATAGTTTGATTTTTTTTTTCTTTTTTCTCTTTTCTTTTTCTTTCTTTTTTTAATTTCTTTTTAATTTCTTTTCTTTTTTTCTTTTCTTTTCTTTTTTTTTTTTTTTGATTAGGGACTGCTAATAATAACAATATATATATATAAATGCATTTTATACCGAAATGAATCAGACATCGCATCATATGAAACTTTTCATATTTAACACTTGTTTAAAGATATTATAAATAAATATTTACAATCTTTCTTTTTTTTTTTCTTTAAACGAAAATTCATAATAATGTATATGTTCTCAAATTGAACTATATATAGAATATGCTCCTTTTTTAATAGCTTTAAGTTTCATTTTTCCATGTTTATGATAACAGAAAATTTACCCTGTAAAAACTCATTCATGCTCTGATTATTTTGTAATATTTCACTTCGATTTCACATCTAAATTTTGTCAACCAATATTTTTATAAAAAAAAACAGTTTAGGTAAATGGAAAGAAAATGATTTTTTCTTGTTAATGAATTATAAAGTCAACTCAGTGAAATAATTTTATGACAAAGTTTTTAAGGCGTTCAACAATAATCCTGCGAAATCGGATTCCCCAAGAAGTTGTTTTCTTTGTAAAACATGTCTATATGTTTTTATTTTAAATTCGATTTTGTGGGGATACAAATATCAATATTCTTCAAAGATAAATATATTGTAAAAAAAAAAAAAAAAAAAAAGTGAATATGGAACAGCTAGAACAAACTCAAAACCGCTTTACTGTTAGTTGTGCAACAACACATTTCTATTCTTGTTCAAAGGAGAAAATAAAATTTGGAAAATTTGGAAAAAAAAAAAAAAAAAAAGCTTTTAGTATTAGTTTCGTTTGTTTTGAAACTGAATATTTTATTTTGTTTTTCCGAGAATGCAATTTAAGGAAATATATTGCAGAAATAAATTTGATTTAACAATTTTATTCATTCTATTTCTACTTTTTCTTTACCAGTTATTATCATATTTGTATTACTTGTATTTTGGAGCTAAACCATAATTATCAAGTATTGTCAGAGAAAAGATATAGCTTCAAAATTGAAATTTTTACATCTTCAGTTTATATATTAAATTATAATAAGTTTTTTTTTTTTTTTTTTTTTTTTAATAATTTCTTAGATTCATTAGCATTTCAAAATGCCTGTGCAATAGGAACGTGAAAGTATAAACGTCGGTAATAAAACAGAAAAGAAAAATTAGTTTAAAAAATAAATAAATAAATAAATAAACGAAAGAATGCTATTGTAATCTGTTTTATCTTTTAGAGCTATTATTATATAAAAAGTCTTTGTTTCGTCGTATGAAAAGTGATGTAATATTACTTGTCCAATTTTACGTAGGGTATAAGGGATTAAGTGGTTTTTAAAACATATATAAACATATCACAATAGACATACAGTATGCCTGATCTCTTTAATTCACTTTATATACAAAATGGCAAATAATACAATTACTATTTTTATTATCGAACTTTTTACAGACAATATCAATAATATTTATAAATTATCTATCACTAGAGATGCTTCTACAGCATAACTTAGCGGATAAACAATTCGAAGGCGTAAACGCTTTTCTATACGTTTCAAAACTTTTTTTTTTTCAGAACATGTTATACTTTAAGGACAAAATTTTTGATATTAGTCTTGGATACGAATACATATAAATGTCAAATATCCATTTCTTTGAATTCTGAAAATTAACATTTGGTTATCTTTATTTTATCGGTTTACTTTTACGACAACTGGGGATATTCTAAAGTTTTAATTACTATTAAAAATAAATAGGATTGAAATTTAATTTTTATCAGTTTTTAATAATATTTATCCATATGTAATCATTACCCAGATTTATGCAATTTGTCATGCGTTTCTTGTCGTTGCGAGGACCATCTTTGTAAAATTAATTAAGTAAGAGCTATTTCAAAACATATATACTGAAACAAAAAAAATAAAGATTTATAGTTGTAATTTACATAATTACATTTACATGATTACATTTATATATTTAATTTATTATATTATTTCATTTATATTTATATAATTCGTAAGTATCACGGATATTTCTTAATAATAATTAAAATTTTCCAATACCTTCTGGTTGGGTGTACAATTTCGAGCAATTAGTACCATTTAGATTTCCTGCATATTGAAAGCCAAAAATGTAGAATTATTTAAAATAAAATTTGAAAACGCAACTTTTTTCTCCCCTATATATCTATGAGATAGTAAGTAATATTCTTAAACAGTTTTAATAGCTTGGTAAAATTTAATAAAGCATTTCCATCATATAAATTCAGTGAATAGAATGTGTCCATTTAATGCATCCCCGGTCGTAAAGGACGCCATTTCCATTTAGTGAAAAGAGTCAGTACCTTGTTTCTAATGTGCATATATATATATACACACAGTCATTTGCAAAAGTTTAAGACCAGTAGCCGGTTTTCAGCATTTTAACACATTGCATTATTTGCGTAGATTATTGCATCATCTCTTGTTCTGATTGCATCAGACGCATTCTGCTGCTATAAATGAAGGTGCCCGGCACGTTTATCGCGAGTTGTTTATTGTATTTTATCGTAGACAGTGCTATTGTGAAAATATTGTAATACATACTTGCCAACATACTAATTAATATTCCGTAGTATTGTTGGACCCGCCTTCTTTTTCTCACCAGTATCTTCTTAGAGTTTTTTTCTTCATACTTAATCGTAATTGCATTTGGAGAATATTACTCTAAAAATTTACTGGTGTGAAAAAAGGGGCGGGAAAAGCAACACTACGGAATATTAATTAAGATGTTGGCAAGTATGTTGTAATACACCCTTGAGCAAATTAATTGAAACAAACTCGAAAAATTGTTAAAACTAAGAAGGAATGCTATTTTATTTAAATTTATACAAAATCAAAAGTTTTTAGTATATAATATGATCCCCAAGACTTTTTATTAACATTTGGACACGATTTGGTATGGATTCTTACCAGTTTTTTACAATTGTTTATAATATTTGTGTCCTTGACCCACACATGAATTAGCGCTGTGATTAGCTTTTGCATAATTGTACAGTCTATATTTAATAGGCGATTCTTGCATATAGCCCAGAAATTCTCCATTGGGTTGATATTAGGAGAGTTCCCAGTCCATTCCAGTGTCTCAATTTGGTTCTCAGACATGAATTTCTTCACCATTTTGGATGTATGGCACGGACCAAAATCCTGCTGAAAAATCCCCTTCTATTAGGGTATCGTTTCTTCAATTCTGGAAAAACTTTTTTATGCAAAATAGTAATATATTTCTCAGAACGCATCATACCGTCAACAGGCTACAAAGAACTAACACAATTGTAACCGAAACAAACCCAAAATATCTTTTTTTGACGGTGATTATCAAATTGGTTCATGTGTCAATCCTGAATTCTTTGGCCGGGCGACCTCTGCACGTGTTGGGTTCGCCGGCCTTAGACAAAAAAAAAAATGGCTTTCGTCGCTAAATAGTACTTTCCTCCAATTTTCGAATGTAGAATTATTATATTTAACGCCCACACGTACAACTTATTGTTCATTGGTTAGGTCAGAAGCTGTTTCTTCATAGATTGACAGGTTGGCCGACCCGCTGCAAGAAGTCGCCTCCTAACAGTAGATAAGCTAATATTTATTCCATGCACTTTTAAATCTTTATTAAGTGCAGCACTAGTCTTTTGAGGGTATTTTTTACTTTGTATAAGTAGAAAAGAGTCATTTCTTGGCATTGTTTTCTTTTTTCGGTTAAATTTTACTCTCCGCTTTGGAGATATGGATCCTGTTTCTTTATTTTGTTTT
Source organism: Salticus scenicus (assembly GCA_963930645.1). Classification (NCBI taxonomy): domain Eukaryota; kingdom Metazoa; phylum Arthropoda; class Arachnida; order Araneae; family Salticidae; genus Salticus; species Salticus scenicus. Next base: position 124,656,356 of record OZ005652.1, on the reverse strand, counting down.
ATGATACGGCTCACAGTTGCAATACTAATGCCAACTATCTTGGAAATCTCTTTATAAGTCTTTGGAGTATGTTTGGAAAGAGTAACAATCTTTGCAAGCTTTCGCGGCGTCATATCCATCTCTAACAACAGTGGACTCTCAACTGATGTGATCATAGCTGGAGATTTCATCTACAGAAATTTATGCGCATGCGCTCAACGAGCCCCTCTGTTTGGTGGAAATTGTTGCTAGGGAAAGGATTTATTCATCCCACCCATATTTTAACACAATTTAGTATGACTATAAAAGAATAGGAATGGATTTAAAATTCACGAAAAAAGTAGTTTGTTTCAATTAATTTGCACAAGGGTGTAGGTATAAAACCTTCACTTTCTGCTACAAAAAGGTCAGAAATATTGACCCTGTATGAAATTGGATTTTCTGGACGTCAAACAAATTCGATGGTAAATGTGAGCAAGACAGCCGTGCATCAAGCTATCAGTAAATTTAAAATTTCGGGAAAATTTGTGAACCTTAAGAGAAGCGGTCGCCCTAGAAAAACGAGTACACTTGATGATCATGTGATAAGAAGGATGTCGTACAAGATCCAAGAACCTCCTGCAATACGATTAGACATTCTCTGGCTGCAAAATGTACCAACGTCAGTTTAAGTACTATATCAAGAGTTTGGCCAAAGATTTTGGTTTATCATCCCATAAACCTGCAAGGCAACCTCGACTCTTAAGGTCCTCAATTTTTCCCGAAATTTTAAATTTACTAGTAGATTAGTTTTTTTTTTTTTTTTTTTTTTACTTACAATAATTTATATAATAATAATTTACTTATTTAATTTACTAATAATTATTTAATAATAGTCCAACTCACCTTTACCCTCGAACTTATTTAGCGTTCAGAAAATCCAATTTTATGCAGGATCAATATTTCTGAACTTTTTGTAACAGTGAGTGAAGGTCCTTTACTTATTACAAAAATTACACAACAATAGTGTCTTCGATAAAATCCAATAAACACCTGGCGGTAAACGTGCTGGGCACCTTTATTTACAGCAGTAGAATGTGTCTGATGCAATCAGCACTTGACATGACGCAAAAATCTCTGCAAATGATGCAATGTGTTTAAGTACTGAAAATCGGCAACTGGTCTTAATCTTTTGCAAATGACTGTATGTATTTTATGTATAAGGGTGTTAAGCATTTTATCGAGTTATTATAAAAGAGGAAGAAAATACCCAAGTCCATCTTCTTTATTCATGACAAATGTATGCCATTATAACATCATTAACATAATTCCTAAAAAATTGCATTTTTGTAACGTGGTGTCCTTTTCTTCCGGGGTACGGATATTTAATATTTTTTTTTTTTTTGCCCTGTACATTGTCTATGAATTATGTAAGCATCAAATGCATACTTAAAATTAGCACAATAATCATAATAATAATAATAATAAATACATACCACATTTAAAAATGAATGTCCAGCAATATCCGAGAATGAATGTATAATCATAGACATTTGAATACTTCTGAGTGTCCCTATAAAGGAATGAAAAATTATTCTCATTCTGCAACCTATGTAGACATGCTATTTTGTATAAAAAATGCATTTTAATTTCATTTTTTATTGAGCAATATAAAAGTGTTAACACTACAGAAGACATATCTGGCTCGTTTGCATAATATCTTTGCATTTTCTTGGATTTTTCTTGGATAAAAGAAGAATTTATCCGATTTTGACAAAAAAGTTTCAAGTTGCATTATGAGGCAGATTTTTATTAAGGAATTTAGAAATCCTGTTAATATTTTTTTTTTCATTAATTGTGCTTTTAACACACAAAAAATAAGTTAAACCTGGTTTTCGGATTTTGGAGAACTCAAAGCTAGTAAATATAACACAAAACTAAATTTCGAAAATACGGCCTATAAGTAATAATTTCTTTATAATTATACAAATGTAAAAGGAAAGGAAGTACTTATTAGACGCCTACATTAAAACCAAGCGAAAATGTATTAATATATAATACTTTTAAAGTATCGATAATTTTTATTACATATTGTTTTCAGTATGAGATATAAATAAGTAAATAATTATGATTCGCAGTTACATTTAATGTTTATCAAGAATACATTTCACTTAGGGAAAGAAAAAGAGTTTTCCCTTATACAATTTCTTACATCTTATACAAAGAAAAAACCAGTTCGTTTGTTTTATTCTGAAGACATTTATATTCTAAAAATATGTTTATTGATTGCTACACATTGTTTGCTCCCTTTATACATATTGATTAGTATAAAGATATTCTTGACTGTAAATAACCTATACAGTATTCTTGTTCACGTGAAATTAAAAATAAAAATATAGAAAGAAAATGCTTTTTATAATTTATTATTTATTTAAGCATGGAATTTGCAGAAAAATGAATGAAACTTTCATGTTACGATTTTGCCTTTCCTTTGTTTATATATGACATTACTGACAATATATATTACGCATTGATAAGGTTTATATTTGAAATCACTGTGAATAAAAACTTCTCTTTTTTGCTCTGTCTATTCTTTTTTTTTTTTTTCTTTTTTTCGTGCATCGGCTTGTAAGACGAAATTGCAGTGAAATGTTCTTTTGAACATATTCATCACAGAATGCCGAAAACAGCGGTTTTGCATAATAAAGTTACGTAGCAAAGTCATTTTCAAACATCATATATACATACGATCATATATATATATATATATATATTAAAAAAAAAAAAAAAAACGCACCAATAAGGAGTGGGACAAAAATTGGTAGATGTGGTGGAATGGGTGGACCAAATGGGACAAAAATTCGTAGATGTGATGTACATGTGTAGAAAAACAATTGATTAGTTTCAGAAAATTTTAATGACTTGATCAAGAGAAAGGGCCTCACAAAGTAAACAAGTCAATAACGCGTTGTTCCACTTCTGGCCAATATGCAAGCAGTTATTTGGATTGGTACTAATTAATAGAGTTGGCAGATGTGCTTCTGTAAAGTATTCTGTCCAATTCTGTCCAATTGTTGCGTTAGATTGGTAAAATCCCGAGCGGGTTGTAGGAGTCTTTTTATGATGCTCCAAGCGTCCGCAGTGGAAGAGAGATCCGGGGAGTGAGCTCAACCCCACTGAGCCGCCAATTATTGGTATCTGAAGTCACTGGAGTATCATTTGCACGTAGGATCGACGATAATGATGAATTGGTGCTTGATTCCATCAAAACCATGTATGCCAATTTGTGTCCAGTTTGCATTACTTCTTTTTGGTGCGTCACTTTTTTTGTTATAGAGCATATATGTGTGTGTGTGTGTGTGTGTGTGTGTGAGTGTGTGTGTGTAATATACATACATACATATATATGTGTATATATATATATATATATAAAGATTTCTCTAAATAAACGACCAAAATTCTTATTCCTTATTAATTATAAATTATAACATACAAAAATTCTTAGTAAATTAAATATAATATTTATAATTAAATATATAATGTATTTGTTTTTTCATAATTACTCACATAATATATAATAATTTAAAAATTTTATATAAGTATGTTCGTTTGTGTTTATGTACGTTAATAAGGCAAAATAAATGCATCACTTCTACTATACAAAATTAACGGTATCGAATGGAGTAATGTATATGTATGTATATATATATATATATATATATATATATATTAATATGTAATTCTAAATATTTTTTGTTCAAATGATTTTTTTACGAAAAGTTTCTTTCCTCTAATAAAAGGATTTATAATCTCAAAGATTTTGCAAGCGAATAAATAAATAAATAACGAAATTTAAATGTTTTCTTCTCAGTCAGTTTGTTTCAGTGTTTAAGGGAAGGATATTACTAAGAAAATATCACGCTTAAAACATGACATGTATATTTGGATTTACTGTCAGGAAAAACTGTTTTTTCAAAATGGCATTTTCCTCCTTTCTTCGGTATAACGTCCCCTTCTGTGCCTTAGGTTTAAAGACCGAATTCAGTTGAAATAGCTAATTGAAAATATGTAGATCCGATAAAACTAAAAATAAAAGGTAAAATAAAATTTCACGCAGTAGAGCCACTTTGAAACATTTTCAGAGAAATAGAGTTCCATACAGAGATTAACGATTTATCTAAAAAGCAGAAAACAATTCATGCCATATTTAGTATTTACATTTACAAAACAAATAGGAAGTTTATACTTAAATATATTATGGAAATACTTTATAATGTATGTCTAATTTTAGTGTATAGTTCTTCAAATTCTTCATATAAATATTGCCGATTACCTTTAGTTATGTTCATAATGACAAATATATAATTAACAAAAGTCACTTTAATCTGGCCGGTAAGAGCAAAGATCACGTAATTAAAAGTTTTCCTGTTTGATCCTCGAGCCGGCCGAACACCATAACGTACGTCAATGCAGACTGGTGCACGTTAAATCTGTTGTGGTTGCAAAATCCCCATCAAACGTATACGTCTGTGGGTACTGGATCATGAGATTTAGTCGTCTTTGATCTAATTCAAAGTTTAAACATTTATCGTTTGCTGGTGCTACCATCTTTCTCCCGTTTCTCGAGTCGTTATTCCACCACTTGTTGAGCTCCTCTAATAACAGAGGACATGCTCATACCTATTAAAATCCAGGTAGTTTCACTATCGGGACTCTGATCTTCCGAGTGGCATAAGTCAGAACAACTATATATAATTATATTGTTCTGATTGTTGTAAGAAAACTAACTTTCCTATAAGTAACATTTAAAATATTCTAGAAATAGTGATTATTTGATTAAAGTTTCATTATTTTTATAATAGCTTTTATATTCACAAGAAATTTGCAAGCTATTGAAAAAAAAAAAAAAAAAAAAAAAGAAGAAGAAGAATTTAGATTCTTCGTTTTAGTGGACCCTTTGTTTTATTGTTTAAAGACATGACATTACTGACAAGATTTTATGCATAAAAGTTGACAAAGTCAATGTTTGCATTTTTCTTTTTCACTATTTTAATATATATTTGTTCTACGTTGTTGTATATATATATATATATATATATATATATATATATATATATATATATATATATATATATATTTATATATATTATCTTACTTCTATGCATTGGGTTATAACCGAGTGTTTTCCTGAAACATGTTCTTCAAAATGTGCATTTTCGCTAAGAAGTAAAAAATGAGACTTACATAACAAAGATTTTGTGCATATTTTGTGCATTAATAAATATATTATTTAAAATTTTCTAAACAAACAAAATTTGGAAAATATATTCTCTATGTCATATTCATTATATATTAGATAAAAAAAAAAAAAAAAAAAAAAAAAACTTATTAAACATAAATAAGGTTTTATGATATTTATTCTTAAATTTATGAATATTGCTTTTTACAATAATTGGAATATATAACAATTTGAACATTTGAAATAACCTGCTTTATTTATTTATTTTGATTTGGAAAACTAATTATTCGACTGCAAATAAGTATAATTAAGTTCTACCGATAGGAATTAAAAATACCTTTGCGGTAATTTACCTTTTCAGTTTTCTTGATCATGAGATTATTTAAGTAAATTTTATTATTTATATAAGAATTTCTATAAGGCTGTAGTAATTTGCTAAATATAAAAGAAAAATGAAGAGGTTTCAGATTTTTTTTCGTACTAACTATTTTAGTGTTTATAGAAATCACAGTACTAACAAGGTATAACGCATTAAAGCTTAAAATATCTATTAAGGTATCCCTTAAATGTAGGAGACTTTTTTTTTTTTTTTTTTTTTTTGTATTTTGCTTTTTATTTCTTGAAGTCCGATACGCATACCATCTATTTTTTTTTATCTACTTGACCTTAAACACTTTTTAGCAAAATATCAGATTGAGCTCTCTCGTATAATGTTATCGCTTCAAGAACTGACCGAATTGGTGGGAAATCTTAAAATCTGTATTGCAATGTCTATATTGCTTTCTTCTTAAATTTAATATGGTTATATGGTTCTTTTATCGTGGTAATTATGGTTTAGCCATTGGAAAATGATTTATTTTAGAATTATGCAGTCTTGATATAGGAAAGCCTAATTTGCATGCTCTGTTCCTCCAATGAACTTGATAAAATTGAAGAAATCATCATGCTTTCATTCTTGAGGTTTTATCTTTGTTTGATTTTTTTTTTTTTTAAACTTCTCTTACATTAAGTTTTATTCTTCTTTATTGTTTTATTTTGATAATTTTCCTGAAATTCTACTACATATTTATGCATACAAACAGTATCATTGTTTGAATTAATGATAATTTTTTTACACACATTAACACAGGCGTGTGCCAAAAAGAATTTATTATATAATCTGGGATTCAAACTATGTCTTTCTGGAAGAACTGGTTTAACACATAAACATCATATTTACGTTATTTATCACTCACAGTTACGATTTCTGAATTTCTTTTTATTAAATTATTTAAAAAATAATAATTAAAGTTTTAAATATTATTTAAATATTGGTAAAGGTTTAAGCTATATTTTTTGATATGTAAATGAGTCGGAAAATCTACGGTAGATTTGAAAAATAGCAAAATGATAGTAACAATAATCAATTCTTCAATTTTCCGAAAATTTTGCTTACCATTAGAGAAAGAGTGTAGCTTGGTTTATGTCTTAATATCAACATCTTCTGAAATTTTTAAATAGATTTTACTTAAATTTTTTAACTAGAAAATAGAATTGTAGCTAGTGTTTTCTTATTTCTTTGATAAGGTGATTCAACATTCATTATTTTGAAATAAACTCAAAACTAAAAATTTTGTAATATTATAAATTGTAGGAATTATTCGTAATACTTGTTCAAAATAAAATTTAAAATTATTTATATCTTGTTGCAAAAATAAAACAAATATGATCGATATTAATTATTTCTATTTTTATATTTCTTAGAACTGTACATTCCTTAATTATTTGGAAAATTTCTATACTGATAGTTAAATTCAGTATTAAATCATAGGTAATTCATAATATCCAGCTGTAAACAAAGAAAACTTTAACTTTTGTAATTTATCAGTTGCTATTGTGAGTAAAGTAAATATTCTAAAGTATATTTATCGACTTTGTCAAATTCAAATCTTAGAATTCTTTAAAATAATATAATCTCTAAAACAATGCTATTTAACAATAAATATTATATAATTGTTGTGAAAATATGAAATTATCTTAGAATTCAGAAAAATCAGAAATAAATTTATTCTATTATCGAAGATCTGAAATTTAATTTATTTGATCACAAAGCATTCCGCATTCATCATTTATTCTTAGAAAAATACTGAGGGAGATTACTTCTTTTAAAGTTGATTTTCCATTTTTATTTAAATTCAATCACCTTTCTTTGAAAAGAGCGATGAACGTTAAAATAATTTAATCTCCTCCCCATCGTATTTTATTATATTGGAAATTCGATAAATTTAAGAAAATAAACGTGGTTGATTCTATTTATGTAAGTTTCACAGCTGATATAGCATTTGATGTACATTGGTTTCTAACCTATGTTATATATCTGAAAGTGTAATTATTATCATCATTTTAAATTACATTTTGTTAAAAGAAAGAGTTTCGTAAACATAATTCTTAAAATATGCCTAGACTGAAATGAAATACTTATTGGAGAAACGTTTTTTTCTATGAGAAGTTTTTTTTTTTTTTTTTTTTTTTTAATAGAATAGTGTAGATGCAGGATAGAATAATGCATGCAGGATAGAATAATGCATGCAGGATATAATAATGCATGCAGGATTTTTAGATGTAAATAATGCTTCTGCAAAAGGATAAACTACATGTATGATATTCATTTTGATCAAATTATCCTAAAATATTGTACGTGTAAAAAACATATTATTTCATCAAGCATTCTTTACTCCGAAAGGAAAATGGGAACCACTAAGAAATAAAATAAATCAAAATATTTTGAATTACTCTGCAAAAAGTAATACTTGGAATGATCTCTGGTTATAGTATGAGATAATAAGATTTCTTCTTGTCATATGTATACTTTTGTATGACAACCACACATATGTTGTGTGTAATAAAGCAAGCGAGGTTTTTTCTTTTTTTTTCTTTTTTTTTTTTTTTTTTTTTTTTTAAGTGGCATTGCATTGAGCTTAATACCCTGCATGTTATAATCGAAAAGGTGTATTTTTTTTTTTAAATAAATGTTTATATCTTTATGAATAAAGGTTGTGTATTCATAAAAATGCATGCAGTTTATTAGAAGGAGTCACAGAAGCACGTGCTATAGCCAGAACGCATTTCAAGGTTTTTTTTTTTTTTGATTGTTCGTCAAGCCCACACTCTTTCTCGAACGCAGTGGCATTTTCTGAAATTGAAAAAGCCGGACATTTACAAAAAAATATTGTAGTTACGGATACAGGATATTCATTTTTTTTTCATTTGGAACATTGAATTATATTTGCAGTTACCCGAACATAATTGACTATAAACAAAATATAAAGCTGTTCAGATATTTTACGTATTTTAAAAATCTGCTCGCATGTCACATTGTAAAACAATGTTTCATGTATCATTCATGCATAATAAATTATAGAAAAGTGATGAAAATTAATAAGAATATTTCATTTGAATTTTTTTTTTTAAGCATTTTTAATATCTAGTTTGTATGAACAATCTTTTAGTTAAAACTATTAACAAAAGAAGAGTTCTTGTTCACTTTTTTTAAAAATATTCAACAAAATACATGTAGATAAGAATCTCAATAACGCTTAAAAATTAAATGCATTTCATTTGATATATTTCTTTATATAAATAAAAAATGGAGAGTTTATGAATCCAATGTATGATATTGCTGTATATTTATAGCCCATAAAGTAAATGGTACGCTGTGATATATATAGTATCTAATATCCACGTATATTTATAATCCACAAAAAAAGTATTAGCTACCTATATTTCATATTTGATATAGCATTGGAATAAAGCTTTCAGTTCTGAAAAATATTTAAGTAAAATCTAAAATATTCTTGCTTGAGGCTCCATACTTTTTTTTTTTTTTTTTTGTAAAAAATTGTTTTTAAAAAATCATTTTTAAAAATTACTTTTAACTTTCAGTTATTTAAAAAATAATAATAATAACTTTTGGAATTATAAAAAAAAATATCTGTACTTACTATTAAAATAATAAAAATAACATCTATGTTTTTAAGCATTGCGTTTAATTTCAAAGAGCGATTTTTTTTTAAATATATATGTATATATACTTTAAAACTATTTTGCTTGTACATATATATATATATTGTATTTTTTTTTCTTTCCTTCTTTCCCTTACAAGACATTTGTTTGTTAAGTGCAGCGGGTTTTTTTTTTCTTTTTTTAAAATAAATTTTGAATAGCAAATGTGATTTAGATCCTGATAAAATTAAAGTAAAATTAATAGCTTAAAAAGTAATAGAATATTATTAATATTTATTTTATTCAGCATTTTTAACCAGACTCACAAGATACAGTCGGTAACAAAAGAGTCCGAACACTAGCAAAAATTCCTATGTAAAAAAAAGTACACTTAAAACGGTTTTGTTAAATAAACTCTTTTCGAATCGTGTTCTTACACTAACTAAGAACCCGACTGGACAAGGATTTATTTAACAAAACCTCAAGAAGTGTACTTTTTTTACATAGGAATTCTCGCTAGTGTTAGGCGCTTTTCTTTTACGGGCTGCAGATGTATGTTATAATGTTACGTTCTTTAAACTGTTTTTCAGACTTTTCTGTGTCATACTTAGGATGTAATGTAATTTAACATCAAAATATTTTATATAAAATAATAATGTTATAAATCTTTTGTGGATCACCCATATTATTTTTATGTTTGAATGCTATTTCTGAAGATGAAAAACCTTTCATTTAAATTTTCTTTTGATTTATATATATCAAACAAACAAAGAAAAGAAAAAAAAAAAAAAGACATATTTTTACGAAAAATAAGATATAACACCAATATTGAAAATGTATCCTTTTAAAGTATCAGTTTGAATTTTGCATTAAATTTTATAACGCTCTTTGAGCCAGCTTTAACTTTCAAAAAATACTTTATTTATTCTAAAAAATAAAAAAAATAAAAATAAAAATAAGATAGTTCCCCCCCCCCTCAAATGCTGGGTGAGTGTGAAAGTTCTACCCGTTACTGGATATGCAAATTTAAAATGGATTTGACGTCATACGTGACATTGTAATGACGCAAATCGCCGGCCAATCAAAAGTGTTAATGCTTCACATATAAATGCATAGTGTCTCACAAAATTAATCATCTCAAAAGAAAATATATATATATATATATCACAGGGCGTAACATGGAAAGCGAGAAGTAGCATATAAGACATTGTTTGTTATACGAGTTCGATAAAAGTATTACGACAGCAGAAGCATTTCGCAATGTTTGTAAAGCTTATGGGAAGGATGCAATAGACGATAGCATATGTCGTAAAATCAGGGAAGGACACAGAAGCTGCCAGGATCAAGCTAGGAGTGGACGGCCATCACACGTTGGAGACGACGATATTGACCAAGCCATAAGGAACAACCCGAACCCAACCGTGCAAGAATTAGCAGAGACTTTCAACGTACACCGGACAATGGTGGAAAGACGGCTGCTTAAGTCGGGTTTTACGAGAAATTTGGATCGTTGGGTTCCACATAACCTGACAGCTAATCAACGTGATGACCAAATCGCCACCTGTGTTTCTTTGCTTTCCCTGTACAAAAATGACCCATTCATAACACGAATTGTGACAGGAGATGATAAATGGGTTATGTACCGTAACATAAAACGTCGTAGGACTGCGTGTCGCCCATATGATCCTCCTGCATAGACTTCGAAAGCTGAACTTCATCCCAAGAAGGTGTTATTAGGTATGTGGTGGGAAGTGTAAGGAATAATTCATTGGGAGGTCCTGCCACTCAACCAAACAATCATTGCTGTCTTCTACTGTCTACAGTTAGACAGGCTGCATTCAAATTTGATAGCAAAGCGGCCAGGTCTCATCAATCATCGCGGTGTTATCCTTCATCACGGTAACGCCAGGACACATGCTACTGTCATCACTCGATTTCCCACCCTCCCTATTCTCCTGACTTGACCCCAAATATTCACCTATTTCGTGCGTTCAACAAATGCTTCAGTCAGAAAATCTTTGATGACCTTGATGCTGTGAAAGCTGCCATGTAAGTCTTTTTTGACTCGAAACCACCGGAATTTAGCCGCTGTGGGATTCATCTCCTACCAGAAAGATGACAAGAGGTCATATATAGCAATAGGGATTATGCACAATAATAGGTACTGTTGATTTTGCGTTTACTTGTTGTTCTTTATGGGTAATAAGAGCGGGTAAAACATTTGCACTCACTCAATAGTTTCAGTTTTGGAAAGGTTTAAATTTTGACAATTATTTTGATTTTTGATGAGTATGACGCAAAATTTAAAAACACGAAGAATATATTAGTGGTCACTTGATGGATCCTTATTTTTCAGAAAATATTATGAGTAAAATCTACAAATTTTCACCATTGCTAAATTGACACGTATTAATTTATCTTAATTTAAATCAATTTTAAGAAACTTTATATTTTCTTTTATTTTTAAGTAAAACTATGTTTAATTAGGTAATAAAAAGTGCAATTTTCATTTTTCACTTTTCACTTTCTTCTATATATATAAGAAGAAAATATAGGATTTGTGAAATTTTTCGAAATCCAGTTTTCGATACATTTAGATGTTTTGATATATCCTTAACAAAACTTGACAGTTTTTTTTTTAAATGTTTGTATGTGTGTATGTATCACAAATTTTGTGGACGGTGTATTTAAAAAACCAATGAACTAAAATTAACCAAATTTGGCATTTAGTTGCACTCTGAAATAAACTAGTGTTGATTAGCTTTGGGGACTAATTCCTCAAAAGGTGGTGCTGTACTTTCCTTTTTTTCTAAATTTTATGACAAGGGGGTATAGGACAAAATTTCGTTTAAATGTACCTAATGAGAGTTATTTTTAACGTGTGATTATAAAAATAATATGAATTATTGATAAAAGTAGTAGTAATCTAAGAAGAAATTTTGTGCATGTTTGAGCATCGCTTTCTAATGAGGAAAAATACCCCCGGGTAGCGTACATTTTCTTTATGGGTATCTTTCGAAAAAAAAAATCGCATTAATTCTGTTATTGGTACATAATTGACTTTATTTCGGCATCTAGTGTTTTATGAATCTGTCAGATAAAAATATACTACATTTGGTATGGAAAATATGTTAATAAATTCAAAAATAATTTGTACTGCATGAATTTATGTAGTGCATGAATGTGGTACTTACAACACAGCCTCTTACATCCATATGAAAATCATAAGAATTAGAAAATGGTCCATTAAACTTCTATAAACATCCTACTGATATATGTTAGCCCGACAGATATCACTATTTTTTGCATCTGTTAGATATCTGTTAAATCTGCAAATATCCCATAATTGGACTTGATGCATTTAAAAGGTATTAAAAATATATAAATATTGTTTTGATCTGACATGTTACATCTATTAGACATAAAAAAAATCCACGTATATATATTTCGTTTACATTTAATCATGTAATAGATATCTATAATTAATGCAGGATATCGAGAAGTTTTAATGGGCAATCCTAAGATATTTTTTGCATTTTATGGATCAGTTGGATGCAATTTAGATTCTAGTGGATATAAGAAGGTGTGTGGGTGCATGAATGTGCTGCATGAAATGATATGGAAGATTGTCTTGTGGTGGCCACATTATACCAGTTTTATAAAGTAATGTGCCCACAAAATCCTAATATAAAATATTCACATTTTTTAAAGCATTACAAACGTTTAGATGTCTTATTTAATCCATGAAATCTTTTTCTTTTGAGTGCTGTGAAACCTTGTGATGTAATAAGCTTATTTAGAAAAGGCCAAGGGGGTCCTATACTACAGCTGTGCAGAAGAAATTTTAAGTTGTACTACTGCTACAATATAGACAATTACAGACGGTCTTAAAAAATTTAATACTTACCAGTGTTTTTTTTTTTTTTTTCATTTTCCTGCCAATTCGTTTGAGTAATAAAAAAAAACTAAAAAAGTTTTGATTAATATTTATTTCAAGCCATACAAGTAGTACAAGTAGTTTTTCAAGCCATACAAGCCTTGTACTGAGTGAAAATAACCGACTCAATCGGAAAAATAAAATTTCAAGAAATATGATTTTCTTCCAATCAGTTGATTGTGTGATTTTAATAAAAATTGTAATTATTTCCCATTGTTTAATGGTGTTTTCCTTTACCTGCGGCTTATTTCTGTTGAGCTATGTACATGATAGACCAGATGTTTCTGCCTGAAGGTTGTCTGAGTGAGTAATGCTGACCGGTTGTCGGCCTGGATAGCTGAATTGGTAGAGCCTTGACCTTGTATGTCAAAGATCCGGGGTTCGACTCCCGGTCCAGGAATTATTTTATTTTCACTCAGTCGGAAAAATAAAATTTCAATAAATATGATTTTCTTCCAATCAGTTGATTGTGTGAGTTTAATAAAAATTGTAAGCTAAACTTGACTGATCAAAGAAAATCAGTTTAGCCCAATAATTAACTAATCATTTTTTTAATTTTTTTAGCCTAGTGAGGTCTTCTTTTCCTATTTCTCTTCACTAAGAATGGATTTTTTTTCAAATTTTCTGTCATTTAAACCTGCTTCGTTTAATAGTTGCTGTACTGTACTTAAAAAAAAAAAAAAATGCTGCTAAACACTTTTTCTGATTCTCTTTTATATTCTAAATGTAATACCAACAGATTTTATAAGCAATGGCTTTTTATCTTACGCTCATCTCGCTTGGATGAGCAACATGTCCGCCTAAAATCAAATTTCTAGTTTAAACGGCCAAAAATTTTATATCTTGCTAAAATTCCTTTTTCCAATATTTCGTTAACATTTAATTATGAAGCCATCTCACGTATTAAAATATTTTTTGATTTTCACTCAAAAATTTATACTTTTTGAGGCATCGTTAACTGCCTTGTTCTTACCATTTTTGAAATAATTTCTAAATTACAATTTTACTGACAGATGCATTTTGTTTTTAACACTAAACTCAAAGCTAAAGTGTATGTGGAGGACAACATAATAAAATCTATTCGAAAATTTGCTTTTTAAACGATAAAATTGGTGGTTGTAGAAGGCGAAAAGGGAAATATCCAAGTGCGGCTTTTTTTTTTTTTTGTCGCTTAGTGTATATACTTCAAGATGCCATACATTTATAGCAAAACTCTTTGTGAAATATGGTTTTAATAAATATATAACAAGTTTTTAAGGTGTTGTCGTGGCTTTTAATGCTCCTTTATAATAATTACGAGGTGTGTTATAAAAGAAACGGAACTTTTGCTGTATCAGCTTTATTGTTTATTGTAGAACATTTTAAGTGTTGTCCCCGTAAGTTAGACCCCTCTACTCGTAATACACCGTTCCCATCGTTTCTTCAATTTTTGGAACGCATTTTGTGGGACGGTGCACAGGTTTCTCATTGTATTGTCCTGTATATCCTCTATCGTTTGGAAACGACGTTCTTTCAGCGTATTTTTCAGTTTGTGGAACAGGAAAAAGGCTGGTGGGGCTAGGTCCGGAGAATACACACAACAGTCATTAATCAAAATATAAACCAAGTTTAATTTAGCATTCATATGATTTTCAAAATATTCGAACACGCAGTATTAAAATGTACTAAAATACGATCACACTGAAACAACAAATTCTTTTATAACTTGAGTCTTACAGTTTCAACTATCCGGAAAGCATATTCCCATAACTTACTTGATTTCTACAATGGAAAATCCTCATCCCTTTGTTGAGAAGTAGTGACATTTGTCATTATTGAACAACAACCTTTCATTCTTATTTATCCGTGGGCCTATTCACTTCATTTTATTAAAATAGTTTTGCCTAATTATATTCTCATGGTTATTATAAAACACAATTTGGCTTAAAAATTGAAAAATGAAAGTATTGAGAGCAATTAATTCTTCGTACCATTCCACTGAAATTCAGCAAATGAATTATTATTGATATTAAGATTTATCATTTCTTCAATTTAGTAACATCTCTTTTACAATAGTGGTTTTTATGTTTGGAAACTATAATTAGAATTTTTCTCAATACATATAATTTTTATGGGGACTGAACAATTCATTTTTTCTTTTAATATTAAATGTCATCTGAAAATATGTGTTGCTATTTTTAATCAGGTGTTGAAGTGTACTAAGCACCAATGAAGGTTGCAATTTATTTATCAAATGGAACGCTTTCCAACTTTTGATTATTTTTATTTCTTGCATTACGTATTTCATTCACAGATTCAATGCAGTACAAATATTTCAAGACTGCTTTTGCAGCAAAATATAGAAAATTTGTATGTGATATCAAGGAAAAACGGCCATTGCATCTTAGGAATTAGTAAACTACGATAATTATTACCGTGTTATTATTTTATGTTATTTTTATTTATTTTTTGGTGTTATTTTTGTTTAAAATACAATAAATAAACAATTTCTTTAAATACACGATATATTAGCCATAACTGCGTTTAAAAAGGGCAATTCTTCTAAATCTTAAATGCTGTAAAAAATTTGTAGCATCTGCCATATTTGATGAAAAAAAAAAAAAAATCAACGTTACTGTTCTACTAATAGCTATTTGCTCATCAGAAATATTTCCAAAAAATAATTGAAATTGTATTCAGTAATATAGTTTTTCGCACCATTCCCTGAAATTCAACAAAAAGAAAAAAAAAATACTATCGACATTAAGTTTTATCATTCCTTTAATTTAATAAAATCTTTCACAAAATTGATTTTATGTTTGGAAAAGGTAGTAAGAATTTTTTTCGTATAATAATTTGTATTTGCAAATTATGAATAATCAAGCATTTCAAAAGAAAGAAGGTTTTTTAAATATTAAAATTAAAAGTAGAGTATAAATATATACATTATTTGTGTCAAAATTCAATGAATAAGAAAAAGGTTTTCTTAACTTTTAGAACTTTTAGATTGAAAATATCTTTTTTGAATTACTGTAACAAAACTCAGAAAAATCTTAAGCAATTAAACCCTTAGACAGTGACGCCTTCTACAGATATGTTCCCACAGAAAAGTATCTGGCTATGTTGTGAGTAAATCACAAATATAAGTGTGTTTGTTTATATAAATATACACCAATGAATATATACATATACACTGTTAAAAATTTCTGTAAATTTAATTTATCCAGAGTCTCTGCAAATTTACAGTAATTCTTAGTTAAAAGTGTATAATCGAGATTTTCAATCGTTATTCTGTATTTTTACCTAATTTATTATTTAATTTTTTAATTAAATTAAAAATGATTGTTTCTACTTTAGAAAAAACGTTCTAAGTCGGAAGTATATTCTCACAAATAATTACTTAAATTAATATTAGTTATTAAAGTGAATATATAAAATATGTTTTTTAACATCTCCGTTTATTTTTCTTTGAAATTTTACATAAGACTTAAGATAATATATTACACAGAGTTTTCTGTTGAAATTTTTAACAGTGTGTATAAGTGTTTTTAACGTGATGGAATCAATAAAAATAATTTGATTAGTAGTGCGTGATGCAAATACGACGTTAATTCCGTTGATCTGCAGATCCACTCATAGAATTATTCTTATTTATTTTGAAAAATATTCTAAATATATCAAGATAGCATTTAAGCTACACGCTGAGAGGGTTAAACAAATTTAAAAAAAAAAAAAAAAAAAAAAAAAAAAAACAGCATATCTTTTTCTAACGCATAAAACACATAAATATATCTAATAACTTTCAAACCAATGAATGTTGATGAAGTATTAATGGATACAAAAATTTAGATGTTTATTAAAGTTATAAACATATCACTTCTATATATGTTTAAAATAAACAAAAACATATCACAAAAACATATACACACAGACGTATTTATACATATAGACAATAGATATTTATGTTATTGCAACGGTAAAGTTGACAAACGAATAAAAAATGGGGAAGGGAAATATCTCTGAAAGTATTTTAAGCCACAAATCACAAACATCTTTTATGTTGCTTTCAAATAATAAAAGAGAATGTTTGTGTTTCCTTTTCAAAAAGTTTGTTTGAAATTCCGATATAAATTCGAAACGAACATTGCATTTAAGGTTTCAAAGAATTTTCAGGAGGGTGATTAAATGATGGTCTAAGATTTGTTTACTGAATTTTTGTTCATTTATGTCAAAACTGATTTTTAGATAAAAAAATTTTTTGTTTGTATCCATAATAGAAAGAATGTCAATATTTAGACATTTCAGTTTGAAACGAATTTTATTGCGTTTGAAAATATGCATACTTTTAAGAATAATCGGAACATTTAAGAAGGATTGGTAGGGTGCAGGAAAAACTCAGAATAGATAACCTCAAATTAAATCCTAATAAGTGCAACTTATTCCATCGTTAGGTAAATTATCCCGGCAATATAATCTCTGACAAAATTCTGAGACTTGATCCGATAAAATCTCAGCAGTCGAGATCTCGCTTTGAGATATCCATCAATTGCGAAATTTCCTATGATTATGTCCATACTACAGAAAGTTCGTGAAGATTTGTTCAAGTATTGCCAAACCTCTTTACAAGTTGGCGGAAGCTAAACAGAAGTTCCTTTGGGCAGAATAATTGGAAAAAGCATTCAAGGGACTTAAAGAGGCTTTAATATCTTCGAATATTTTTACGTATCCAGAGCCCGACAAACAATTCATATTAGACACTGATTCAAGCAATGAAAGTGTCGGTGTTGTTCTGTCGCAGGAAAATCACAGCCAAGAACGTGTCATTGCCAACTGGATTGCACCATAATAACATACATAGTAATTGTAATTGTAAAAAAAAAAAAAAAAAAAAAAAAAAAAAAACTAATAAAAATTACGTTATTAATACTAAACAAAGAAGAAAGGGAGGAGTTTTTCTTTTCTTTTCTTTTCTTTCTTTCTTTCTTTCTTTTTTAATTCGTGATAGACTATTCACCTTTTAGCTGTATTTTAGTGTCAAGTAGATTCATAGATACACAATACACAATGTAACGTAAAATTAATAACTGTATCAAATAATCAATTAGGAAAAGATCCAATAATACAACGTAATAATAGGGCATTTTCTATCAATAACGATAGTTTGATTATTCTTTTGTTTATGTTTTTCTACAATGTGCTTTCTATAGATTAAAATATTAAAAAAAAATTCAAAAATTTATGGTAAATAAAATTATTTAAAATATTTTTTCAAACACATCGCTTAATGAACTTAATATTTTCTATATTTGTATGAAGCTGTGTAGCTTTCGCTGCAATATTTCTGAAATTACAAGACATAGTGCATTTTGTTTTTTGCTCTAATTAGGATACATATTACAGATATACGTTTTATTATTGTAGAATGAATTATACAAACATAGAATAGTATTTTAAAGAGCTTTTATATTCTTTGACTGTATCAAGCATATATAACTTCAAAGTATATAACCAGAAACAATAATATTCTCAATAAAATTTCCCAACAATAAATGGATATGTAATTTTATTTATTTATTTATTTTTCATTTTTTACTCTAACATTATAAAGTTCATTACACAAAAATAATCCAAGAAATATGATTTATGCACGAGGTAAAATCTTTTATATTTCCAATAGTTCAATCATTCATCTAAATTTTACTAGCATTACAGTAAGTTATAATGAATCATTCCTTAGATAGATGTAATTTTTTCTTACTAGTAATTTTCCAAAGCCATAAGCTTTAACCAACTGTACATAAAATTGCCAGGCCAATGATACATGAGTAATATTTCAAGAACAGAGACTTAAGCGATTTTTTATATAGAATAATGGTTTTGTTAAACACCACAAATGTTCTTGCATGAAAGATTAAACGTCAGCTACTGCATTTTACGAAGTATACTTAAAAATTTGAATTAGGAAATGATTGATACCATTTATTGTCGAAACGTTAATTTATTTTATATTAAATACAATGAAAATAGTAAAAGAGTGTTTTATAATAACATTATTGAAAGTAAATATAAATAAATGAATAAATAAATAAATAAATGTTTAGGTCTGTCTACTTTTTTCTTTTTCTGCATTTTACCTACATTTAAGACATAATATTATATCCTGCATAAAAATGATGTGGAATATATGCATTAAGGACACAAGAAAAAATAACGCATATCTAAATATCCTGATATACATTTATCTATGTTAAAATATCTCTCACATACGTAAACATGTTATATAAATATATATTTAACACATTTTTGTACATTATTGTATGCAGGAAAATTTATTTTTTTTTAAGATGGTGATACATAAAATATTTTGAATGTGATATAATCCAGGATGAAGTTAATGATTGTAAATCATAACTATGATTGTAAATCATAGATTGATTGTAAATCATACTAAATAAAAGTACCTGGATGGTAGAGTTCACTCGATCTTGTTATGAAAATAGTTCATAGTAAAAATATAGTAATTTGGTTTTGGAAATATATTTGTTATTTTTTTGCCAGAGGCGGATATTTGGAAACCAGTATAAGCAAGTTTTTATAGAGCTATGGAAAACTTAAATCGAGTTATCATCTCAAATATTTTTAACAAAGTCACTCAGGAATATTCATAAAAAAAAAAAAAAAAAAAAAAAAAAAAAAAAAAAAAACAGGTTTCTACTATATATATATATACTACTGGCCATTAAAATTGCTACACCAAGAAGGAATGATAATAACGGAATGAAATTTGTTGGACACATACATTATAGTAGGAAGAACAATTGATTAAAATTATAGGAAATTTGGAGTAATATTTACTGAGAAAACAGTGCATAAAGTAGCGACCTCTGTGAGCAATAACAGCAGTTATCTGCCTAGGCATTGAATCTAACAGCGATTGGACGATATGTACGGAGAGAGCACTTCATGAAGTTTTAACACGATGCCATAACTCATCGATCGAATTTACTGGTGAGTGGTGGGGGGGCAGTCTCTTTTCAACGATTAAACAGTCATTTTCATTGGTGTGAGATCAAGAGAACGCGCTGGCCAGAGCAACAGTCGAACGCATTCGGCATCAATGAAGGTCCAGACAATATGGACAACTTGCGGCCGTGCATTGTCCTGCTTAAGTGTTGCGCTTCGGAGGCCTTGAACATAGGGCAGAGTGATGGGCCTTAACTCTTCAGTAAAGTAGTGGCTTTTATTCAGAGTGTCGGGAGTGAAAACAAGAGGTGACAGGGACGTGTATCCAATGGTACCACATACAATCAATCCAGGTGGAGACTCAGTATGCGTCTACCAACATTCTGATTACCCTCAAAACTGCATCACTGATATGGGCGCCATTAATGTGTGATCAACGATGAACCTTTACGCAGGAATGGCGTGAAGTCACTTTTGAAACAAATCACAATCCTGTTTACAGCATCAAGATTGTCTTATCCGTATTTAACGGCATTATGAATAATGCACATTGCCAGCTGGCATTCGACATCATCATACAGTCTATCATTTGCAATGGTGTTATAGGTTCCCATTGGATACACGTTTCGATTACTTCATGTTCGTATTCTTGGCACTCTGAACAGCGGAAATTAAATTTCTGATGAGTTAACGCCCGCCCCTCTGCCCTGTATTCGAGGCCTCCGTAGCGCAAAATTTAAGCAAGATAATGCACGACCGTAAGTTGTTTGTATTGTCCGGACCTTCATTGATACAGAATGTGTTCGACTTTTGTTCTGGCCAGCGCGTTCTCCTGATCTTGCACCAATGAAAATGACTGTTTAATCATTGAAAAGCGGCTGCCCCCCCCACTCACCAGTAACTTCGATCGATGAATTGTGGCATCGTGTTGAAGCTTCATGAAGTGCTCTCTCCGTATATATCGTCCAATCGCTGTTCGATTGAATGCCTAGGCAGATATGTACTGTTATTGCTCACAGAGGTCGCTGCTTTATGTACTGTTTTCTCAGTACGTATTACTCCAAATTTCTTGAAATTTTAATCAATTGTTCTTCCTACTATAATGTATGTGTCCAACAAATTTCATTCCGTTATTATCATTCCTTCTTGGTGTAGCAAATTTAATGTCCAGTAGTATATGTATATATATATATTTATATATATATATATATATATATTTTATTTTTTTTTTTCCTAGGCGAAGCATGGGTTATCGATGATAGTTTACCAAATCGATTTTTCATGGCAAACAAATTCTGGAACTTTTAAATACTTCCAGTGATTTTTAAGAAATTGGAGTTTGTTTCTTAGGATTTTTTCTGGTGGAGTGCGAGACATCAACGAACACTGATTATTCTGAAAATGGGAATATTTAAGATCAATCTATTTGTCAATTACACACTAAGTATAAACTTTTACAAAAATCATTCGAATACTTTTGAACAAATGAAGTTTTGTTATGGGCGAAAGCAATTTTATCGCTTATTTTTAATTTTACTAAAAATAACGGTAATTATGATATCGCTCTAAACTGAAAAAACCCATAAATCTAATTTATTATTATTATTATTATTATGATTATTATGATTATTTATTTAATTATTTATTTGTGGTTTATGAAAAGCCAAATCTCTCAAATACTTTATAAAGGACCGAGTGGGTTTTCAGAAAACTCTAATTTACATATGATCATTAGTCAGACTGGTTTGTAATCTAAAAACATCACTTATCCTTTGTATTTATATAAATCGTTAGATTCATTTTCGGGAAAAAGAAATTTTTGCCTTAGATTACATTGGCGAAATGGGAATTAACTCGCTAAGTGCCACGTCAGCTATCAGTAGGTGACACTGAACTTTTCGTTTAGGCCGCGTCAACCACCGGTGACTGACAGTATAAAATATGATATAAAACTTAAGAAAAAAATACTTCCTAGTACTTCTGTATAATACAAAGTAGTTACTAAAAAATATTAATATTTATTTAATTTTCATTTATTACAGGATTATATCTTTAAGGCACTTTAATGAAACACGGTAAACATAAAAACACGTTGTTATACCGCAATACCAACGCTTCTAAGCCACGCGCTTGGCCTGGTGGAGATTTCCTTAAGAATTCTGGTGGCACTCAACGTGTTAATTATGAACGCTACATACTTAAGTAGGAGAATAATTTAAATTGAGTTGGCGTTTCTAGAAAACCCTCAAGAATCTAGTAGGAGTTAGCACAAAAGTGAACGTTACTTTTACTTTTAAAAAATGTATATGTAAAATAGCTTTCCCATTAGAAAAAAAAAAAATAATAACAAAATCATTCGATTTAAAAAAAAAAAAAAAAAAAAAAAAAAAAAAAATCGATAAATCCATCTATGTTTCTCCTTTATTTTGCAATGAATAGTGTAAACAATAATAGCTAACAAAAATTTTCTTAAAAATGAGGTTATGTTCAATCGCATTTTCAACCAAATAACCCTTAACCCTAAACTTGCAGCAAAATTTTTAGAGTTGATTCTTAGTTTCTGAAATATTCTGCATCGATCTTAATAAGGGTTAATACTGAACGATTTTTTTTTTTTTTTATATGAAGATAATACAAATGAGATTGCAATCTCAAAGTACCATCAAACCTAAGTTTTCATCGTTAGGTCCATTTCTCAAAGTATCTGGTATTTGCAATCTGTGGAGTAACAGTGAACAGTAAATGCTAAGTTTCCTGAAGATGAAGTAACACATTTCCTTTCCTGTTCTCCGGACCATCCTCAGGGGTGTGACACAGACTGTCACCAATTACGTATAGTGCAGTAGTAGTGCGACATTAAACCCAACCTATCAGCCAACCAGAAGATGAAGACAGGTCAGATGAGATTGTCATCTCAAATAACGCTTCACTATAAATTTTACCAAAATTATTTGGTGTATTTCTGAAAAAAAAAAAAAAAAAAAAAAAAAAAGTTTTTTTTTTGTATTTTGTACCCGACGGATTTGAGATTAATAATGAATGCTAATTATTTTGTAGACAATGATATATAAGATGAGTTTGTCTTCTAAAAAGAAAACTCTTAGCCTTATATGTTAATAAATAATTTTTTTTTTAATTTCTGTGTGAAACTAATTTTTGTCACATTTTGGAAAACGGTGGTGTAAGGATTAACCACGACTGCAAAATTTTTCGAATCTGAGATTAAGCCCAATTTGTTCTTAACCACAAATATCCCTCTACACCAAAAATTTATTAATAGTCATGCATTGAAGATTAGTCATTAATATTTATAATATTGTTTAAAAGAAGGATTCGTATTTTTTTTTTTTTTTTTTTTTTTTTATAAATTAAATTCTATAAAATAGAAAATTTTAAAAAATCTGGATATTTCTACTTTTCGAAAATTTTCTGTACAACTTAATTTGTCTAATTTATGTAAAATTACAGAAAATACAATACAATACATTTAAATTAGAAATAAATTAGAAATAAAGTTTTTTTTTTTTTTTTTTTTTTTAATATCTTTAACATAAATAAATCAAGCTTAAAAACTTTTCAAGAAACAAATAGATAATACAAAGAGTTCTCGATGGAAATTTATTTGTTTCATTATTTCCTTTGAGGCAAATAAATTTAATGTAGATTAGCACGCAGTCTCTTGTGTTTTGAATTGAAGTTAAATCTTGCTATTGAACACATTACAATATGTTTGATTACAGTCTCTAAAAGTAAAGATTTTAAAGTCTAAAGTATTAAGCATGAAATTGAAATAAATAAATTGATTAAACAATAGCAGGTAAATAATATATATATATATATATATATATATTTAAAATTGATAATTTCCATGTACATTTAAAACAGAATTTTTAAAGTATGTAAAGATAAATATACGAAATCTATTTTATTACTACGATTGATAACCATGCAAGGAAAATTCTTCACATGAATTGTCATAAAAAATTAAACACAACCCCTTGTCATTTATTATTATCTTCTGGATAATACATTTTAATTAATATTATATATTTTAATACCTAAGAAGTTTTGTATACTTCACAAACTAAAACCATATGGTTCGCTTGATATATATATATATATATATATATATAATACTTTTGTTGAGATACTTTTAATAATTTTTGTACTACAAAATATTAAAAATCGATAGATTAATTAAAATTCTAGTATTTATCTGCATAATACCTTACATAACTAAGATAAATTTCTGTGAATTTAAAAATGAATATTTGTATTTGAATAAAAGTTAAAAAAAAGTAAATTAATACTTCATTGATATTATTTGCATAGAGTGTAATGCTGGAAATCATGGACTATTTACATATATAGAGTAACTCTAGGATATAGATACACACAGAGGAGAGATGACTAGTCTAAATATTTCCTAAACTTGATCATAGAGGGCAACATAAACTTTCTTCGTGAGAAAAAGCTGAAGCAGCTACAAGCATCTGTGACTTTTGAATAAAAATTTTAACAAAATTTTAATGTTTATTTAATGTAGTTGTTGAATATTTTGGTTGAGTGACGTATCTGAATGTTTTACAATGTGTGCATTATTATTATTATTATTTTATACTATACGAAGTTTTAAGGCACATACATAATCCAATCTAAAACAATGACGTGCAGTAGTGGAGTGAAGTTTTAAATTAGGTAGATATTTGTCCCTTTAGATTCAGAAGAGAGGGCTACATCGTATCGAGGAGAGATGTTCACTTTTAAAACATTAAAACTCATGATGTACCACCAACAAAAATGTGTTATGATATTTCACCAGTATCTGATGTAACCACGATAAAATAAGTTGGAAACGTACCAATAGTATTTATGGCATAATTAATGGCAAATAGTTAGCTGTTAGTTAACATCACCAGAAAATAATTAAATTCCTAAGAAAATTCCATCCTAGAAACAAAGTTGATAAATAAATAAATAAATAAATAAAACCGTAAAAATGTCTAAAATAAACGAAAGAAAAGCAAAAAACATGGCAGTAGTGAAAAATATGAAGTTCATCTGAAAATATCAGTTTCTACAGATATAGAGATGATAGAATTAGATGAAGATCATATGTGTTAATGATAATACTACAATACCTCAACCAAAAGGAGTAGCTGGATAGGATTCATAAGGGGCCTGGATTCATAAGTGTTTCAAACTATCATGTTCTTTAACAAATGTGTGAAAAAAATTTCTCAAAAGTAATGGATTGAAATTATACTTCAAATTCTATTTATTCGAATTTTATTCGCTCGTACTTCGTGACATAATTGCATCTTTACAATATATTATTTGTTTTTCTTGTTTAACTATACAAAATTGGTTACGTTTTGCTATTTTAACTTCGCTTTATACTTCTTGAATTGAATAACTATCTCTATTTCACTTGATAAAACCTTTTTTTTTAAAGAAAAAAATAGAACCGACTCCAAAAAGCAACTACTGTTCAAACAACTAAAAAAAAAAAAAAAAAAAAAAGGATGAACTATAACTGTAAAAGTATAAAATAATTTCCTTCGCCAAACAATCTATAACACTACATTTAATCATAACTTTTGAACTCGGCACAAAATTAAATAAAATCTAATTAGTTTTTAAAGATTTGTTTTTAGATCAGTAGTAACAAATGATGTTGTCTCGAATGATCCATTTTCATTTTTCCTTTATAATTTTATCACTCTATACAATTGTTCCTTTAGTAGCATCTACATAGAACAGTGAAGATTTTTCACAATGCGGTAATTATGTTTCTACGAAGTTAGAGTTTCCTTTGCAAATTTGGTATAACTTTGATAACTATCATCCTTGGTGGCTTTTGGATTTGGCGATCAAAACGTAATGCAAAAATATACACGCAAGATGTGTATTTTCATAATATATATTGCACGAAGTATTGTTTCATATTCTTGATTACTCTCTTAATATACCTTATCAAAATGATCATGATATCCCAAACAAATTAAATGTTTCCCAGATAATTTTGCGATTTTTCTTTCACCAAGGACGTCAGATACCAGCATCGTCGACAACTTTTGCTGCTTACGAAGTCTTATTTAATTTCTTGAATCAAAGTAGTTTTCGGCTGCGTTTTGCAGGTGACAATGTGACATGTGTACTTTGAATAGGATTTGATTTTTGTATTGAATAAAGGTATCAATTTTTATATAATTTCGCGCCGACTTTAAAAGTTATGACTAGTTGTAGTGTTATAGGTTATTTGGCGAATGAAATTATTTTATACTTTTAGGAGCAAATTACAGTTATATTTCATACTTTTTTTTTTTTTTTTTAATTGTTTGAAAAGTAGGAGTCGGTTCTTTTTTTTTTTTTTTTTTTTTTTTTTTACAAAAAGATTTTATTTTTCTCTTTTCAGAGAAAACTTATTCATATAGCAAAACATCAGAAGACGTTCGACTGCAGTTTCACTAATCACAACTTCCAAGAAAAGTGACATAACTCAAAAAATGGTTTACTTCACTGAAAAATACATGAAATGCACCCAATGTGGACAAAAATGTTACATCTACATCTAGAAAGTTATCCACTTGAGAATCACTTGAACCAGTTTTATTCTAGACAAGTTATTTTTAAGTTGATTTTTCCCAAATGCTGCATTTTTAAGTTGTGTCACTTTTCTTGCCCTTATCGGATATGAGCAAAAAAACTATCTATTGAATGAACATACGTTAAATTGAAAAGCCTTTAGAAATGTAAAGAACGGATCTTGTATATAATAGTCTTGTATATATAGTCTTGTATACATAGTCTTGTATACATAGTCTTGTATATAATATATACTATACTAAGTTCCATTTCTTTCTTTCTTTCTTTCTTTTTTTTTCTGGGGGGGGGGGGATTTTTCGTCTTCAAGAAAATCAGCGTTGAGTGGTAAACCTCGCTTTATCCGTCTGGAAAAGAAAAAGGAAAAGAAGAAAAGACAAAATGTGTTTTCATTTAAACAGTTCGAATGATTTTGATTAGAATTTATGATTAAGAGTTTTTTGATATAATAATCGTTATAACTTATCTTCATCTTTATAAAAGTTGGCGTTCACTGGTAACCAGTGCTTAGTTTGATAGAAAAAAAAATATATATATACATATAATACTTCTTCCAAAAATTTCTCCAGTTGTATGAATATGGTCAATGGTACTAAAACTACTTCAAAATTCTGCTTTTTCTTTAAGTTGCGCTACATCTAATTGTTTCTTCAAGTGGCTTGGAAGAACGTTCGTCAGAATTGTATGCAAAATTGTGATTAGGCTTAAAATAGATAGCTATTTCATTAGCATTTAGCGTACCGTCTTCAGTGCAGGAAGACGGTGCACTTTCTCTCGCCTCAGTGGGCGTGATATATATTCTGGGAATAAATAGGTCGCAAATGCACTGAAGACGGTACACTAAATGCTACCGAAACAGCTGTCTGCTTTCCTATTATTTCTATTTGGCGTTCTAGATGTTTTTGTTTGCCTTGTTTTTATTCTCTAAATAACTGTAAGAAAATGACTCATTTTTTAATAATTTAACTTTAGTGGCAAATAACTTATTAAAAACAAAAATTAAATTCCCATTCATCAAATCATTTTTTTTTTTAAATTATATTCAAACAACGTAACTTTGTATCGGTTCAATGTAATTTTCATTGAAATTTTACAATCATACAAATTTAAGATTTGCAGCCGGCAGCAAAACGTTTAAATCACACATCAATATTTTAAATATTTTTCCTTTTTATTTACTTATTTATTTTTAGAGAAACAAAAATATGGAAGTACGTAGCATGTTGAATATTTTCGTTTAATTCTACAGAAAAAAAAAAAAAAAAAAAACTTTTTTTTTTTTGGTATTTTTAAGCACGAAACGTCAATTCCTCTATATCTAAAATATAGATACATAATTCTACTCCATTTAAACAGTTATTATTTTACTAGTTTAATGTATATCTATCTATCTATCTATCTATATAAATAAATAAATATATATATATATATATATAAACTGTATTTTAAATGTATATTCATTTTTTCCTAAAACATATAATTTCACATTATATTTCACCTATCTTAGATTTTTAAAATAAAATACTTCGAAGTAATTTTCCTAATGGACGTATAGTTTCTGTCACAGGATCCTAGAAGTAGAGCCTCTGATTTTGCGTTATATTTGCACATGCATTTAGGTGTATTCATGCAGAGTAAATATTATTTGAAAGGAACATAATGTACAGTTACAGATATTTTTGAAAGGAAGATAATTCCTTTATTTTACTTTAATAAAAATAAATTTGTTTCTTTGTACAGTCAGTAACAAAAGTGTCCAAACACTAGCAAAAAATCCTATGTAAAATAAGTACACTTCATAAGGTTTTGCTAAATGAATCCTTATCGAATCATTGTCTTAGTCAGTGTAAGAACATGATTCGATAAAGATTTATTTAACAAAACCGTATAAAGTGTACTTTTTTACATAGGAATTTTCGCTAGTGTTCGTACACTTTTGTTACGGACTGTATATATGTCTGTATTGCTGCATGTAATATGCATTTGGAGTTAATGAACAGTGGATATAATTTTTTATAAAAGAATAATCGAAAAATCTTAATATCCGTTCGGTCTTTTAGAAAGATTATATCTATACAGTCGGTAACAAAAGTGTCCGAACACTAGCGAAAATTCCTATGTAAAAAAGTACATTTCATACGGTTTTGTTAAATGAATCCTTATCTAATCATGTTCTTACACTGACTAAAAACAGGATTCGACAAGGATTTATTTAACAAAACCGTATGAAGTGTACTTTTTTTACATAGGAACTTTTGCTGGTGTTCGGACACTTTTGTTACCGACTGTACATATGTAGATACATACATATATATATATATATATCGCATATACTTTTTTTAATACGTATTCTGCAATAAACTGAACCAAAGTTTTAAATTTTCAGAATCAGTTCAAAATTGCACACATACGAAGAAACAAGCAAACAGATATATTGCTTATCGTATTATTCGATTTATCTGTTTATATTTATTCTATTTACTATTAAAAATGTTCTTTATAAAATATATTAGATAGATATAAATCAGTTTCATGGAGGTATGGAAACCATAAAAATATTCTCCCTCGCCAAAAACGTATTTATAAATACATGTTTTCCTGTTATAATTTAGTTCGGTCTCTTTGTATATATATATATATATATATATATATATATATATATATATATATTATATCGATTCTTTTCAATTTTATTTAACAAAGTTCTTATGTTAACTAATATTTCAATTTCATCATATATACGCTTTCATACCCAATCAAAACACATTTGCTAAAATTTTGTCACTGTCAAAATAAACTGACAACAAAAATCAGGAAAAAAAATTCTGTGTAGTTCATTAAAGAAAAACAAACTTCCATTTTCCTTTTGAATCATGTATAACCTAACTGTTAATAAAATGGATGAGCTTCGGGGAATATGCTAAGTTTAAATTTAATTCACCCCATGCTTTTTTGAAATTTATGCTGTCAAAAATGCATTATTTGATATGACATGCATGCATTTCTTAAACACGTAAACAGAAACTGGGAAACATTTAAAAATTCGATAGTATATCATGTAACGCATGACAGCTCGTTCTACTAGAAACACGCAAAAAAATAAACGTAACCTGTCATGAAATAAGAAGGCGCAAACATATTATTTCTTTCTCTTTTTTTTTTCTTTCTTTCTTTTTTTTTTTTTTTTTTTTTTTTACCCATTATCCAAAAACAAACAGAATTTTTTTTTTTATATTTAAACTGGTAAAGTAAACTAAATTGTAGAATAAAAGGCTAACACATCGGAAAGATTTGTAGATTTACGGATTCGTTTAATGAGAAAAAGTACGGAAATAATACTATAAAAATATTTTTCTTAGTAAATTATTTGTGTTACATGCTTAATTATAAATTATGTGCGTTGTATCTTATATATTTATAAAAAAATATATTTTTAATATATGAAGTTTTTTCGTAACTGTGAAATTTAATTTCAGTATCAACAATGAAATAATATGAAATTTATTTGTAATTTTTCGTACTAAATGATTTTCTTAAAAATAAATAAATAAATAAATAAAACATAGATTATTGCAACCAGAATACTGAATTTCATTATATATATATAGGCATTTCTTAAATATTTTTCCTGAAAATAATTTTTTGTTTCTTCTTTATAATTTGTATATCTTCTTTATAATTTGTTTCTTCTTAATAATTTGTAGTCATTAATAACGTATTATTGTATGAACCTTCAATATATATCTAGTTTTTCATATAAAGGACATTTAAATTTTATAACTTAAACTTCTATGGAACATAATAGGGAACATTACAATAATAGAAAAAAAAATGTCTGAAATAAAGTAAAAAAAAAAAAAGAATAAATTTTCCAGTTAAATGTATTACGTATATATATACGGAGAAGAATCCACTAAGAATAATTTTATTATTTTTAACTGGAAATACGTGTTACCTATCATTAACATTTAAATAAATAGATTAAAAAACTTGATTCATATTATAATTTTAACACTGTAATGTGTTTGTAAAGTTTAAACATATTATGGTACCTTTTTTTTTTTTTTTTTTTTTTTTTTTTTATAGTTTCGATGGATATTTTTAAAATCCTATTCACCAGATTTAAACTGGTAAAGTAAACTAAATTGTAGAATAAAAGGCTAACACATCGGAGAGATTTGTAGATTTACGGATTCGTTTAATGAGAAAAAGTACGGAAATAATACTATAAAAATATTTTTCTTAGTAAATTATTTGTGTTACATGCTTAATTATAAATTATGTGCGTTGTATCTTATATATTTATAAAAAAATATATTTTTAATATATGAAGTTTTTTCGTAACTGTGAAATTTAATTTCAGTATCAACAATGAAATAATATGAAATTTATTTGTAATTTTTCGTACTAAATGATTTTCTTAAAAATAAATAAATAAATAAATAAAACATAGAATATTGCAACCAGAATACTGAATTTCATTATATATATATATAGGCATTTCTTAAATATTTTTCCTGAAAATAATTTTTTGTTTCTTCTTTATAATTTGTATATCTTCTTTATAATTTGTTTCTTCTTAATAATTTGTAGTCATTAATAACTTATTATTGTATGAACCTTCAATATATATCTAGTTTTTCATATAAAGGACATTTAAATTTTATAACTTAAACTTCTATGGAACATAATAGGGAACATTACAATAATAGAAAAAAAAAATGTCTGAAATAAAGTAAAAAAAAAAAAAAAAAAAAGAATAAATTTTCCAGTTAAATGTATTACGTATATATATACGGAGAAGAATCCACTAAGAATAATTTTATTATTTTGAACTGGAAATACGTGTTACCTATCATTAACATTTAAATAAATAGAATAAAAAACTTGATTCATATTATAATTTTAACACTGTAATGTGTTTGTAAAGTTTAAACATATTATGGTACCTTTTTTTTTTTTTTTTTTTATAGTTTCGATGGAAATTTTTAAATCCTATTCACCAGATTTATTCATTTTGTCAAAATACAGAAATTTGTTAAAATATGACGATAGTGGTAAAATAAAAAGTAGTTAAATATTTTCCTTTTTGGCATTATTCATATAGTAGAGTTAAATTGCATTCCGACATTTTCCATTGTAAAGAAATGCACAAAGTAAATTACAGGTAAAATTAAAGTGATATAAAATTATTACACATTTAAAAATTGGGTATGGGGGCATATCATGTGAACTCTTGAATATATATATATATACATATATATATATATATATATATATATATATATATATATATATATATATATATATATATATATATATATATATATAATATGAAAATTTTCTGCATTAATTTTTTATGAATGTTTTATATATTTTACTTCCTATCTATATATCTATGTCTATGTAACTCTCTATCTCTTTCTATATCGCCAATCTCACTAACTATCTCTCTCTATATGTGTGTATGTGTGTATTTATTTACTTATATAAGATTTAATGCTCTTTAAAATCTTATGATTAAATCATAAAAACATTTCATTGTAGATGCTCATTTTTAAGAACCGTCAATTAAAACGTTTGTGATAGAGACAAGAATGGAAACATCTTCTAAAAATTGTGCTTTAGAATTTTGTAATTATAAATGCTTTAAGATAGTGATTGATCTCAAAGAAAAATTGAACCAGTTAGAACTTATATGGCCATTTTAGGTAATAGAAAATCTCTAGTAATTTTGTATAACCGGTCTCGATTTCATGAAAGAAAATAACATTGAAATTAACATTGCTAATAAATTTTTCTTTATTGCCGGTTCTAATGTGCAAGTTAAGCCCAGCGAACTTAATCTTTCTGTAGGAGAAAATAATGTTCACCTAAAATCTGTTTCCTAATGATGAATCTCAGTTATCTAATCATCTAAAAAAAAAAAATAATAATGTTCAATTGCATTCATCCATTAAACCTTTATATAATGATAAATCGTATTTAAGTTCTAAATCTGTCAAGTGGAGAGTGTTAATTATTTTAAAAGAAAATGTTGTAAATGAAAATGAAATGTTAAAATGTTTTTCACCTAGTTCACATTCAAATAACTATGAACTTTTATTACTTGCCCTTTGTATACATACCCCCTTTTTGCTTGCATGAACTGTATAAAATGAATATTTGTACTTCTAAATCTTTTTTGTTTCAACTAAAAGTTATATATATATATATATATATATATTATTAGAGTGGAGGAAAATGTTCTTTTTGGCTATATGCATCATTCGTGTTTAACGTTTAACAATAAAAGGACTAACAACATAGTTTTTTCGTTAATGCTATAGCCCAGGAAGGGAATACTTCTCTGTATATATGTAAACTCTATTATATCATTAGAGACAAAATGTCTCGATTGTCTTTTACAGACAAAGTGGAACCTCTTTTTATTCCTTAAGGATTCCTCTTTTTATTCCTTACAGGATGTAAGGAATAAAATTCCTTACATCCTGTAAGGAAATTGTATATTCTAGAAGTATTCTGATGAACTTTTTTTTTTGACGTTCCACGCTATTCAGCTAATGACGTCATTTCTTAATCGACTTTCTAAGGCCTTGAATCCGCAGACGGAATTCCCTCCTGTCTCTGAACGTCGTAGTTTTCCCATCACTTTTGAGTGGACACCCATTCTTAAGCCAGCTGCAGTACAAGACTGACATTTCGCTGCAGGCTTACTTTGGTGTGCTTTCGTCAGATGAATTTGATCAAGCTGACTCTTTATTCACACTAACATTTCTTCATTTCGTGGACTTATTACTTTTTTTCAAGTTCGTCGTTAACGAACTTTATATCACGAACGTTTCATAAAATATCTTACTGTCGCAATTGTAGAAGCGACCCATCTGTGGCAATCGACTTCTAAACATAAAACTGCTTTCCTGGTTTGACAGGAAATTCGTTTGTACTCCCCTTTTGTAAAACTTAGCGAGAAACTCAAATAATAAAGTTTTCAGAAGTTTCTTGTTTAAAAGCTCTGCTTTATTCTAAAAACCCTAATTCATTTTTTATTTTTCTTTGACAATGACAGGTTTTTTCTCAGAAATCTCGTTTTTTTTTTTTTTTTTCCCACTTAGATTACTCACCCTAGTATCTTAAAAAATGCAGTATTTTTACTTCACTGTAACTAAAGTCGACTTCCCCCCATTTATATATATATATATATATGAACGCTGCTCTCAAGCGATACTTAATTTAGTTGAAATTATTCATTAGGTTGAGTACTCACATTCCGCTTGGAAGGCAGTAACATTTCAACCATCAAAACTGTTGTGGTTCCATAAGTGAAGTTTCCATTTTTAAAGGAGGGCTAGCAAGGATATGAGGTTGAGTCAATTGTAGGTCAGCGCAGGTAAGCGGTGGGAAAGTAGATCGTAGCGTATCTTCGAAGTTTTAGAATTTAAAGTCTAGTACTGGCACCCAGTGACGTAATGGTTTGAGGTTGGAATAATTTTATGCCGACAAGGGAGTGACTAATGAGGAAGTAGTTTGCGAGGTATGTATGAATGATATCAATTATTCGTATCGGAAAATTGAAGTGATAGAGGTTGTCGGTTTCTGTATAGATATACAGCGAAATGTAGTAAGAGCTGGTTGTAGATGATCAAGTAGATGTATTCATGCTATAGTGCGGTTCTGAGTAAGAGTTATCGAGTGTTACTGTGTTACTCATAGAGGTATTTGGAGATCGTAGATCTTGTGAATCTAGCGTTAGTAGAGGTAGATAGATGTGAGTTATTTACGTATCTGAGAGTGGCGTTTTGCTTATCCGCAAGTAATTCAAGAGTGGTGAGAAATCAGTTTTATATTTTCATTGTTACTTATTTATTTAATCATTGTTGAGTTTCTCGGAGACAAGTTACCCCCTTGCAGTTTAAGTGGAATTAATCTTCCTGATCTATTTTAAGAGAGTCTCTATTTTTTAATATATACATATATGCTTTGGGATTAATTTTTCACCTGGCTTTAATTATTTTGCTTATACATATATATGTATATATATATATATATATATATATAAAGTTGAATCATTCAAGTATATATTAGTACAAGACATTAAATTTAAAACAGAAGCAGGGTTTCGTAAAAATTGAATGATTGCTTAGATTAAGGAAAAATATACCGGTGGCACATTCAATTGAAAGGTCCTAATTAGATCTTAGTGTATCAATTTTCCAGGAAATTACTTAGACTATAATCTCTAAAATTTAGAGCAAGAATTTTCAGATTTTTAAAGTATCGTACACGAGCAGTGTCGAAATGATAACTCGCTAGTTTTGATTTCAAATAAGTTACCCTATAAGCATTGCGATTTTCTCTGATTGTCTGAATTTCTGTGTGGCCTGATTTTCCAATATAAGTTTTTACGCTCATTTTGAAAAAGGTCAAACTCACGCTTTATGAAGAATATCAACCTAATGCCGTCTAAATGTTTTAAGGACGTTTGATTTACAAATAACAGATTCGAATTTATGCTGCTGCCTAATAATCATTCGTGTGTTTTAAAGGTGTTATAAGTTGGGCATTTTTAGATATATTTCCATATTATCGAGCGATATGACAAGTTGAATTTGTGTGTGTTTATTTTATTGGGCCAATATATCCAGCGTAAAAACGTCTCATAATGCTAGCCGTGAGGACAAGTTCAAAGACTTGGAGGGGGGCTAAATTGTCAGATTGGGATTTTTTAAACATCCAGTCAATGGGTGTTCACTTATTTTCTCTCAACGTCTAGATTATCACCCCTATTTTAACACTGGACTCTTTTAGTCCGTATTTGCACAGAGTTTCCCACTG
Source organism: Salticus scenicus (assembly GCA_963930645.1). Classification (NCBI taxonomy): domain Eukaryota; kingdom Metazoa; phylum Arthropoda; class Arachnida; order Araneae; family Salticidae; genus Salticus; species Salticus scenicus. The sequence continues at coordinate 124,620,858 of OZ005652.1, read as the reverse complement.
TCGCAAGAAATGGGGTTAAAGAATAGAGAATTGTATGCAGTTAATATATATAAAGCACTGAGATTCTATTATTATTATTATTATTTTATTTAGAACATGAATTTTTATAATTAATTAAAATCAATCAAAATGTGTGAGCAAAAATTGTAAGCTTTGAAAACAGAAAATAAATAAATAAATAACTTACATGAAAAACAAAAACTAAATAATTTTAAACATCATTAAACGTTTCATTTTTAACACGCTTTTATTAGCTTCACCTGTATGTATGTTTGTATGTTTGTATGTATAATGTATAATGTATGTTTGTAACCGCTCTGGGAGCAAACAAAAAATCTATATTGTAAAAAAAGACTTTCCCTACGTGAACGCTGTGGCTGCGAGGTAAAGCACTGCGCTACGAACCTAAAGGTCTAGCGTTTGAGCCCAGTCAGGGGATATTTTTTAAAAATGGTTTTTGTTTAATTCTAAATTTTTTTAATTGAAGATTTAAATGTATGCAAATATTATGGTGTGTCACTCACACGATTTTCTCTTACCCTGCATTGTAATACTAAGATATATATTTTGTGCTTTTTAGTTCACCTTGCTATAAAAGCGTGTTCTTTAATTTTTTAAAACTATAATATTATTATTCTTTTAATGAGATTCTGTTACAGACTAAATTATATTTCAGTTATGCTACGAAATCAAAGTAGAATTTCACTTATGTTTCAATAAGTTTGGTGAAAAAAAAAAAAAAAAAAAAAAAAAAAAAAGGTTTCTAAAAATAATAAAAAATATGGAAATAAATGTTGATTCTATTATTCTGGTGTGTCAGAAATGCAATGTATGTTTAATATATATATATACGTAATAATTATTATTATACTTACATATATAGAAAAATACTTTCAAAAACTGAAATAAGTTATAAATTGTGTTTTGAAGAAATATGTTTTCAATAGCTGTTTCAATTAAAATATATATATTATATATTTACTTGTAGGCTAAAATTATTTAAAGGCGTTTCTATCATAAAATGAATATACAAACATTAATAAAAAAAAAAAAAAAAAAAAGTTTATTTTCAAAATGAAATTAATTGTAATCCTATTGATTAATCTTGCAATCCCTACAAGTCATCAATCTTTTTTGTTATATATCTTAACTGATCCGAGTCCCATTAGAAATGTCGTTTAAAAGAAGAAAAAAAAACTTTAAATTACTCTAAGTATTGTAGACAAATAAATCAAGGAAGTTATTTGACTCTTAGAATACCTCCAAGATGCTCTCGGGAAGAATGATTACTTGACGTGAATAAATTACGCAGATTTCTTTTGTTTTGTATGTCAATCTTTAGAGACATATGCAAATTATTTTTAAATTAAAATTCAAAATAAAAATGTGTAATTGATTAGTTATACTATAAAATTTTGAAGTGTCTTTTAATAGGATGATGAATGTGTAATTTGGATAATATTTTGAATTACATAATTTTTAATTACTTCGAGTTTTCATAAAGAGATTAAATTAAATTTCTTTCCTTTGATCTAAGTATATTTAGAATGAAACATCTCAGGAAATCCCCCTATAATTAAGTACCTTTTTAATTTAGTAGCAAAATTTAGATAAAAATAATAAATATTAATGAGATTTGTAAAGCAGTAATTTATAGTAAGTACTGATAATTACATTGATTATAATTAGTTAACATAAAGTATAGTAATTGCTTCCAATTTCTCAATTCATGCAATTTTTATCTACAGTAAGGAAAATCTTGATAGGGACAAGCAAAACTCAACAAATATAAATATCCTTAAGTCGAAACTGTATTCAAGTTTGGTAAATAAATAGATTACCAAATGCAAGATTTTTTTTTCATTAAATAAATAAATAAATAAAAATAAAAATAATTAGATTTTTTCTTTAAATAAATATGAATAAAATTGCTTTATGTATTTGAACACAAACTAATATATATATATATATATATATATATATATATATATATATATATACACATATATATAAGGACAACTGCATGTAAAATTATAATTAAATTGGTCATTACAAGCGAAAAATACCCGTTTAAAATACAAAGACTGGGTTTCTAAACAAAATTTATACTTTTGTCATACCCTCAAGAGTTACCTACAATGACGGAAGGAAGTTATCTTATAAAGGCTTGCTTGCTGCCTCTTGATGTTCTACCATCTTTACTACTAAAAATGTCTGTGTAACTTAAATGAAGACAAATTGAATAAAAATTAACTCTTTTTATTTCGAACTCTATGTAAAGGGTAAGAACGGTCTTTCATACTTGATATTCAACTTTCACTTAATTAAATTTAAAATAGATCTTAATCTTAAAGAAATCTATGAAATTCATGCCTTTCCAAACTTGGATTAAAACGGATAACCTCAATTTCTAACTTTGCAAGAGGAGAGATATTGCATTACTTTTTCTTTATAAAATGTTAAACCTTCACAGAAGTCAGAAGCGTAATAGAATCGCATGACATAAAAAGCTCGATCTGCATTGTCCAAAGCACACTTCCATAATCTTGGAAGATCCTATTAAGATACCAATATTGGATAAACTTCTTTACATTTTCCTTAAAACCTCTACCCTAAAAATACTGATATCAACTGAATCCAAAAACATTCGCAACTTTCTTTAACACTTCTCGCATTTCCAATGGAATCAATTACCAAGCTAAACTAAATCGTCTGACAAATTTCTCTTACACAAACACAAATCGTCCATGGATAAATTACACTTTTTTCCGTAACTATCGAGAACTGAAGTGAGATTTGAATGCCTTGTGTCTTGAAACCTATCACTTTTGGATAAGCTCAGCTCGATTTCGAACACTTGGATTCAGAAGTGAGGCTCCATATCTTTACAATATTTCTACCTTTTAAAAACAGAAAAGTCTTGCTTTTAAAGAATTTGTATTAAATGTGTTAGAAATTTATAAGAAACAAAAACAAAATATTTAAAATTGTAGTTTTTTTTTTCTTTTTTAATAACCTCAAATGAATGGAATGAGAATGTAAAATGAGAGGGAAAAAAATTCTTAGTCATCGACAGAAAAGAACGATTTTTCAAAAAAGTTTTGAATAAGTAACCAAATATTTGATATAAAATATTAATGTTACGTTCATAAATGTGATTCTTTTGGACTAAAAAATGTCCACCCTTGATTGATGAAATGTTTTTTTATTACGTTTGTATAATATGCGTCAATTGAAAGACACTTTTTCCAAACACAAAAATGTGAGGGTAAATTAAAGATATCTGCGGCACATTTGCAGTTAATGAACTATTCCAATAATTTTTGTCATCTACAAAATGGTGTTGTAGTTGACGACACAATATGTTGATCAACCTATTTGTCCGATAAATATGTTGATATATCAGGCGTAACGTTGCTACATCGGTTGCCAGTAATTACTTTAGAAATTTATCTTTTCCAAAAAACGCTTCCATGCATGCTTCTAAGAAACAAAATTCTTTGTTGAATGTAATTCAATGAATTTATTCAATTGGCTGGTGGACAAGAAGTTCCGATCTAAACGTGATAGAATATATTGAGGCCTTTTAGCATGAGATATTTGAGTAATGGCACATAATATCAGTGTAAACAGATCACATGATAGCCATCACACAAACTTGGAATACCATTTCAGTAAAAGCTATAAAATGTCTTACAAGGATAAAAAAAAGTAGCATTTTCTGTAAGATTTTCCAGACAGTACCTTAAGGCATATTTTTTTGGCGAGTTACTGTACGAGCTCTTAGAGCTTTCATAGATCTAGTGCATTTTTTAGATCTGGTGCATGAACCTTTCAGTGGCAACTTCTGTTACCTCTTTCTCTAATATTAATTTTCCTCTTCTATCAGATCTAACACCTAGCGATCTAATTTGCTCGATTTTTTTTAATCATACATCTGCAGCAGTACTATACTCTCTCATGTAAAGAACTATAAGAGTAAAGCACGCTCAATTACGGTAGGATGAATTTTAACACATATCAGTATTCAAAGAAAATACTGCTGAGTAAACGATAACTGTTCTTTTTTTTTAAAAAAAGGCCAGCTATCGTTGTCCACCAATGAAGGGTACCACTGTCATGTAAGGACAAGAAAACTGGTATAATCATACTAGATTATGTAAAGCCCTTAGTGTGTACATGACAGCAGCGTCAAAAACTATCTTTTGGTGATATTATCTCTTTCATGCACAAATCCTGCCCACACACTTTCCCCAGTCTGCGTATGGAATTTGGTTCAATTCCGTTTATTAATTTTCACTGTAGAGACCACGAAGCTGAAAAAGAAATATTTTCATTCTACTCTGTATATAAAAAATTTGATTTTAATTAATTAGCTATATAGCTCTAATTAATTATATAGATCCCAATGAAAATCCGGAATTTGTAGAAAATATTTTGATATTTCTGAACATATCATTGCTTTCTCTCAGAGGTGAAATTTTTCCTTCAGGCAAAAATACTGCCAAAAATACTGCACTGACCTAGTGGTATGAAACCGTAGGTTTGCAGGTTAAAAATGCTTGACTTTGAAGTATAATATTACATCGTGCCTTTTTTTTTATATACCATAAAGCACACTTTTGTATGAAGATATGACCATAGAATTTATCTGATATTTTATCTAGAAGGAAAAAAAAAACTTTTTTTTTATTACAGAATTCATAATAAGTATTTTGAAATTAGGTTCTTCCAAAGCATACTTTAGTAAAAAAAAAAAAAAAACTGTTCATCCCTTTTGTAATTTTATTTTCAATGATGGACATTATTATAAAATAAAAATTGTTTACATATGAAAACAACTATTAAAACTTCTTCAGCCAAAGATATACAAATGATTATTTTCATTAGCTTTGCGAAATATACATTGTTAATAATACTGCAACATCTCTCTTACGTGTTGAAAAGTGAAGCACTAGTTTGCTCTACGTGAATCAGTTTAATTTCTGAGATTTATTTCAAGGATAATATTGACAATGTTTTCCTTATTTTTACACATTTTTTTTTCAATTTAAAAAATACTATCAACGACAGATTTTAACAAAAAAAAAAAAAAAGAAAAAAGAAAGAAAGAAAGAAAAATATTTTTTCTTCCACAAAATTCAATTTTAAATAACGAAAGTAAACTGTGGTGTTTTACAGAAGGTTTATAAAGTTTTTTTCAAACTCTTCTACATTACTTGTAAACATATGGATATAATGTGCCTTTTACCAAATCTTCATATCCCAAGTGCAGGCCAGTGCATTTACCTGTCCTGTGGATACATGACTTAATCAACATCATTTAAAAATTGAGAAGTATATTTCTCAGAATAAAAAGTTACGAAAAATCTTGGCCATAAAAGACTGCACTTAGTTCGTTTTAATTGTTACGGCATTCACAAATTTTTTAATTAATCATAATTTTTTTTATCTTTCTTTCATATCGAGAATAAATAATAGTAGAGAAGACACTGCAAATAAAATAAAATTTCTAAAACAATTTCCTTCAAATAAGATTTAAATATACATTCTTTGATGGAAACTGTAAAATTATTAAATTTAATTCAGATCTATCCATTCACTACATGATTAAATTACTACGTTTTGCAGGAATATCATTGAAGAAAATTTAACAATTCGCATTTTCTTTATATCTTTGATTTTATTTTGCCTTCATGCAAATGGTCTTTATAAAGATATAAAAATTAAATTTTTAATTGAACATGCAAGGAAAAGTTATTGTATATTAAATTATGCAGAAGTTATTGGCTATAATTACTTTAATGCAAATGAAAATAAAATTTATTTTAAAAAGCCATATCTAAATGAAAAGAGTTCGTTATAAAATGCTTTTAAATAAGTTTATATTTACTTATTTAGTTGTAAAAATGTGCCCTTATTTAATATTCTTAGATTATTCTGTTTCCTTTTAAGTAAATTTTATATATCGACTATTACATTTCATCGGAAATTTGAATATTGTTTAATTTCATCAATTTTACGCTCTACATATTCATGAATATTTAACATAAAACTTTTATTTTTTATGATATAAACCGTTTTATAAAACTTTAAAATGTACGAATTCGACGTAATAGCATTTGAGTTTTAATAATTGATCAAACTTATTTATTATAAGATGAAAAGGAATTACTTTGATTTTATGAAAAAAAACCTTCTTTTTAATGGGAAAGGTTACTTATAAAATATAAAATCTCTTTTTAAATGTTGTATTTTTAAAATAAAATAACAGCATTCCATGCATTACGATACCTTTTTAATATTTTATGATTTCGAAGAGACTGACAAAAATATCTTAATGCATATTATAAGTTAATTTTACTTTTCCAATTTATATTTAAAGGATTTGAAATTGTCAAATAAAACATAATGTATATATATATATATATATATATATATATATATATATATATATTTGAGACATTCAAACATTTATATTAATATCATTATAAAATGATCATTCTGTAGCAATATTAAATGTGATCAAATAAATGCAGAAACAGTAGCTATATTTTATTTAACGAAGTTTAAAAAATATATTCAATTCGAAGATGATGCTGAAAACCATAAATCGTAGATATAAAAATACATTTCTTATTAAGTTAAATTTATTTTTATCCGAAAAATGTTGAGAAGTACAAATTATATATGTAATTGAATGTATTTATAAATTATTGTTACAGAATTTTCGAAACTATTCAGAGACACATTAAAAGCAACTTAATAATATTGATAAAATTATAAGAAATATTTTATTTATTTTTAAATACTTTTAAAGTACAAGTTCAATTAAAATTTTTTATTGGTTAAAAAAAGAAAGTAGTGCATTTTTTTTTTAAATCATTCAATTACGTTTCTATTGAAAAATGTTCTGAATGAAATAAATAAAGAAAATGTATTGTACAGCTATTTTAAATTAAATGATACATTTTTCTTGTATGCTAATAAAATTATGTCAATGTATTCACTTCCACTAACACACTTATTTTTGAATATGCGCTTTCACCTAAAATGAAATTTTAATTTTACAAAAGCAATTTTAGTAACAAAATGTCTTTTAATTTAGATAAGTAAAATACTACTACTAATAATAATAATTATTATTATACATACTACAATATAAAACTAAAACCAACGGAGAGGGAACAGGAGGTATTTGGTTTCGAATTTTTTATGTTATTACGAAATTAAATGTGTAACATTAGACTTCATTTGTAAAAAACGTAAATGACATCAAACTTCGTTATTCTGTATTTTTCTGCGATTCAGATTAATTAAAAATAAATTGAAATTATTAAAATTTATCACTCACGGGTTTTCATGACTGTACTCATTTTGGAATCCCTTAAATAAACTAAAACTATTTTTTTTTTTTTTAACATAAGTCTGTCTATGTGTGAGACAGCGGCGGTCACGAATTTTGGTACTTGGATTGCTTACCTATATCCGACAGCTAAAGGAACGGGATTTGTCTAAATTACTCCCGTTACCTCTTTAGGGGGGGACAGAATTCGAAAACATCTTTGTAAGCATAACTCTGTTCCAAATTACTTCACAGTAAAGAAGTTGCACATGGCAAGACTATACGTAAGTGAAAAAAAAAAAAAAAAAAAAAAAAAAATGCTATCCGAGACATTGAAATTTTGATTTTTAAGGGGAGGGGAAAATTTGATTTTTGGCGGGAAATTTTGCAAATTTCGGATTTTTGAGAAAAACTCTACTAAAAATTGAAAAAAGATGTTGAAAACAGCCATGCGTCCGTCTTCTTAAGGTATTTCCAAAACATATTTTTGATTTTTTGTGATCTGTCATTTTTGTAATGAGGGGGGGGGATACGTGTTACGAAGTGCAAATTCGAGACACCCATTTTAGCGCTAAATTTGTCCTGGGAATTTTTGAGTGGAGCTCTACTGAAAATGGTACAATGGTATTAAAACAGCCATGTGCATTCTTTAGGATATTTCCAAAAACACTTTTTTATTTTATTTTTTTATTTATTTTTTTGTGGGGCGCGGGGGTAACGAATGAGCAAACTCGAGACCACCATTTTAGTGCTAAATTTGTATTGGGAAATCTATGGGATCTACGGTCGCTAAATTTGCTGCGTAGATTGTTTATATATATACCCTACACTTATTGTAACGGGATTTTACGGAAATTTCTCCTTACCCCTCTTGGGGTCGGGGTGTGTTTGTGCAATAAACACGTCTAAAATACGTTTTCCAGTTTGAATTCGCCTTAAGCTATCTTAGAATGGCGAATTTTAGTGTCTGGATGTTGATTTAATCTACGGATGATGTACTAGATGAAATTTCGCAAAACGTCGAACCGCTGGGGAAGGGGGAGTAAAAAGCGGGTAAGTTGCCGACAAAGGCAATAGGGACCCGGACTCCTCAGACTGCGAGCGAGAAAAACCTCTATCGAACACAGCGGCGACTTAGGTTATTAATAATGGTATGGGATTTTGACAATTCATTTAAATATAGTTTCCAGCGAAGCGGGAAAAGCCGGCTAGTACAATCACTAAGCTATAAAAAAAAAAAAAAAAAAAAAAAAAAAAAAAAAAAAAAACGCCGCACTTGGATATTTTCCTTTTCACCTTCTACAACCGCCAATTTTATCGTTTAAAAAGCAAATAATAATAATAATAATAATAATAATAATAATAATAAATAAATAATTATTTTCAAATATTTCACTAATATTTTTGAAAAACTTCAATAATTTGCCCATATTGAATATTTCATTTTAGATAACTCAGTAAATTTTAACATTAAATATACCATATACCATTGAAAAAAACAAAATTTATTTTTTTTAGCATTTGAATAATAAATGTCGATTTAACTACGGTTTGTGTCGTACGAAGTTATTTAAACATGGTTTATAAAAATAAGCAATGCATTGGCATTTTTTTCAATGTCCCTTTACACAAATCAATTGTGCCATTTATAATATTTTAAATAGAATTTGAAGACAATCTAAAAACATTTATGAACGCTAGATTCGATCAAACGACAGATTGACAGACGGACAAGTAGACGGATAAAGAATCTCACAAATAGACAAATTTAAATCGTAATCGCTCCAAAACATTATAGGAAATTTTTAAAACGCTTGATACAACTAGTAATGCCATTACTGAATTTTCCAATTATCGCTCTATCTGAATATTTTTCTGTGGCCCTGTAAATCCTAATCAAAAACCATGGATGTTATAGAAAACCATTTTTTTTTTTTTTTTTTGCACATGAATGATAAATATAAACTTCATTACGATTTTTGCAAAATAGAGGTATAAAAATATGATTTATAGAAATATTCCCCATGGAACGTAATGTTTTCGAATTCTTTCGAGTGTCGCTGTGCACTAACCATTGGCGGTATTTACTTCATTTTCAAAGTAGTAACCTTGAATAACATATATTAGGTTCAAGGAATTCCCTGAATATTTACGGGAGTTAGAGCGTGGAAGCAAATTCATACGGACAGACAGAATTAAGATTTAAAAATTAATGCGCAAGGGCCTATAGGGGAACATTGTAAATTTTTAATAGAAATATCCTGTTGAACACACTTGCAAATATTCACTTAGTTGCGTGACATGGCAGATGGACCTGAAAGATGTCAGCTCTCGTCCCACGGACTAAAAAGAAAAAATAGGCAAGATTTTCTGCAAAAAATTTTTGTGCGAACAGCTTATAATAAAACTAAAATCATCAAAAAAATATGACTTCTCAATAATTACTTTAAGTGAAATGCAAATTACCTGAGATATACAATAAGTTGTAAGCAAATAATATATATATATATATACTAGGGGGCTCTTCCCCCTGCTCGCTCCGCTCACCAACCCCCGAGGGAGGCCTCGCCTCGCCCCCCCGACTCACTCTATTTATTAACACATGCAGAGCTCTGCTCTTCTATTCGCTGCTTTCTTTCACTGAAAAGGAATATTAATAGTGCATATTACAAGACAAAAACAGAAAAATATTTTGGAAATCCTCATATTCAATGTCAAATTGAAATATTTATATTTTTTTAATAGAAAGAAATTCATAATACCTAGACCATTTTTCATTACAGCTTTAGTATATGACCCTTTTTATTTCTTCGTCGAAACCTTAGATACGGACCGCGGTACCCCAGTCGGTAGAGAGCTGAGCTCGTAATTGGAAGATTGCGGGTTTGGTTCTCGAGCCGGCCAAAGACCGTCGTGTACACTAATGGTCGCTGGTGCAAGTAAAATATATCATGGCTGCACTATCCTCCATGTTACCAGAAAAATTATACCTCTGGGGGCCACTAAAGCGGGGGAGACATCCCCTTCGTTTAGCACCAAAATTGTGGTGGCATGTCTCCCGAACATCCGTAGGGGTGCGTTCCAGACCGTCGCCAATTATCGTGCGACGCCAAACTCGTGCGCGCAGTAATCGTGCGACGTCAAACATAACCTACCTAAATATCTACCTACCTACAACCAGAGATCATATTTTAATTTTCCCGTATAAGAAACTTAATTTTTTAAAAGTAGAGAAAAAAAGTTGATATTTCTTTTCTTTCTTTTTACGTCTATGGTTTCGGATCGCGGTACCCTAGTCGGTAAAGTGCCGAGCACAGAATCGGAAGATTGCCGATTCGATACTTCAGCCGGCCAAAGACCGTTGTGTACACTAATGGTGGCTGGTGCACATAAAATATGTCGTGGAGGCAAAGTCCTCCATGTTCCGATCCACACTATACCTGTGGGGATCAACAAAGCAGGGGGATCACCCCTCCAAGAAGGATCAAAATTGTGATGACATGTCTCCGGCACATCTCTAGGGGTGCGTCCTAGACCGTCGCCAATTACCCATAGCGCAGTTAAATCCGGTGCGACGTTAAATCCAACCTACCTGCCTACCTAACTACATACAACCATGGAACATATTTTAATTTTCTCGTGTAAAATGACTTCATGGCAGAAGAATAACGTCACTGGAAGAAACTTTTTCAAAATGGCAAATAGAGTACCTTCATAAACTTGTTGTTTTTAGTTGATAACTTCTTTAATTAAAATGATAGAAATTTCTAAGCAGCTGAAATGTCTCCCTTGGAGTATTCGGAACACATTGATACCTCTCATGTCATGAAGGACCTTTCCCTCTGCTAGAAGATGCTGTCGCAGACAAAAAAAAAAATGACTCCAGTGACAGTAGCTTTTTTTTAATATATAGAGATATATATTCTCATCCTTCGGATTGATGAAGTGCTAAGCTTGCACTTAGTATATAAATAAAGGTATGCTATGCTTTCATTGTAGAAGTTTCTTTAAGGGGTTACATCCAGCTGTAATTTTCAAAAAATCGATTTTTTTTTTTTTTACATATTTTGAATGTACATATATTTGATAATATTGTCTGAAAATTTCATATCGATCCGGCAATTAGTTTCGGAGAAATTTGCATATTTGTAAAGACGTCTCCGAGCGTTTTAAAGTAGGCGGAGCGTAAACCAGAGTAGCAGCTGTTTTTCATTATCCCTATGCCCTTGTCCATGCTTTTCATAATGTTTTGCTTCTTAGAATAAGAATATAAAAGGTTTATCTTATATCTGAGAGCTATATTTAGAAATTTTAGGTATACAGTAAGTAAATATCGTCAGTGGCTCTAAGATCGTTGAAATTGCTGCTTATCTTGCTGCCGGCATGTTCAATGAAGGAAAAACATCTCTTCTATACTTCATGAACGCAATGGGACTATCGCTTGGGCCTAATACCCATGCCTATGTAGAAAAAGAGGACGCAGAGCGCATCTTGATCTCTGACGCACGAGCGCAAGGGAGCACGCGCGAGGGGAGAATGTCACGTAGACAACAACAGTTGGCTGTACTAGAAGCAAATGATGAAGCAGAGGGTTCCTCTTATGGTCCTGGAATAGATGACTCGATGTAAGTAGGAAATTTTTTTTTTAACTTAGTTTAAATGGTTCCCAAAACTTTAAACGCGTTTATCTCGAAACGGTGTTTTCAAAGTCGGTGAGCAAAATTTCTCCGAAACGGCTGGACCGATTGACTTGAAATTTTGACACGATTTTCTTAGATATTTTTGTCAGGTAATGATCGTAGGAATAAGGTTTCTGATAATAATTTCGATTTTTTCAGCCACTTTCAAGTGTAAATTTTCATGAAAAAAACGATTTTTTTGGGGGGGAAGCCGCCATTTTGTCAAAAATCAAAATTTTGACTATTCCTACGATCATTACCTGTATTCATCTATCCTAAAAATAAATCTTTTGGGTTTTTTCATTTGAGATAATTTGTATCAGAGATATCTTCCTCACCGCCAGACACCTTTTTGTGGAAGTCCTCTAGGAGATCTACTACAGGAACAGCGGAACCCAATATTTTTGTAAACTCATCACGGATTCTTAACATACATTAAATTTGCTATATGTATATGTATTGTATATATTTCTTTAATAAAAGGCCTCTTGACAAAAAATTCACAAAAAAACACGTTTTTTCGTGCATACAACTGGATGTAACCCCTTAAGCCGTTTTCTGATACATTTAAAGACGAGGTGTGAGGTAAAATGTCTCATTGGGTTGAAACAAACAGATGTCGCCGTAGGTTGTCAGTATTGAAAGAAATATTGTGAAAGATGCAGCGTCGAGTTACGGTAAAATGATGACGCCAGTTGGGAAAGTGAAACATTGATCGGAGATTGAAAACGCAAAGCTGAGACCAGCATGATTAAGGACGCAGTGGTGAAAACAATGGACATAAGTTATTGAGTTGGGGTGAGTTTAGGTAGGCATGGAGTAACTAGAAGGGAAGTAGATTCTACACAGGTTGAGTAAGGATAGTTGAATACTATTAGTTTTGGACAAATAAGCAGTGAGTGTATTCTGTTTTCAAGGGGGTTAAATAGCGGAATATTAGAAAGGTGTTGGTGTTTGTTGTTGGTGTAGCGAGACTGTAGGAATGTTATGCGAGTGTGAATTTTACTAATTAGATTTGATAGAGGAGTTTGCTCATTGAGTAAGCATCGAGCGTTATAGCAGTGGTGTGTGATAAATTTTTGGAAGAGCGATTTGATTTCTTCATCGTTGTGGTGTGCCCATAGAAATTGTTTCGCGAGAGCTTTAAAGATCAAGGTTAGTCCTTACCAGTTATGGTCATCACCAGCGGTAAGCTTTATTTCTATGTTACTTTAAGTCATTTATTTAATATATATTGAGTTTCTCTTGAGCCACCCTTACCCGTATTTCAAGATAGAAATAAACTTTGATTTGATTTTACTTAAAGAGTCTCATTTAGTTAATTACTAGTTTAAGTATAAGTTTATGATGTGTTTTAGTGCAAATGCCAGGACACATACCTTACAAAGGTCATTTTAGTACTCTGAAATTCGTCGTTTTAACTTTCGGCATAATTGCAACATGCAATATTATTATCATATTCTTCCTTCATACATATATTCTTCTTATTATTATTGAAAACCAGCTACGCTTGAAAAGTTAATTTTATTTTCCTTTTATCATGTTACGTTACGTATAATCTATTTCATTTTATTATCTGTTTCCTTCTATCATCTTCGTGTATAATACATTCGATTTCTTTCTTTGTAAATGTACATTCAAGAATTAGTATTCCGTCATCGTTTATAAACATTTGGGAATTGTCTGCTTTCATTAAATAAGAAAATTTATTCCCTTTCATTTAGTAAACAAACTGATATGCGGTTACATAATAAAGATTTTGAATAATTTCATGAGAGCGTGTTAGAAAACTTTTAAACTGCTTAAGCTTCAAGTAGACAGGAGAATCGATTTGTCGATATTTTAAAATCTGTTTCACGAAAATGGATTTTGAAAGACAAAGAGTAGGTATTGAGTATATTTATCAAATTTTCATTCAAGTTCTATGATAAAGTATTTTCGCGCTACATATTTGGCTTGATCTTGCGATATAGATCCCAGAAAATGATAATAATAATAATAATAATATTTTGGCATAGGAATAAATATTTTAATATATTAATGAAAAATTTTTGTGCAAATTTTATTTAATTTTATTTTTGGTTTTGCTTGTTTGTAAATTTTGATCAAATGGTCAATTTTCTACAGCTGTCATAATTCAAACGTTTCTGAAATAAGTTCATAATTCTACTGTATAAATTAGGTGTATATCGTTTATGTTGGTTAAGGATATATGGTGCTCGGCTTAATGCTTGTAGTATATTTTTTGTTACTGATTTTTTATATGTTTACTAATGAAAATAGCAGCAAAGTCTATGGCGAACATATTACTTCAAGAAGTATTTTAGTTTACGATGCTTGTTTTATAAATTGTTTCTTGAGATAGAAAAATTACCAAAGTAATTTTGGAGTATAATTCTTTATTTACTGACATTTTTGTTTATTTAAGATTTATATCGTTTTAAAAATAAAATAAAAGAGACATTACTGGAAATATATTCTTATAGAAAATATAATACTACTTAAGTTATTAAAGATTTAAAAAAAAAAAAAAAATAGTAAAATAAAAATTAAGAAGAAAAAGAAAATGCATACGTTCTACTTCCCCTTTTCAAACAAAAATCCTTTGAAGATTTATTTTTTTTTTTTTTGTTTGTTTGTTTTTCCTTTTCGTATACACTTAATCGGTGTTTTAGAGGTGAACATTCCATTCAAAAAAATATACGTTCTTTTTTTTTTTTTTTTTTTTTTTAAGGACATGATTCTTCCATTAAATTTTTACTTTTACCATACTTTTGAAAGGCATAAATGGAAAAAAAAAAAAAGGTGATATATTTTCATATTTTTAAGGTACTGTGGTCAATATTCTGTGTTTAAAACGATTTTGTCATTTTATAAGAAAAATATGTGCAAAGATTTTTATTCTTATTATGTTAGTAATCATTATTTTATAATAACGATAAGTTTTCGTTTTCACGATATGTTTACATTTTACTTTATTACAAATTAATTATTATTCTCATTGTTGTAATTAATGATGTCAAAGTCTTTTCTGAAAAAAAAAAAATGATTAATCATCGTATTTTGAAAGATTAAATGCAGAATGCTTTCATAAAGTGATTTAATTTCTTTTGCAAGTGTATGTTCTATGCATTTAAAAATATATAAAATCAAAGGTTCAATTTTAATCCATCACTTGATACTGAATAATTCTTAAATGTCTACTTGACAACTGAATACTAATACACAATACTAAGACACAACTGAAGCACAATGAACATCATTCATAAAAAAAAAAATAATAATAATAATAATAATAATAAACGCTTTTTTATTGTTTATTTTTTTATAAAGAAATAAAACATAAAAAAATTAAACATTAAACATTACTCTCTCTTGGTTCATTGTTCATGGCAATGCCATCTGGAAAATAAACTGACATCAAAAAGCTCTGATATCTGTCGAACGTCTTTAAACAGTGGTTAAATTCGTTTTGTACCTAATCATGTAAAAATTAATTTCCTTACAATGAAAACATGTAAATTCCTTCTGGTCTAATTATTCTAGGTATAAGTGGTCCTTCGGACGAAGTAATATGTTTTTAACTCTTACAAACATCAACCAATTTAAAATCTAGACATATAAATTATCAAATGTAAGTTGAAGATATATATATATATACAATATTTTTTAGAGAAACTACTTGCAAGTTCGCAATTGGAGTACCTTCATTAACACAAGATTTTAAATAAATAACATTGTGTATTAAGATGATAGAAATTTACGTGTTGCTAGGATTACGCAGAAAACATCGGTACTTTTCGCGACGAGGAGAATCCTCTTTTTTGCGAGAAAATATGCGATCGCAGACAAGAAAAAAAAATCGGCAAACGGCAGCAGCATTTTTTTTATTTTTTTTTGGATATGTAGATACTATCAATAATCTAATGTTACTAATCTTAAACAATAATTCCAGAGCTAATAAACAATGTCATTTATTTATTTATTTATTCACTACTAATTTAGTTTTAGATATTGTAGAAATAATTAAAAAAATTATTTGACAACCGGGAAGCAAAATAATCTGGTGTGTCACTCACACGACTTTCTCCTACCCTGAAACTTAATACTATAAAAACAGGTTGGAGATTAAGAGGTAAGATAATGATGTTATGTAAACCTGTGTTAAACAATTCAAATTAGGCTTCAGAAAAGATTTATATGATAATTAATTCTGTGTGAGGGGGTCTACCGCCCCCTCAACCCCCGTTTCATTAATGCACCAAGATTTATATAAAATTAAATTCGGTTATTAAAAAATAATTATGTTTTTAAAAAATAATTTATTAAAGTTATTATTTTAAAAAAAGTATCTTTTATGATAATGCAGACGATTTCCATATTAAAGAAGTAGTATAACACTAAATATCCAAAAAAAGGTCATTTTATTATCAATATTAAATTTAAAAAAAAAAAAAAAAAAAAAAAAAAAAAAAAAAAAAAAATCTAATTTTTTTTTTTTTCGTTAAAAGTGAAAAAAAAAAAAAAAATCGATAACTTTGTTTTAAATTATCGCAGATCGACGGTTCAACCATTCGTTTTAAAGGTATTGGCGGGCTCGTTTTGAAAGATACCCATTATGAAAATTTACTCCCTTCGAGGGGGACTTCCCCCCCCCAGGGGGGCAGGCGAGGCTCCTACATACACAAAAAAATTTTCCCAGTTGACTATCTTTATTGCAAAACATATATATTCGTTTCATTTGGTTTAGTGCAGTCTATAGACGTTAAACTCTACTTACCTGCAATTTCCACCATAGACGTAATCTATTACAATTATCTTGATTGTCCCTGTACACGGACCATTTGCTTGATCTTAACGAAAAGCTTACAGTAGCATCCCTACATGATACACATTTAAAATACCAAGTTTGAACTTTCTGCCATAATTTTTTTTAAATATGCTGATAAAAGACAGACACACACAGAGACACACAGACATACACACAGACCATTTGCTAAAAACATGATTTTTCGTACTCAGGGGACCTGAAAACGTGTAAATATAACAAAATCTCGCGTTCGAAAATTCGACCCAAAAACAATACTTTCTCTACCTTATGGTTAAGAGAAAGTAAATAATCTGGTGTGTCACTCACACGACTTTCTCTTACCCTGAAATTTAATACTATAAATACAGGTTGCAGATTGATAGGTAAGATAACGTGTACTGTTATGTAAACCTATGTTAAACAATTTATATTAGGCTTCTGAAGAGTTTTATATGATAATTGGTTCTGTGTGAGGGGGGCTTTAGCCCCCCTCAACCCCCCCCCCCCCCCGTTTTATTAATGCACCTATATTTATATATAATTTAATTCGGTTATTTAAAAAAAAATTCTCTTTTTAAAAAATCATTTATTAAAATAATTATTAAAAAAAATTATCTTTTATGAGAAGGCAGACGATTTCCATATTAGAGAAGTAGTGTAACACCAAATAAAAAAAAAAGTCCATTTTATTCTCAGTATATATTTAAAAAAAAAAAAAAAAAAAAGGTATATTTTTTTTTCTAAGGATTCTTTCTTTTTTTTTTTTTTTTTTTTTTTTTTTTTTTTGTTAAACTAAAAAAAAAAAAAATCAATAACTTTGTTTTAAATTATCGCAGATCTATGGTTCAACCATTCATTTTAAAGGTATTGGCGAGCTTTTTTAAAAAAAACCCATCATGAAAATTTCCTCCCCTCGAGGGTGGACATCCCCCCAGGGGGGTCGAGGCGCCTACATACACAATTTTTTTTTCCCAGTATTAAAATTGTAATGTATTAAAATTCTCTTGATTGTCCCTGTGCACGAACCATTTGCTTGATTTTAACGAAAAGCTTACTGTAGCATAACTATATGATACACATTTAGAATACCAAGTTTGAACTTTCTGCCATAATTTGTTTTTGAGACATGCTGATAACAGACACACACAGAGACACACAGACATACACATAGACCATTTGCTAAAAACATGATTTTCGTCTTCGGGTGATCTCAAAACATGTAAATATAACAAAATCTCGCGTTCGCAAATTTGACCCAAAAACAATACTTTCTCTACCTTATGGGTAAGAGAAAGTAAAAAAGGGAATATGTGTATTGAAGTTAAATATTTCATCATATTTTGAACTGTGGTCATAATTATTTCTTTATAAGACTGTGAAAAAAAAAAAAATAACAATAATCCTCTTTTAATTGTAAGACGGGAAAAGGTAATTTCTTTCTCTTACATATAGCAACTGATTCACTTTACTTTTACTTTGATTTATTAATTTTAATATTTATTTATTCGTTATTATATTTTTACAGAAAAGCCTAGTAATACATAACTATTACTGTTACATTGTAGATAGCATTAATTTAAATTTCCGATTTTTTAAAACTTTATTTCAAAAATTGAGGACTTTAAATAAAACCAAAGCTTGAATATAAAATTGAAAGTGTTTTACTTTAAAAAGTTGATAAAATTTTAACCAATCAAAGTCTGGTATTTACTTTACCATCAAATAATAAAAATGGTTAGATTGTAAAGAAATTCAACACATTTTAATGTTACGAGAAGACTTTAAGTGACAATAGAGTTCCATTGTGATTGTTACAACTAACAATAAACTAGGATTTTTAAAGTTAATTGGACATCCTTTCTTCTTACTTTAAAAAACTATTCAGACTTTTATGGCTCACTGAATGCCTTAATTAAGATTGTTTATACTTATAAACTTGACACTATTTGCATAATCATGAATACGTAGGAAATTCTTAAGTAAATCGAATGTGTTTGTCTATTTTGTATAAGTTACTATTTTGGAATAATTAAATATTACATAATATAGCAGAATGTTAGGTACTTTCACCATGTTTAAAACTTTAACGAGGCTCATTCATATAAAAGACATGAATATGATGATTTAAATTTCCTTGAAGGAATTATAATTTCAAGGGAAAAGAGAAACTTCTGAAACACAAATGATAGTATTAGAGATATGTAGCAAACTTTGAGCATTATTAACAGTTATATATTAATGAAAAACTTTAATATAAATTTTTTACTTTCTCTTACCCATAAGGTAGAGAAATTATAGTATTTGGGTCAAATTTTCGAAACTGAGTTCTTGTTAGATTTACACGTTTTGAGGTCCCTGAATCTAAAATCATGTTTTCAGCGGTTAGTCTCTCTCTGTGTGTGTGTTATTAGCATATCCCAAAAACAAATCATAGCAAAATTTTCAAATTTGGTAATTTAAATTTGTATCATATAGGGATGCTACACTAATAATTTCGTTGAGAACAAGCAAATGGTTCGTGTACAGGGACACCCAAGAAAATTCAAATACATTGCCTCTGTGGGGGAAATTGCAGGTAATTAGTTTAACATCTATAGACTGCACTAAACCATATGGAACGAATATAAAAAAAAAAACATGTTGCATATGTAGAATATGGTCTAGAAATCATTCATCGTTTTTTTACAGGGCTACACAGAAGAACTTTTTTATAATGCGATAATATATGAAAATTGATTTAAGTGTATTTCAGGTTGTGTCATGTGTTATTAATATATGATTATATTTATGTGCATGATGTGATGTGTACATAACTTTTAGAAGATATACAGGTCTGTCAATATTTAAGCCAAAACATTATTTTTTATTTGTTAGTGGATGTGCTTTACTAAAATATACTATATCATATAATATTTTACCATGTCCAGGAAAGCTGCTCATTATTTCTTCAAAGCCTATGTTAAATAATGTATTTTTTTTTTTTTTTTTTTTTTTTTTAAGCCTAATTTTCATCGATTGTTTTCTTGTATATTTACGCGTTTTGAGGCTTCCTGAATACCGAAGTCGAGTTTTATAGCTTGACCTTTGCATGTGTTTGTTAGAGTAAATTAAAAACAAATAATTTCAGGCGATCAAAATGATGTATTTTGATGTGAAAACCATTGTTACTAGAAAAGTTTGTTCAAGATTGATGTTTCAAGGAATGATGCGAGTGAAAGTTGTCTAAATAATTTTAGTGAACTTTTGAACGTAATAATATATTATCTATAAATGTAGGTAAAATAATAAAACGCGGGTTTAAAGGGGCAATCACCTGGGATTATTTGTCAAATGAAGCTGTTTCTAATCCAAAGTTGAATTGTTTTACCATAGGTTTACATAACAGTACTCGTTACCTTAACCCTTAATCTCCAATTCTTACTTATAGTAATAAATATCAGGTTAAGAGAAACTCGTGTGAGTGACACATGAATTATTATGGAAATTATTATGGAAAACAGATACAAATGATGTGTTGAACATAATTGAAAGAACACATCCCTTTTCTCTCTATAGAATGCTCCAATTTTGGATCAAAGAATAATGTTAACAATTGCTATTTCATTTCAAGGTAAGTTCTTTTATTAAATAATCGTAACTTTAAAGGTTAAATAAGAAAACTGAATCAATCTACAAATGCTAATATAAATTTAACTACTACATTTCATTTCTATTTCTATTTTCTTGAATGAAAAATGTGAAAAAAAAAAAAAAAAAAAAAAAAAAAAAAAAACAGCAAAAAAAAACGAAAAATAAAACTAATCTAAGTGTGAAAAAACAATTCAACTTACAGCAGTCAGGAAAGGGAAGAATTAAAAAAAAGAAGAAGAAGAAAGAAGGAAGGGAGTCTTGGACGCATCACATGCCTTAAATAATATCCTTATTTGTGTATTCATATTTTTTGAACACATTCCTTGTATAATGATTTTAAGAACTGATGTTAGACTCCTATTCAAAAATTTAGCAAGATATACAAAGGAATGTTTATATGTGTACATGCATACATACATATACATATATATATATATAGAGAGAGAGAGATAAAACTATTGAAATGAATTTAGTTAAGGTGTTTTTCTGTTTGGTGAGAAGTTGGGGGCTAAGGATAGTTATTAGCTAATTGCTACTGTACTTTCAGAAACTTCTCTGTCACCCCTACATTGAGGGACCTCCCTGAGGAATACCTCAGTGTTTTTTGGGGTTTAATTTCATTAATTTCATTCATTTGTTTATATATTCCTATATATATATATGTGTATATATATGTGTGTGTGTGTGTGTGTGTGTGTGTGTGTGTGTGTGTGTGTGTCTGTGTCTGTGTCTGTGTGTGTGTGTATACCGTGAGTCTAATAAATATGTAGCCATATTAAAAATGAATAAATATTCAAGGAATTGATACTTTTGAACTTGGTTTGCGGGAAAGTTATTCTCATAAAGGTTTATTTACTTATTTATTTTTATTTATTTATTTATTTATTTTTTGTGGGGGGGGGGGCGGAGTGGATAAGGAAAAAATAGTTAAATTTTTCGTCTATAGAGGGCGCTATACCTAAGTAAATCCCAATTTTCCTTGTAAATGTATGTTTATTTCCATGTAAATGTTTACGGGCATATAAATCTTATTTTGTGTGTTCGCCACCACTAGAAATTTTAGTTTACAAACGAGTATATATATATGTATACTAGACACTTGATGAGCAAATTAATTATTATTATTATTATTAAATTCTGTTTTAGGGATTTTTCCAATCCGTGGTTTAAGTGATTTATCACCTAATTTTGAAAAAATTACAAGTAATTGCATGTGATTATGATATTATTTGTCATTTTTATGAAAATAAACAAAAATTTCTTTATTGTTGAAATTTCTTTTTAAAATAAAACCAATTTGTGAAAGTTAACAACGTATCAACATGAAAACTGTGTGAATTCTATGAATATTTTTGATAAACAAATATTATATAAAATACAAACAATATTTTTTTTGTTTATTTTTGACGCCAATTCCCGATAGAGGGAGCCAAAATGATTATTTGAGATTCTAAGATTCTCGAAGACGGAAGTAGGCCGCTCCCCACTATGCAGCGATAATGAGCGTTTTTAACCTATAGAGAGGGGTTCCAAAGCCACTGTGGAGATTCAAATGAGCCCGTCTCCGAAAGTTAAGTCCCCCCCCCGTTTCTTATTGCATAATCAAAAAAAAATCGTCAGAGCAGAGCTTTGCCGCGACAAAGTTGTATGAAAATGAAGAGGACCGGAGCCGACTGGTAGTCTATTTAGAAAATTTCTACAGGTAATGTACAAAGTTCACACAGTCTTTATACAAAGTTCAAACAATCTTTATACCAAGCCCAAACAATCTATGAACAATGTTGGTTAATAGCAACATCATGCACTGTATGATTGCTTCCCGAGAGCACTTCCGTGGAACACTGTAGCATCAGAAATGACCAGTTTTCGCCGTGTAGGAGAGGAGGAAAAAATAAAGGAAAGGTAGAGAAAGAATTTAGTTTTTTGAGTTTGATAAATCTTGAAGGAAGTCATAGATGCTCTTTAATTTGAGCCGTAGGGACTTTCTAGTTATTATAATGTTCAACCAAATTACAGGTCTAGGATTAGGGTTCCTTAAATGGTAAGGTATTGTAAGTTGACAGTGAAAGTAGTAATGTTGTGTAGTCCTCGCCGCATGTGCATAAAGGTGATGAAATCTGTAAAGGTATTGAGGGAAGCGGCCATGACCTGACAGAAAGACAGAAATTTCCTGGGAGAGGTCCGAAATATTGAGTGAGATATTTAGCATTAGCTCGTGAGTGTATCTCCCTTTTGGAGACACACTACAGAGATCCTGCAAGCCGTTAATTACTTTTTGATTTGGGTGTTATTTTATGTATGAAGGGGGAGCTGGGAGTGAATAGGCTATGTTACTAGATTCTCTTGCTGATTTTGCAAGAGTGTCTGCTAGTTCACTTCCAACGACCCCCCCCCCCCCCTTATGGGCAGAAACGTGTGACAGAGAGATTTTAGTTTTTAATTTTGAGAGCTTTATTTTAATTTTAAGTACTCGTGGGTGTCTGCTCTTGTGGCGAGCTATGGCCTGCAGGTTCGAGAGGCTGTCACTCAAGATTGAAATTTGATTGTAGTCTGGAGAGTTTTTTTTTTTTTTTCTGACCAATCAACTGCCTTCAGGATGGCAAAGAGCTTAGCCTGAAAGACCGAATTGTTGTCTGCGAGCCTGCCGGCCCACTGATGGAGAACTTTGTTATTGTTTAAAGCACAGAGCGCAGCTGCCACTTCAGGGTCGGTTTTGGAGCATCGTTTTTCCCCATTTGGCTTTAATTTGAGATTTAAGATCTCAAAACATGTTGCATGTTGAAATGTAAAAATTTCAGGATATATTAAGATCGAAGATAAAAGACTATTTTGAAAAGATTAGAACAAAACATCGCATATTTGCTGAAATATTAAGTGTGGGCTTTTACAAATCTGTTTGATGTCAAACTAGCCGTATATATAAGTTCGCAGCGTTCCGTTTGTCATTTCGCCTGCTTCACTCGAAAAACTACCGTTTTTCATGATGACGTGTATATTCCAAAAACGATTGTTTTAATTATAAAAATTGTTGTTTAATTAAATCAGTACATAACAAATATTTTACCTTAGTATGCAATTTTAGAGTTATTTTAAATTTTGCTTTTTGTTTTTTATTTTTATACTATAAATTATTATATTAAATACTCAGATTATATTATGTAAAGGTAACCCAGATAATCATCCTATATTCATATAAAAGAATTGCCTACAATTGGAAAACAAAAATTGATTTAATATAAAAATGAAATAATAACACAAAACTTGCATTTGTCAGTAAAATGATGTACACAGCTGTCTGATTTTCAAAAATGTTTATTAATATTTAAGGAAATTTAATAAGTTAGTTTTTATTTTTATTTATTAGTTTTTTATTTTTTTTTATAAAATAGCATTCTTTTAGAAGTTTACTATAACTTTGATTTAAAAAAAAAAAAAAAAAAAAAAACATTTGTTATGAAAATGCGAATTTGTAAAGTCAGATCAAAGGTAATAAAAAAAATAGCTTTTCCTTTCTGATTGAAAATATATTTTGAGAAAAATTGTAGAGCAATCTTAATAATAATACTAATACTACCAATAATAATAATCAATTATTTAGAATTGAAGAGCCTGGAGGAAAACTTATATGCACTTTTAAAACTTTAAAATAATTGAACCAACTTTAATGACAATTTTCAATATATTTAAAGAGATTTGTAACGAAACAAGTAGGAATGAAGATAGCTTTATGCAATATTCGAAAAGAAATATATTGCGCGTATATTAGCTGAATTTAAATTATTATCATAATATGAAAGTATAATATAAAAGAAGTGTCAATACTATAATAGTTTTTTTTTCTTTCTTTCTTTTTTCTTTATTTCATCTTTTCTTTTTCATTGTTTGTTTTTTTTTTTTTCAATTTTTTTTTCTTTTTTTTTTTTTTTTTTTGAGTAGGGGCTGCTAATAATAAGTATATATAAAATATATATATATATATATATATAAATGCATTTTGTTTTTCTTTTATACCTAAATGAATCAGAAATGTAAAACGCACCATAGGAGACTTTTCAAATTTAGGACTTGTTTAAAGATAAATAAATATTTACATTTTTTTTTTTTTTTTTTTTTTTTTTTTTTTATATGCGAAAATTCATAATAATGTTTATGTTCTCAAATTGAATTATAAATAGAATATGCTCTTTTTTCAATAGCTTTAAGTTTCATTTTTCTATGATAATGATAACGGAAAATTTACCCTGTAAAAACTCATTCATTCCCTGATTATTTTGTAATATTTCACTTCGATTTCACATCTAAATTTTTGTCAACCAATATTTTTATTAAAAAAAAAAAAAGTTTAAGTAAATGGAAAGAAAATGATTTTTTCTTGTTAATGAATTATTTAGTCAACTCAGTGAAATAATTTTATGACAAAGTTTTTAAGTCGTTCAACAATAATCCAGCGAAATCGGATTCCCCAAGAAGTTGTTTTCTTTGTAAAACATGTATATATGTTTTTATTATAAATTCGATTTTGTGGGATAAAAATATCAATATTCTTCAAAGATAAATATATTGTTTAAAAAAAAAAAAAAAAAAAAAAAAAAAAAAGTGAATATGGAACGTCTAGAACAAACTCAAAACCGCTTTACTGTTACTTGTGCAACAACACAATTCTATTCCTGTTCAAAGGAGAAAATAAAATTTGGAAATTTTGGAAAAAAGAAAGCTTTTTGTATTAGTTTCGTTTGTTTTGAAACTAAATATTTTATTTTGTTCCTCCGAAAATGCAATTTAAGGAAATGTATTGCAGAAATAAATTTGATTTATTAATTTTCATCACTCTATTTCTACTTTTTCTTTATCAGTTATTCTCATATTTGTATTACTTGTATTTTGGAGCTAAACCGTAATTATCAAGTATTCTCAGAGAAAAGATATAGCTTCAAAATTGCAAATTCTGCATCTTGAGCTTATATATAATATTATAATAAGTTTATTTATTTTTATTTTTTTAATATTTTCATAGATTTATTAAAATTTCAAAATACCTGTACAATAGGATTAAAGAATATACGTCGGTAATATAACAGAAAAGGAAAATTAGTAAAAAAAAAAAAAAATAAGAAATAAAGCTATTGTAATATGTTTTATTTTTTAGAGCTATTATTATATAAATAAAATTATACTTTAAAAAAAATAAAGAACACGATTTTATAGAAATGTGAACTAATAATTTTGAATGAAACAAAAACCATTTTTAAAAAATTTCCTCTGACTGGGCTCGAACGTTGGACCTTTAGGTTCGTAGTCTGCAGCTTTAGCTCTCAGCCACATCGTTCACGTATAAAAAATCTTTTTTTTTTTTTACAATATAGATTTTTCGTTTGCTCCGAGAGCGGTTACAAACATACATACAAACATACATACAGGTGAATCTAATAAAACCCTGTTAATAAAAAGCATTTGTTTCGTCGTATTAAAAGTGATATAATATTACTTGTCTCCTTTTGTATAGAGTATGAGGGATTAAGTGGTTTTTAAAACATATATAAACATATCACAATAGACATACAATATGACTGATCTCTTTAATTCACTTTATATGCGAAATGGCAAATAATGCAATTACAAGTTTTATTATCGAACGTTTTACAGAAAATCTCAGTAATATTTATAAATTATCTGTCAGTAGATATGCATAGCTTAGCAGATAAACAATTCGAAGGCGTAAACGCTTTTCAATATGCAGTATCAAAACTTTTTTTTTTTTTTTTTTCAGAACATGTTATACTTTAAAAGACAAAATCATTGATATTTTCTTGGATACGAATACATATAAATGTCAAATATCCGTATCTTCGAATTCTGAAAATTAACATTTCGTTATCTTTATTTTATCCCTTTACTTTTACGACTACAGGGGGTATTCTAAATTTTAATTATTTTTAAAAATAATTAAGATTGAAATCTAACTTTTATATTTTTATTAGTTTTTCTTAAGATTTATCCATATGTAATCATTCTCCTGATTTATGCAATTTGTCATGAGTTTCTTGTCGTTGCGAAGACCATCTTTGTAAAAATAATTAAATAAGAGCTACTTCAAACCATATTTACTGAATCCCCCCCAAAAAATAAATAAATAAATAAATAAATAAATATTTATAGCTGCAATTTACATAATAACATTTATATATTTAATTTATTAATTTTTTTCACTTATATTTACATAATTCGTAATTATTACGGATATTTCTTAATAATAATTAAAATTTTCCAATACCTTTTCGTTGGGTGTACAATTTCGTGCAGTTAGTATTTAGATTTCTTGCATATCAAAAGCCAAAAATCTCGTTTTCATGTTTAAAGAAACTTAAATATGTGGGATTATTTAAAATAAAATTTGGAAACGGAACATTTTTTCCCTTTATATCTATGAGAAAGTAAGTAATATGAGAAAGTAAGTGATAAATAAAGAAAGAAAGTAAGTGAATTTCTTAAACAGGTCTTGGTAAATTTTAATAAAGCATTTCCATCATTTAAATTCAGTAAATAGTAGACTGTGTCCATTTAATGTATCTGTACCTTCGTCGTAAAGGACGCCATGTCCATTTAGTGAAAAGAGTCAGTACTTTGTTTCTAATGTGCATATATATACCGTCATTAGCAAAAGACCAGTAGCCGGTTTTCAGTATTTTAACACATTGCATTATTTAAACAGATTATTGCATCATCTCATGTGCTGATTGCATCAGGCGCATTCTGCTGCTATAAATAAAGGTGCCCGGCACGTTTATCGCCAGTCTTTTATTGTATTTTATCGTAGACAGTCCTATTGTGTAAATATTGTCACATAGATGTCGTGAAGAGTCGAAGTGAACACACGAAGTTAATTAAAAAACGTAGTTTATTAGTAGAACAAACTTGTAACACAGCTACACTCGGCT
Source organism: Salticus scenicus (assembly GCA_963930645.1). Lineage (NCBI taxonomy): Eukaryota > Metazoa > Arthropoda > Arachnida > Araneae > Salticidae > Salticus > Salticus scenicus. Next base: position 124,593,459 of record OZ005652.1, on the reverse strand, counting down.
GAGAACATCTACAAACTGAGGAACAAGTCGCTTATATACGATATACGAATATTCCAGAATACAAGATTAACATAAATTAGAATATTCTAGAAACTGCTAGAATAGGAAATTAAACATGCAAAGATAATCATAAGAATTTAGAAATAATTTTTAGATTTTTTCAATTTACTTTCCCCCGGCTGGAATCGAACTGAGGCCGTCTGGGTGACAGTCCAGAGACATACCTCTACGCCACGCCGGCTGTAAAGAAAGCTGACTTTGTGGCATTGCCCTCCTTTCAAAGAACAGCGTCTCGCTGTTTTTAGGACTTCTGGGTTGAAGCTCTAGTCCTCGAACGCGTCATGGGTCCCTTGTATGTACCGTTCGTTTTAGGAGGATCAACAACATCCAGTTTTTTTGTGTTCTGAATCTGTTTGTCCGGATCATGGTAGGGTTTCATACGTAGTACATGGACAACGTCTCTTAGTTTTCTTCTTCGCGAGGCAGGATCAAAATCTTGCACCTCATAGGTGACGTCTGATAAACGACGTAAAACCTGATATGGTCCAAAATACCTTCTTAAAAGCTTTTCGGAGAGGCCGACTTTCCGGACTGGAGTATACACCCATACGAGATCTCCAGGAGCATAAGAAACCACTCGGTGTCTGGAGTCGTAATGTCGACGGTCTTTATCTTGGGCTTTCAGAGTTCACACTCGGGCTAGTTGATTCTTCAGCTCTGGCAATCATCTTGGCGAGGTGATCGTCGTCGACATCATCAGGGCAAAATTGTAACATTGTGTCCAGCGTCGTTTCAGCCTCACGTCCGTGAAGTAAATAAAAAGGTGTGAAACCCGTCGTTTTCTGTTTAGCGGTGTTGTAAGCAAAGGTTACAAATGGTAGAATTTCATCCCAATTCTTCTGTTCTGTATCCACATACATGGACAACATATCAGCCAAAGTTTTATTAAACCGCTCCGTCAGTCCATTTGTTTGAGGGTGATATGCTGACGTCATCCGATGATCGATATTACACAATTCGACGAGAACGGAAACAAGTTTGGATTGGAAGACAGCTCCACGGTCGGTGATAATTACTCGGGGAGCTCCATGCCTTAAGAGAATTTCTTCGAGCAAGAACTTCGCTACATCTTCGGCTTCAGCGGTCGGTAAAGCTTTCGTTGCTGCATATCTCGTTAAGTAATCCGTGCAGACTATGATCCATTTGTTCCCATGAGTAGACTTTGGAAATCTTCCTAGAAGATCGACCCCAATGCGATGGAAAGGTGCTATAGCTGGAGGAATGGAAACTAAGCGTCCAGGAGGTCGTTGAGGAACGGATTTTCTCCTCTGGCATTCTCGACAGTGCATCACATATCGAACAACATTTCTGTACATCACAGGCCAGTAAAACCTTTTGCGGATTCTGTCATAAGTTTTTGCAAAACCAAGATGTCCTGCAGTGGGAGCGTCGTGGAAATGTCTCAGTATGTCCACTTGTAGATGTTTAAGAATGATTGGCAGCCACGTTTTTCCATCAGGGTCAAAATTCTTTCTACATAGTACTCCGTCAATTAATTCAAAATCTCTTTTATCCGCGTTGGAGCGGTTATTCGAAAGAATAATCTTTGCGAGATCTGGGTCTTTCTTCTGTTCAATCGCAAGGTTCATACTCGTAGTCACAGCTAGAAATTTGTTTGACGTCTCAGTTTCTTCGTCCACTGGATTTCTCGAGAGTGCGTCAGCGTCCCTGTGCTTCTTACCGCTTTTATATGTCACTGAAAAATCATGTTCTTGAAGTCGAAGGGCCCATCTTGCCAGTCTTTCTGAAGGATCTTTTAGACTCATAAGCCAGCATAGTGAATGATGATCTGTAACAACAGTAAAATGTTTTCCGAATAGATACGGCCGGAATTTATTGATAGCCCATACAATGGCAAGGCATTCCCGTTCTGTGGTGGAATAATTCTTTTCGGCTTTTGCCAAGGTTCTTGAGGCGTAAGCTATAACTTTTTCGGCATTGTTCTGAATTTGGACGAGGACTGCCCCAATACCATACCCACTGGCATCTGTATGAATTTCTGTAGGGGCGCTTTCGTCATACATTCCTAATACTGGATCAGAAGTGAGGGCTGACTTCAGACTTTTGAAGGATTCGGCCTCTTCAGGACCCCAATGAAACTTCGCATCACCTTTTAGAAGCAACTGCAAGGGTTCTGCGAGATAACAAAAGCCCTTAATAAATCTTCGGAAGTATGAGCAAAGTCCAAGAAAGCTCCGTATATCATGTACATTCTTCGGAGTTGGAAAATTGCTTACGGCTTTCACTTTATCGGGATCTGGACGGACGCCATTACTAGAAACAAGATGACCCAGTATTTTTACTTCTTTGGCCGCAAATAGACACTTCTTTGGGTTGAGTACAAGACCAGCTGCCTGAAGACATTTCAAAACAAGCCTTAGTCGGGTGAGATGGTCTTGAAAAGTTTCTGAAAATACTAGGATGTCGTCTAAATAGCAAAGACACACTGTACATTTTAAATGGCGTAGCAAATTGTCCATCATTCTTTCGAAGGTCGCAGGGGCATTGCAGAGTCCAAACAACATGACTTTGAACTCATATAAGCCTTCGGGGGTTATGAATGCCGTCTTCTCCCGATCCGCCTCGTCTACTTCTATCTGCCAATAGCCAGAACAGAGGTCCATGGAAAAAAAAAACTTGGCGCCTTTCAAACAGTCTAGCGTATCGTCTATACGAGGTAGAGGGTAGACATCTTCTTTCGTGATCTTATTGAGCCTCCGGTAATCAACGCAGAAACGCCAGCTTCCATCTTTTTTTCCTAACGAGCACCATGGGTGATGACCAGGGACTTGCAGATGGCTGGATGATACCTTTATCAAGCATTTTCTGAACTTCCTCACGAATTACGCCTCTTTCGGTCGATGATACTCGATAGGCTCGTTGGCTGATTGGAGTATGATCACCTGTATTAATCCTGTGTTTCACATTCGTCCGTGAGGCTGTCGACTTGTCAGTCTTCTCGAAAATTCCGGAAAACTCTCGAAGCAGTTCGGCTAGCTTGGCTTTTTGCTCGTTGCTCAACTCGGGAGACAACATCCGGGAGCAGTCCATCGGGGAGTTTGACGTGTCTCGTGTATCCAGGCCATCAATGTCAGCAATCGCACATACATGTCCTTCATTCAGGGGTTCGGCTAGTTCTAAGCACATTCCTTTCGGAATGACTTGGTTCCTGGACTGGAGGTTTGCGACCCAGATTTCACTTTGCCCGTTATGGTATAAGGATAGCATGGATGGTATAGCGAAATTCTTCTCGAAGAGCAGATGTTTATTGCCATCTATGACGACATTTACGTCCTTTCGTACTTGGCATCCTGAAACTGCTATTTTAGTTAAAAATTGGGGCTTGAGAGTGTAGTCTCTTGTGGCGTACAACTTCCAGGCATCCATCGCTGCGAGATCTTGGCAAACGTCCTCCAAAAATAGTTCACTCTGTCCACAGTCTATTACGGCTTTGGAAGCTTCTAAAAAGTCCCATCCAAGAATTATGTCATGACTACAATGCGGCAAAACAATGAATTCAAAGGGCAACTCTCTGCTATTTATGAGAATACGTAAAACACATTTTCCCATCGGCCGGACAAAATTTCCATCGGCGACTTTGAGCATAACGTTCTTGGCTTCAGAAAACAGAAACTTCTTTAGAGATCGACGATACTTATCGGAGATGACAGAAAATGAGGCTCCAGAATCCACTAAAACTCGTACCGGCTTTTTATCCACGATTACGTCTAGTTGGTTGCCAGTCATCTTTGCGGCCGACGGAGGATTTTGATTACATGCGGCCTCACCTCCTTGGAAGGTCGCTCCGTTTAGTTTTCCTCATTATTGCGGCTTGGAGATCGACTTCATCGACGATATGGCGACGGTGATCTGAAACGGCGTGTTGGAGATCGGCCTCTAGTTGGACTAGGAGTTGAACGGCGAGTGAAGCTTGGTCGGTGAAGTTCTTCTTCTGCGTCAATTTCATCGGGGTTCTGTCGGCGGCGTCGATAACTGTCGAAAATAGCCTTTCTCTCTCGGCAATAACGCACAACATGTCCAGGACGTCCACAGTGGAAGCAGACTGGTCTGTTGTCAGCTGTTCTCCAAAGGTCAGTTTTTCTCGGCTGCGTGGGTGATCTCTGGATAGTAACTCTGGATTCCCTGGTTGCAGTGGCATATGTTGGTCGTCGTGGAGTTTTGATTGGTGTTGCTGAAACGGGGGCTAGAGCCCTTTGAACTTCGTCTTGGACTATTTCTTCTAGGAATGGCGAATATGACTCTGAAGGTTCTTTAGTCTGGTTGATCAGTCGATGGATTTCCTCCTGCACGATCTGGCGGACAAGGGATACCAAATCTGGTTCCTCCTCCATGGCTGCTACTGGTACGACGTTCGGAATCCTCTCGAATCTTTGTCGTCCAACCCTCTTCTGCTTCATATCCTCGATGTAGTTGCACCATTTAATGAAATCAGTTGTGGTGATGATTTCTTTCGTCAGCAGGGTCTGATAAATGTCCTCTGCAATGCCTTTCATTAGGTGAGACAGTTTTTCGACTTCGGACATTGAAGGATCAATTTCCTGGCACAGACCTAAGACACTCTGTATATAGGACTGTGTACTCTCTCCTGACCGCTGTGCTCTGTACTTCAATTGTTCTTCCGCCTTTCTGGTATACTTTTGTCTGTCGCCGAAAAGGCCGCTTAATTCCTTCTTGAACACCTCCCAGGAATTCAGAGTATCTTCATTGTTTACGTACCATTGCTTTGCCGTACCATCAAGGAAGAAATACACATTGGCTAAGCACATCATGTCATCCCATTTGTTAAATTTAGCCACTCGATCGTATTCTTTAAGCCATTTCAGAGGGTCTTCTCCAGGCACTCCTCGGAAGGTCGAGTTGCTGGTAGGTAGGAGTCAATACGATGGGCTTGGTCTCTTCTGGCACTTTGGTTTCTGGCATTTTCGTTTTCTTTTTCTTGCTCTCTGTAAAATATAGTCCATACTCGGGAGATTGTACTCTTAATCGGAGACTTCTACGAAGATTGTCACTGTTATCTACGTTTGCGAGGTTTATTTACCCGGCGCCTCCACCAAAATGTCACATAGATGTCGTGAAGAGTCGAAGTGAACACACGAAGTTAAGTAAAAAACGTAGTTTATTAGTAGAACAAACTTGTAACATAGCTACACTCGGCTGAGAACATCCACAAACTGAGGAACAAGTCGCTTATATACGATATTCGAATATTCCAGAATACAAGATTAACATAAATTAGAATATTCTAGAAACTGCTGGAATAGGAAATTAAGTATGCAAAGATAATTATAAGAATTTAGAAATAATTTTTAGAGTCTTTCAATTTACGTGCCCCCGGCTGGAATCGAACTGAGGCCGTCTGGGTGACAGTCCAGAGACATACCTCTACGCCACGCCGGCTGTAAAGAAAGCTGACTTTGTGGCAATATTGTAATAGGCATAAAACCTTCACTTTCTGTTACAAAAACGTCAGAAATATTTACCCTGTATGCAATTGGATTTTCTAAACGTCAAACAAATTCGATGGTAAATGTGAGCAAGACAGCCGTGCATCAAGCTATTAGTAAATTTAAAATTTCCGGAAAATTTGTGAAACTTAAGTGAAGCGGTCGCCCTAGAAAAACCAGTACACTTCATGATCATGTGATAAGAAGGATGGTCGTACAAGATCCAAGAACCTCCTGCAATACGATTAGACATTATCTGGCTGCAAAATGTACCAAGGTCAGTTTAAGTACTTTATCAAGAGTTTGGCCAAAGATTTTGGTTTATAATCCCATAAACCTGCAAGGCAACCTCGACTCTTAAGGTCCTCAAATTTTCCCGGCATTTTAAATTTACTAATAGATTGATGCACAGATGTCTTACTCACATTTACCCTCGAACTTATTTAGCGTTCACAAAATCCAATTTTATGCAGGATCAATATTTCTGACCTTTCTGTAACAGTGAGTGAAGATCATTTGCTTATTACAAAAATTACACAACAGCACTGTCTTCGATAAAATCCAATAAACATCTGGCGATAAACGTGCCGGGCACCTTTATTTATAGTAGTAGAATGTGTCTGATGCAATCAGCACATGACATGACGCAAAAATCTGCGTAAATGATGCAATGTGTTTAAGTACTGAAAATCGGCAACTGGTCTTAATCTTTTGCAAATGACTGTATGTATTTTATATATAAGGGTGTTAACCACTATATCGAATTATTATAAAAGAGGAAGAAAATACCCAAGTCCATCTTCTTTATTCATGACAAATGTATACCATTATAACATCATTAACGTAATTCCTAAAAAATAGCATTTTTGTAACGTGGTGTCCTTTTCCTCCGGGGTACGGATATTTAATATTTTTTTTTGCCCTGTACATTGTCTATGAATTATATAAGCATCACATGCATACTTAAAATTAGCACGATAATAATAATAATAATAATAATAATAAATACATACCACATTTAAAAATGAATGTCCAGCAATATCCGAGAATGAATGTATAATCATAGACATTTGAATACTTCTGAGTGTCCTTATAAAGGAACGAAAAATGATTCTCATTCTGCAACCTATGTAGACATGCTATTTTGTATAAAAAATGCAATTTAATTTCATTTTTTATTGAGCAATATAAAAGTGTTAACACTACAGAAGATATACTTCGCTCGTTAGCATAATATATTTGCATTTTCTTGGATTCCCTGTAAAAGAAGCATTTATCCGATTTTGACAAAAAAGTTTCAAGTTGCATTATGAGGCAGATTTTTAATAAGGAATTTAGAAATCCTGTTAATATTTTTTTCATTAATTGTTCTTTTAACAGAATCTTTCTCTCTCACACACAAAAAATAAGTTAAACCTGGTTTTCGGATTTCGGAGATCTCAAAGCGAGTAAATATAACAAAAAACTAAATTTCGAAAATACGGCCTATAAGTAATAATTTCTTTATAATTATACAAATTTAAAAGGAAAGGAAGTACTTATTAGACGCCTACATTAAAACCAAGCGAAAATGTATATATATATAAAAATTTTTAAAGTATCGATAATTTTTATTACATATTTTTTTTTCAGTATGAGAAATAAATAAGTAAATAATTATGATTCGCAGTTACATTTAATGTTTTTTCAAGAACACATTTCACTTAGGGAAAGAAAAAGAGTTTTCCCTTATACAATTTCTTACATCTTATACAAAGAAAAAAAACAATTCGTTTGTTTTATTCTAAAGACAATTATATTCTAAAAATATGTTTATTGATTGCTACACATTGTTTGCTCTCTTTATATATATTGATTAGTATAAAGATATTCTTTACTGTAAATAACCTATACAGTATTTTTGTTCACGTGAAATTTAAAATAAAAATATAGAGAGAAAATGCTTTTCATTATTTATTTTTTATTTAAGCATGGAATTTGCAGAAAAATGAATGAAATTTTCATGTTACGATTTTGCATTTCCTTTGTTCATATATGACATTACTGACAATATATATTACGCATTGATAAGGTTTGTATTTGAAATCACTGTGAATAAAATCTTCTTCTGAATGTTATATTTCTCTTTTGCTCTGTTTATTATTATTATTAATTTTTTTTTTTTTTTTTTTTTCGTGCATCGGCTTGTAAGACGAAATTGCAGTGAAATGTTCTTTTGAACATATTCATCACAGAATGCCAAAAACAACGTTTTTGCATAATAAAGTTACGTAGCAAAGTCATTTTCAAACATCATATATACATACGATCATATATATATATATATATATATATATATATATATATATATATATATATATATATATATATATATATATATATATGTATACTCTCTAACAAAAAAACAACGCACCAATAAAGAATGGGACAAAAATTGGTAGATGTGGTGGAATGGGTGGTCCGAATGGGACAAAAATTCGTAGATGTGATGTACATGTGTAGAAAAACAATTGATTACAGTTTCAGAAAATTTGTATGATTTGATCAAGAGAAAGGTCCTCGCAAAGTAAACAAGTCAATAACACGTTGTTCCACTTCTGGCCAATATATACGCAGTTATTTGGCTTGGTACTAAATGATAGAGTTGGCAGATGTGCTTCTGTAAAGTATCGTGCAAATTCTGTCCAATTGTTGCGTTAGATTGGTAAAATCCCGAGCTGGTTGTACGACCCTTTTTATGATGCTCCAAATGTCCGCAGTGGAAGAGAGATCCGGGGACTGAGCTCAACCCCACTGAGCCGCCTATTAAGGGTATTTGAAGTCACTGAAGTATCATTTGCACGTAGGATCGACGATAATCATGAATTGGTGCTTGATTCCATGTATGCCAATTTGTGTCCAGTTTGCATTACTCCTTTTTGGTGCGTCCCCTTACTAAAATTTTAAGGTTTTATTTAAGGTTTTATTTAGGTTTCTTTAACCAGGTATTTTACAGGTTTTAGAGGTATTTAAAATAAGGTATTATCAAGGCTTTAATGGTGCAAAATAAAGCCATAATAAAAGCTCTATTAATACCTCGATAGGTTTCTCACGAATATATTATGGTATTTTTCAGAAAGTTATTGCAGGTTTTTTATAAATACCAAAGTGTTTTCATAAAATACCATGACTCATGTAGGTATTTTTAATATGCATACAAAGCTTTTTTTTAAATACCCTCCCAAGGTTTTTTTGAAGGTTTTTCCTTGGGTTTTTTTTAAACAGGTATTTACAGGTTTTAGAGGTATTTAAAATAAGGTATTATCAAGGCTTTAATGGTGCAAAATAAAGCCATAGTAAAAGCTCCATCAATACCTCTATAGGTTAAGGTATTTCTATAAAATTTATTTCAGGTTTTTTATAAATACCAAAGGGTTTTTATAAAGAACCATGAAGGTCGGCTTCGGTATCATTTTGTATGTTTGATGCTGCCATCTAGTAAGAAATTACTGAACTTCTGAACTTTCAGTTATTTTCTTTCACGCTTTCTTCCGGAGGGGATCGAACTGAAGGACTTCGGGTTTGCAGTTGCGTGCTCTCACCAATCGGCCGGCGGGCTCTGATTATATAGTTCTTAATTATTTAAAGTAGCGTTTTGAGATTAACCTATTGCCCGCTGGTGTTGCGTTCACGCAAAACCAGAAATAATCGCGCTTAATAATTGACTAAAAAACGTATTTTTTTAGTATTGTTTTTTAGTGAGAAAAGAATAGATTTTTTTTATGACCAAAAAAAAAAAAAAAAAAAAAAGATCTGAAAAATAGTTTTAAGTTTAAAATGGATTTCAAACGTGAAACACTGTTCAAACAAAAAGATTTCAATATCTTCATATCTGAATGAGTTTAAATAACTTGTAAAATAAAATTTATGTAAAAAACAATTTTTTACCGTTAGAAGCTTTTTATTGTGAAGCCCTAAAAAGCACAAAATAAAAATTTATTCTGGCAAAGAAATGCTACAAAGAAATGAAAGTTTCAACACTAAGAAAATTTTAGAGAAAAATATAGGTATTTCCCTTTTGCAAGGGATGAAAATTTTTAATGTTCAAAATATTTTAAAAAGCTTTCGAGACAAATATTCTTAGTTATTAGTTTTTGTATAATCATTAGTTAGGTTATAAATTTCAAATGTCTCGAAAGCTTTTAATAATATTTTGAACATTAAAAAAATGCATCTCTTATAAAAGGGAAATACCTATATTTTTCTCTAAAATTTTTTAGTTTTGAAATTTTCATTTCTTTGTAGCATGTCTCTGCCAGAATAAATTTTTATTTTATGCTTTTAAGGGCTTCACAATAAAAAACTTCTAACTTTAAAAAATGGTTTTTTTACTTAAATTTTATTTTGTGCATTTTAGTTAAAAAAAAAAAAAAAAAGCCTCTTAAAAAAAATAATCAAAATTACTGAGGATATTGTGTAGACAACGGAAGATTTTCTTTTATCAATTGACATTTTTTTTTATTATAATTATCTGCAAAAAAGTACCATATCGTCTTTCGAGGACCGAATCCGGGACCATCGAGTTATCAGCATGACGCTCTAACCAAAAATTTAAGAACGTTCAAGAAAAGTCATAGAACATTGTAGAAAAATCTATCAAATACTTATATAAAAAGATATTTTTCTCGAATGCTTTTTGAAATATTTGGAATACTTAAAGTTTTTTATCTTTTGCAAAAAGGAAATATCTATACAATTCTTTAAAATTTTCTTGTTGTTGAAACTTTTATGATTTTATAGTATGTCTCTGCAATAATATTTTTTTAAATTATTATTTTAGGCTTTTTAGGGCTTCACAACAATAAAAAACTTTCAGAGTTATTTTTCATTTATTTATTTATTTATTTATTTTTATTTTTACTAAATTTTTATTTTATGCCTTTTTGTAACTCAAAAAGCTTCTTAAAAGAAACTATCGAAATTCCTCAGGATATTGTGTAGACAATGAAAGATTTTCTTTTATAAATTGACATCGTTTCTATTAATTTTCTGTAAAAAAGTCACGCATCAGCGTTCGAGGAAGGAACCCACGAGCATCGCGTTATCACTATGATGCTCTAATCAAAAGCATTAACGAGCGACGAAAAGGGTTGTTTAAATTTACACTAAAATTGAAGTGTTTTATTTTTCAGAGTAACACAAAGACACGATGACAAAAATCCAATTTCAATAAAAAGATTCTAATATATATATATATAACTTCATTTTTGTGTGTGTGTGCTATTTAGTATTTAAAAAAAAGAAACAAAAAAGCTGCTTAAAAAAACTCTTCAAAAATTCTTAGAGTACTGTGTAGACAATGGTAAATTTTCTTTTATCGACTGACATAATTTCTATTAATTATCTGCAAATTTTAACACATCGCTACCCCGGGAATCGGGAATGGAACTCACAATCATCGCATTAGGAACTTGACACTCTAACCAACTGAGCCAACCAACGGCAATAAAAACCGCTGACCTTTACTTTAACGTTGAGGTGCCTTGTTTATTAGCTTGACAGAAAGACGCGATAACAAAATCCAATTTCAATAAAAAGTTTCTAAAAACTTCTAAAAATATTAATTAATGTATTTTTTACTTAAAACTTTTTATTTTGAGCTTTTTTAATATCAAAAATATTTTGCGTTTTCTAATATCTAAAAAGAAAAAAAACTTCTTTAAAAAAACTCTTCTTGAAATACTGTGTAGTGAACAAAAAATTTTCTTTTATCAATTGACACATTTTTTACTAATTATCTGTAAAAATTAACCGGTTGGCCAAGAAGCGACAAACTGAGCAACTTATATTTAATTTAAAATGGAAGCGCTTTGTTTATTAGCGTGAGACAAAGACACGGTGAGAAAGTCAATTTCATATAAAAAGCTTCTAAAAATGTTGTCGAAATAAAATAACTACTTTTTTAGTCATCTGTAGATTTTTCTGTTTTATGCGCCCTCAAGGAAATTTCCGTAAACATTTATATTTTTTAATCCTATATTCTTATTCCACTGACATTGTACAAATATAACACTATTTTTAGCAAGATAAGACTAATTTTTATAATTTTATTTTAAATTATTGTTATATATGATTAAAACAATTAACTTTACTGTTTTTATTCAGAAAAAAAAAAAAAAAAAATCATTATTTCTAGTTTTGGCGGTTAATGGGTTAAAACTGAATTTAATTTTAAATGCGTGTTATTTTATTATTTATGAGATATATGTATTAATATTTATTATGTTTTTGATAAATTAATGGAAGAATATTAATGAATCTCAGATTAACTTTGAGTACAGAATAATTGTTTTATAGGTTTATTATTATTATTATTATTATTGTTATTATTATTATGTTTTGTTCCGTAGAAATTGAAACTGATAATTATTAATAATAATACACAAAATTGTTATTATTTTACTAATTAAAATATTTGAGTCAATGAGTAATAAGTTAATGAGTAATAATAAATTAAAAATAAACTAAACTTAAAAAAAAAAAAAAAAAGTTTTTGATTGCAAGTATAATGGAGGTATTACCTGAATAATATAAGAAAACTTATTATCAGCGATGTATTTAACCGAAACCTTGGAAAACTTCTATAAACCTAAAAACATGTAAAATTTCAAGAGATTTTTAAAAAAAAACCTAAAAGAAACTTAGATGACATTTCTTTTCGGAAGGTATTTTTTTAATCAAACTCCAATAAAAGCTTTTAAATGCCTGAAAACCTATATTAAACCATAAAAAAGGCTTTAAAAAACCTTAACCCTTTCTTTACCGTAGCTGGAATTTCAGTATGTGCTTAAAATACCAAAACGCCCTGAATTTTTTTGTCCAGTTCTTTGCATGTCAAATGTCATCGCAAAAGGATCTATGGCAGGGGTAGAATCTAGGATTTTCTATGGGAGAGGTAGAATCAAGTGAAACATCAGCAGTTTCCCTGGAGTAGGGTTTAAGAGAGAAATTCCATAGAAGACAACTTTGAAAGGGGAAATTAAATACTTTTCCAGAAGCAAATGTTAATCTCTTTCTTCATTGAATATGGTATCTCGGAGATATAATACTATCTTACTGTTGAACAGATAGTTTTCTCTGCAGATTGAAACATACAGATAATACTATCTAAAGAATTTAGAAGTTTTACTTGGAATAATCTTTACTATGCAAATCCATTGAACTTGAAAATAATGAATTAGAGCTTGAGATATGCAAGCATTGAAGGGCTTTAAAACTCGGATTTTAATCACTTTCAAAAAAAAAAAAAAAAAAAAAAAAAAAGAAAAAGAAAAAGAAAGAAATATAGGTATTGTATATATATATATATTTAGAGAGAGAGAGATTGTACAATGCAGGTTAAATTCTAAATGTACTTTTTCTTTTAAATTCTGAATGAAACAAAAAATAAATAAATAAATAAAAAGTTACATGAAAAATGTACTCAAGAATTTTGATGGAAAATATTTTAAAGGAAATAAAAAAAAATTATCTTTTTTAATGCAAACGATTTTAAGTTAGCAATATCGGAATGAAATAAAAATGTTAACCGTAATAATAGTAAATAAAATAAATATTTTGAATAGAAAACAATACACTCTTTTCTTTTCTTTAAGAAATGTATTATATTAGATACCAAATGTTTTGTTTATCATGTATTATATTTTTGAGTCTCTTCATAATTTTTATATAAAAGAAATAAACGAATAAAAAAATCAGAAATAAAGAAAAAGAGGGGGAAAAAAAAAAAAAACTTTAAAGCTAATATAAATGTTTCTTGTGATTTAATATGAAATTGTAAAATATTGGTTCAGTTGCCATTTTTAATTTTAAGACCTAAATTTTTAATCCTAATTTTATTATTGGAACGGAGGACTATAAGTTTCAGTCTGGAGTTTTTATAGACCATTCTTTTGTAACACAAAAATAAATTAGAAATATCAGTCCTATCGTTAAAAATTCGGTACCGAATGAAAGGGGCGATTTCTCTGAATCCAGAGGAACAAACAGTTTTTCGACACGACAATCAATATTCTTTTTAGATTAACTAAAGTATGAAATTTAGGTGGCAACACTTCGTTTTAATTCATTTCTGTCATTTTAAAAAGTACGTGGCTCGGTACAAATTCAGTACCAAACGAAAGGGGCGATTTTTCTGAATCTCAGGGGTACAAAAAATTTTTCGACTCAACAATTATTTATGTTTATTTTTATTATTTTTTTTATTAACTAAAGTATGAAATGTAGGTGGCAACACTTCGTTTTAATTCATTTCTGTCAGTTTAAAAAGTACGTGGCTCGGTACAAATTCAGTACCAAACGAAAGGGACGATTTTTCTGAATCTGAGGGGTACAAAAAATTTTTCGACGCAACAATTATTTATATTTATTTATTTTATTTCATTTTTTCAATTAACTAAAGTATGAAATTTAGGTGGTAACACTTCATCTTAATTCATTTCAGTCATTTTAAAAAGTACGTGTCCCAGTTTTACGGTCAAAAAATGAGATTAAGAATAATATTAAAAAATAAGAACAAAAATAAAATTTTTATAGATTGAAATTAATAGTCCTCCGTGCTAAACTAAATTCTTCCTTTGACAGAATTCTTAATTTGTTTTATTTTTTAATTAATTTATTTTTTTTTCTCTCCCCGTACCATTTAAAAAGTTTGGGGAATACACTGTAAGCAATCACTAATAAGATTAATCAGTGCTGTAAAATTCCTTCTGTAAATTTTAATTTACCATTTATTCATAACTTTAATCATAACCTCTCTATTTTATCATAATTATTATTATTTATTACTTACGTTATAGGTGTTTACTTTTAAATATTTAAAAGATTATAATTTAAAAGGAAGTATTCAAGAAATAAGTTCATTCAGTTATTCCCCCCCCCCCCCCGAAAGAAAAAAGGTGATTTTTTTAATGCATATTTTTTTTCTATTTATATCTTACATCAATATCGTTACATGATCTCTTTTGTTAGTGAATTTAGTTTGACATATCTTTTCATTGACGAAAGACTTATAAAATAAATTTAAATATAGTTTTTCAGATACATATGTGAAATATAAGATTTATTGTGTTTTAATTTAATTGTTTTATAATTTATTTATTAAAAAAATATCTTATTTATGTGATCATCAAATATATTTTTAAATTTAGATTGTTATTATTATTATTATTATTATTATTATTATTATTTTTTTTTTAATTGAAATCTAAAATGTTTAAATTTTCCTTAAATGTAGAAGAGAATTTTATTACTAAAAACATACTCTAAGTTGTCAGGTACAAGTTTAGAAATATATTATCATTATTAGAAATATAAATTTTAGTAAGGGAGGTTTCTGATGTTTTAAAAATAAAACCTAAATAAAACCATTTTTGATTGAGGTATAACGTATAACGGAGGTATTTTCTGAATATCATGGAAAAACTTATTATCATCGATGTATTTATCCGAATCCTTGGGAAATCTCTATAAAACCTAAAAAAGTGCAGGTTTTCAAAGGTTCAAAAACTAAGACTAAAAAAATACGTTTTTGGTTGCAGGTATAGTGGTGGTATTATTTAAATACAATAGGAAAACTTATTATCATCGATGTATTAAATAAATACATCGATGATAATAAGTTTTCCTAGGAAACCTTTGGAAGCCTCTATAAGACCTAAAACAGTGCAGGTTTTAAAAGGTTTTAAAATTAAAACCTTTAAAAAACATTTTTGATTGTAGGTATAGTGGAGGTGTTATCTAAATACCATAGGAAAACTTACAAATCTCGATGTATTTATCTGAAACCTTGTGAAATATCTATAAGACCTAAAACAGTGCAGGTTTTAAAAGGTTTTAAAAATAAAACGTTTAAAAAACGTTTTTGACTGTAGATATTATCCAAATGCCATAGGGAAATTTATTATCACCGATGTATTTATCCGAAACCTTAGGAAACCTCTAGAAAACATAAAACCACGTAGGTTTTCAGGAGGTTTTAAGAATAAAACCTAAAGAAAACTTAGATAAGGTTTCTTTTCAGGAAGTATTTTTTAGCGAAACTTCAAAGAAACCTTTTAAATACCTGAAAACCTAGATAAAACCATAAAAAAAGTTTTATAAAACCTTAAATTTTAGTAAGGGTCACTTTTTTTGTTATAAAGTATATATATATATATATATATATATATATATATAATATATATATAATATATATATATATATGTGTGTGTGTGCGTGTGTGCGTGTGTGTGTAATATACATACATACATATATATGTGTATATATATATGAAGATTTCTCTAAATAAACGACCAAAATTCTTATTCCTTATTAATTATAAATTATAACATACAAAAATTCTTAGTAAATTAAATATGATATTTATAATAAAATACATAATGTATTTGTTTTTTCATAATTACTCACATAATATATAATAATTTAAAAATTTTATATAAGTATGTTCGTATATATATATATATATTAATATGTAATTCTAAATATTTTTTGTTCAAATAATTTTTTACGGAAAGTTTCTTTCTTCTAATAAAAGGTTTTATAATCTCAAAGATTTTGCAAGCGAATAAATAAATAAATAACGAAATTTAAATGTTTTCTTTTCAGTCGGTTTGTTTCAGTGTTTAAGGGAAGGATATTATTAAGAAAATATCACGCATAAATCTGACATGCATATTTGGATTTACTGTCAGGAAAAACTGTTTTTTCAAAAAGGCATTTTTCTCCTTTCTTCGGTATAACGTCCCCTTCTGTGCCTTAGGTTTTAAGACCGAGTTCAGTTGAAATAGCTAATTGAAAATATGTAGATCATATAAAACTAAAAATAAAACGTAAAATAAAATTTCACGCAGTAGAGCCACTTTGAAACATTTTCAGAGAAATAGAGTTCCATACAGAGATTAACGATTTATGTAAAAAACAGAAAAAAATTCATGCCATATTTATTTACATTTACAAAACAAATAGGAAGTTTATACTTAAATATATTATGAAAATGTTTTATAATGTATGTCTAATTTTAGTGTATAGTTCTTCAAATTCTTCATATAAATGTTATCGATTACCTTTAGTTATGTTCATAATGACAAATATATAATTAACAAAAGTCATTTTAATCTGGCCGGGTAAGAGCAAAGATCACGTAATTAAAAGTTTTCCTGTTTGATCCTCGAGCCGGCCGAACACCGTACCGTACATCAATGCATACTGGTGCATGTTAAATCTGTTGTGGCTGCAAAATCCTCATCAAAAGTATACGTCTGTGGGTACTGGATCATGAGATTTAGTCGTCTTTGATCTGAATTAAAGTTCAAACATTTATCGTTTGCTGGTGCTACCACCTTTCTCCAGTTTCTCGAGTCGTTATTCCACCTCTTGTTGAACTTCTCTAATAACAGAGGACACGCCCATACCTATTTAAATCCGAGTAATTTCACTATTGGGACTCTGATCTTCCGAGTAGCATAAGTCAGAACAACTATATACAATTAAATTGTTCCGATTGTTGTAAGAAAACTAACTTTCCTATAAGTAACTTTTAAAATATTCTAGAAATATTCATTATTTGTTTAAAGTTTCATTATTTTTATAAAAGCTTTTATATTCACAAGAAATTTGCAAGCTATTAAAAAAAAAAGAAGAAGAATTTAGATTTTTCGTTTTAGTGGACCCTTTGTTTTAATGTTTAAAGACATGACATTACTGACAAGATTTTATGCATAAAAGTTGACAAAGTCAATGTTTGCATTTTTCTTTTTCACTGTTTTAATATATATTTGTTCTACGTTGTTGTATATATATATATATATATATATATATGTTTAATTTAGATAGAATGGAGTAGAAGGTTGATTTTTTTACCAACTATGTGAAAAATACCAGAGCCGGGAATCGAACCCGGGCCTTCCGCATAACGCGCGGATGCTCTAACCACTGAGCTACCCTGGCTGATAACCAGCTCGGCACTTCTCACATAATTTACGTTGGCAAGGTCACCGAGTCTGCATTAAAGCAGCTATATCAAGTGACAAATTTAAACATGGCATAACTCCAAACGGCCACGAAATTTCAATTCAGAAATTTAATTCATCAATCTGGAAATTAATTTAGATAGAATGGAGTAGAAGGTTGATTTTTTTTTTTTTTTTTTTTTTTTTTTTTTTTATATATATGTTTATTTATTTATTTATATATATTGTCTTACTTCTATGCATTGGGTTATAACCGAGTGTTTTCCTGAGACATGTTCTTCAAAATATGCATTTTCGCTAAGTAAAAAATGACAGACATACATAACAAAGTATTATGGTAAAGATATTTTTGTGCATTAATAAATATAATATTTAAAATTTTCTAAACAAACAAAATTTGGAAAATATATTCTCTATGTCTTATTCATTATATATATATATATATATAAAACTCATTAAACATAAATAAGATTTTATGATATTTATTCTTAAATTTATGAATATTGCTTTTTATAATAATTAGAATATATAACAATTTGAACATTTGAAATAACCGACTTTATTTATTTATTTTAATTTGGAAAACTAATTATTCGACTGCAAATAAGTATAATTAAGTTCTACCGATAGGAATGAAAAATAACTTTGCGGTAATTTACCTTTTCAGTTTTCTTGATCATGAGATTATTTAAGGAAATTTTATTATTTATATAAGAATTTCTATAATGCTGTAGAAATTTGCTAAATATAAAAGAAAAATGAAGAGTTTTCAGATTTATTTTCGTACTAACTATTTTAGTGTTTATAGAAATCACAGTACTGACAAGATTACCTTGTCAGTACTGTGAATTAAATACACAGTACTGACAAGGTACAGTACTGTGTACCATTAAATATCTAAGCTTTAATGCTTAGATATTTTAAGCATTAAAGCTTAAAATATCTATTAAGGTGTCCCTTAAATGTAGGAGATTTTTTTTTTTTTTTTTTTTTTTTTGTATTTTGCTTTTTATTTCTTGAAGTCCGATACGCATACCATCTATTTCTTTCTATCTACTTGACCTTAAACACTTTTTTAGCAAAATATCAGATTGAGCTCTCTTGGATAATGTTAACGCGTCACGAACTGACCGAATTGGCGGGAAATCTTAAAATCCGTATTGCAATGACTATATTGTTTTCTTCTTAAATTTAATATGGTTATATGGTTCTTTTATCGTGGTAATTATGGTTTAGCCATTGGAAAATGATTTATTTTAGAATTATGCTGTCTGCATATAGAAAAGCCTAATTTGCATGCTCTGTTCCTCCAATGAACTTGATAAAATTGAAGAAATCATCATGCTTTCATTCTTGAGGTTTTATCTCTGTTTGATTTTTTTTTTTTTTTTTTTTACTTTTTTACTCTTACATTAAGTTTTATTCTTCTTTATTGTTTTATTTTGATAATTTTCCTGAAATTCTACTACATATTTATGCATACAAAGTGTAGCATTGTTTGAACTAATGATATTTTTTTTTTTTTACATACATTAACACAGGCGTGTGCCAAAAAGAATTTATAATACAATCTGGAAGGCAAACTATGTCTTTCTGGAAGAACTGGTTTAACACATAAACATAATTTCACGTTATTTATCACTCGCGTTTACTATTTCTGATTTTCTTTTTATTAAATTATTTAAAAAATAATAATAAAAGTTTTAAGTATTATTTAAATATTGGTAAAGGTTTAAGCTATATTTTTTTATATGTAAATGAGTCGGAAAATCTACGGTAGATTTGAAAAATAGCAAAATAATAGTAACAACAATCAATTCTTCAATTTTCCGAAAATTTAGCTTACCATTAGAGAAAGAGTGTAGCTTGGTTTATTTCTTACTATCAACATCTTCTGAAATTTTTAAATAGATTTTACTTAAATTTTTTAACTAGAAAATAGAATTGTAGCTAGAGTTTTTTTTTATTTCTTTGATAAGGTGATTCAACATTCATTATTTTGAAATAAACTGAAAGCTAAAAAATTTGTAGTATTATAAATTTTATGAATTATTTGTGATACTTGTTCAAAATGAAATTTAAAATTGTTTATATCTTGATGCAAAATTAAAACAAATATGATCAATATTAATTATTTCTATTTTTATATTTCTTAGAACTGTACATTCCTTAATTATTTGGAAAATTTCAATACTAATAGTTAAATTCGGTATTAAATCATAGGTAATTCATAAAATCCAGCTGTAAACAAAGATAACTTTAACTTTTGTAATTTATCAATTGCTATTGTGAGTAAAGTAAATATTCTAAAGTATATTTATCGACTATGTCAAATTCAAATCTTAGAATTCTTTAAAACAATATAATCTATAAAACAATGCTATTTAAGAATAAATATTATATAATTGTTTTGAAAATATGAAATTATCTATTAGAATTCAGTAAAATAAGAAATAAATTTATTCTATTATCGAAGATCTGAAATTTAATTTATTTGATCACAAAGCATTTCGCATTCATCATTTATTCTTAGTAAAATACTGAGGGAGATTACTACTTTTAAAGTTGATTTTCCATTTTTATTTAAATTCAATCACCTTTCTTTGAAAAAAGAGCGATGAACGTTAAAATAATTTAATCTTCTCCTCATCGTATTTTATTATATTGGAAATTCGATAAATTTAAGAAAATAAACGTGGTTGATTCTATTTATGTAAGTTTCACAGCTGATATAGCATTTGATATAAATCGATTTCTAACCTTTCTTATGTTATATATCTGAAAGTGTAATTATTATTATTATTTTAAATTACATTTTGTTAAAAGAAAATGTTTCGTAAACATAATTCTTAAAATATGCCTAAACTGAAATGAAATACTTATTGGTAAAACGTTTTTTGTATGAGAAGTTTTTTTTTTTTTTTTTTTTTTTTTTTTTTTTAAAGATAGAATAGTGTACATGCAGGATAGAATAATGCATGCAGGATTTTTAGATGCAAATAATGCGTCCACAAAAGGAAAAACTACTTGCATTAAAAAGAACACAAGACCTTAAATAACAATAACTAAAGTTTATTTGAGCAGATTAATGGGAGGGCGGCCTGGTAAATTTATATAGCTCAGCCAGCGTTTTACTTAATCAAAATATATGAATCAACAAATTAAGTAGATAACTTTAAATATCTCACCCCAGCAGATAGTCGAAAGGTGTAGAGACGGTCACACTCGTACTCCAACTACGGCTTCACTATGGGACAGAGGATTCCCTTCTATCCCAGCTTGAACTTCCGAAAACTAGTAGACACTCACCAACACTCAACACTACTTAACTTCACACAACTAAATCTCCTCTACTCCACTTTTGATATTCAACAAAATAATAATCAGCACACTCGCTATAATATCCTCCAACAACCACTATACGATCCTCCAACATCCTCACTATCTACTAAAACCATCTCTATTTTTATACTTCTTCCTACACCCTCCTTTCACTACATTTCAATCCGTACTTTTAAAAATCACTTCTGATTTAACTAATATTCAAAATCTAAGTCTTTTAATGCAGCACCCTGCCGACACAAAACTAGCTCGGCCTCAACCGTCATCGAGTCACTGGCGACGGAGTGATTTTAACTGTCCCCACTTCCTACTTTGCTGGATCCAGCTTAATTGAAACAACTGTGGTGACGTTCTAACGTCTCAACCTCACAATCTTTTAGATGATTAAATGTAGACGAAATTTATACGTGCATTTTTTTATGCCTAATAGATGTAACATGTCAGATCAAAACAGGATTTATATATTTTTAATATCTGTTTAATGTATCAAGTCCAATTATTGGATATTTGGAGATTTAACAAATATCTAATAGATGTAAAAAAGAGTGATATCTGTCGTGCTACATATATCAGTAGGATGTTTATAGAAGTTTAATGGAGCATTTTCTAATTCTTATAATAGCCTTATGGATGTAAGAAGCTGTGTGGTAAGTACCACATTCATGTACTACATAAATTCATGCAGTGCAAATTATTTTTGAATTTATTAAAATATTTTCCATACCAAATGTAGTATATTTTTATCTGACAGATTTACAAAACACTAAATGCCGAAATAAAGTCAATTATGTACCAATAAGAGATTAAATGCGATTTTTTTTTCGAAAGATACCCATAAAGAAAATGTACGTTACCCAGGGGTATTTTACCCCATAGGGAAGTGATGCTCCAACATGCACAAAATTTCTTCCTATATTACTACTATTTTTTACAATAAATCATATTATTTTTACAATCGTTAAAAATAACTCTCATTATGTACATTTAAACGAAAGTTTGTCTTATACCACCTTGTTATAAATTTAGAAAAGGGAAATTCAGCTACATCTTTGAGCAATTTTCCCCAAAGCTAATCAACACTAGTCTATGTCAGAGGCGAACTAAATAGAAAATTTGGTTAATTTTAGCTCTTTGGTTCTTAAAATACAGCGTCCACAAAATTTGTGATACACACACACATACAAACTTTTTTTTTTTTTTTACTGTCAAATCGTCTTTAGAATATATCAAAACATCTAAATCTATCGAAAACTGGATTTGGAAAATTTTCACAAATCCAATATTTTCTTCTTATATATATATATAACAGAAAGTGAAAAGTGCAAAATAAAAATTGCGCTATTTATTACCTAATTAATCATTGTGTTACTTAAAAATAAAAGAAAATATGAAGTTTTTTAAACTTATTTTAAGTTAAGATAAATTAATATATTTCACTTTAGCAATGGAGAAAAATTTGTTGATTTTACTCATAATACTTTCTGGAAAATAAGGATCCATCAAGTGACCGCTAATATTTCCTTCGTGCTTTTTAAATTTTGCGTCATACCCATCAAAATAATTGTCAAAATTTAAATATTTCCAAAACTGAAACTATTGGGTGAGTGCAAAAGTTCTACCCGTTTTTATTACCAATAAAGAACCACAAGTAAACGCAAAATCAACCGTACCTATTATTGTGCATAATCCCCATTGCTATATATGACCTCTAACGACTTTCTGATAGGAGATGAATCCCACGGTGGCAAAATGCCGGTGTTTTCGAGTCAAATATAGTCTTACATGGTAGTTTTCACAGCATTAAGGTCATCAAAGATTTTCTTTCTGAAGCATTTGTTCCACGCACGGAATAGGTGATAGTCACTTGGTGTCAAGTCAGGGGAATAGGGAGGGTGGGGTAAACCCTCCCAATCAAAGCCCAGTAACTTTTGGCGAGTGATGACAGTAGCATGTGGCCTGGCGTTATCGTGATGAAGGCTAACACAACGATGATTGATGAGACTTGGCTGCTTTGCTATCAAATTTGAATGCAGCCTATCTAACTGTAGACATTAGAAGGCATCACTGATGGTCTGGTTGAGTGGAAGGACCTCCCAATGAATTATTCCCTGTATTTCCCACCACATACTAAATAACACCTTCTTGGGATGATGTTCAGCTTTCGAAGTCGATGCAGGCGGATCATATGCTCTCTAAAATTTCTGGAGTGGGAATCTCACTTCTTAAAAAAGTGACCATTATTTTGACACGAATTAAAGTGAGAAAATACTATTGTCACTCTTGAAAATGTGATATTTCTCACTTTTCTCGAAAGAGAGACTTCTAGTCACTCTGTCACAAAGAGTGAAGTCATCATCAATTGCAAGATCAACCTGCTGAAGAGTGAAGATTTGCTGGCGCCATCTACTTATCATATTTCGAACGAAATATGAAAGACAATTTCTTAGCAATCTCATGCCTGTGATTTGTTTAACAGAAATTATTGAATTTATTTGAGTTTAAAAAAAGAAAATAATTATGTTAAAAGCTGTTTTGGTAAATATAATTTTTTTATACGATTGATAAAATTGAAGTGTTATTAGTAAACAATCGAAAATCATATGAAAGTTATGGAAATTCGTAATGAAAGCAAAGAGTTTTATTTGGAAATATATAAGTTATAAAAGAAAATATCAATGGAAATACTTAATCAATGCATAACATCCTAAAAGCATAATAGGAATTTATATTTTTATTACATTCATTGATGCTTAACACATGTGAAACATTAAAAAAGCTGGCTATAATATTTTACAAAAAATTAAAATCATCAGCGAGATTTAATACTCCTGAACAGACGAGTTTCTCAAGAAACTGTGTAGATTTGTCGTAAATATTTAACTTTTTTTTTTTTTTTTTTTTTTTTTAGCATGCACACTCAAGAATTTTTCTTTTCCCCAAAGCTACATTTAAAATAACTATTTGTCTTAGGAAATTTCTTTTCAAGTATACATTTTGATTTAAGAAATAATTCTAATTTTATTAATTTAAAAATAATTCTAATTTTAGTAATTTAAAGCAATTCTAACTTAAATTTTAAATTGTACATTAGAATTCTGTAATTTTATATTTTTAATAAATGAAGTAAAAGTTTATAAATGCGATTAATCTCTTATGTGAATGATTTATACTCTAAATTAAGCAAATTCTGTGTGTTCCCAGTGGTTCAGTGGTAAGACACTCGCCTGCCACGAAGACGGCTACGGTTCGATTCCCCGCAGATCCAAAGCAAATATAGAAAAAAGAAAAAAAAGGAAAAAAAAAAAAAAAGGAAATTGGTAGAAGATACCGTCTAGCGTATCCATGTTTTTTTTAGGAAAAATAAATAGTCATATTCTTTGAAATATTCGGAATAATCTCACTCTTAATAAAGAGAGAGAAATCTCACTCTTTCGAAAAGAGACTTCCCACTCTTTAGAGGTTGGCTCCATTTTGGCATGTTCAAAGAGTGATATGCCACTCTTTTAGAGTCAGATCTCACTCTTCATATTTTAGAGAGTGGGCGACACGCAGTCCTTAGATGTTTTATGTTATAGTACATAACCCACATATCATCTCCTGTCACAATTCGTGTCATAAATGGATCATTTTTGTATAGGGTAAGCAAGGAAAGTGAGGTGGCGATTCGTTCATCCCGTTGATTAGCTGTCAGGTTATGTGGAACACAATGATCCAAATTTCTCGTAAAACCCAACTTAATCAGCCGTCTCTCCACCTTTGTTCGGTGTACGTTGAAAGTATCTGCTAATTCTTCCACGGTTGGGTTCGGGTTGTTCTTTATGGCTTGGTCAATGTCGTCGTCTGCAACGTGTGATGGCCGTCTACTCCTAGCCTGATCTTGGCAGTTTCTGTCTCCTTTCCTGATTTTACAAAACTACCGACGACATGTGCTTTCGTCTATTGCATCCTCCCCATAAACTTTACAAACATTGCAATATGCTGCGGCTGCCGTACTCTTTTTATAGAACTCGTATAAAAATAGTGTCTTATATGCACCTTCGCGCTTTCCATGTTACACCCTCGATATACATACTTTTTTTTTTTTTTTTTGAGATGCATATTTTTAATTTTGTGAGACACGATGCATTTATATGTGAGGTATCCACAAGTTTGATTGTTCGGCGATTTGCGTCATTACAATGTCACGCGTGACGTCAATTTCATTGCAAATTTGCACATCTAAAAACAGGTAGAACTTTCACACTCACCCAACATTTGAGAGGAATATATATATATACATATCTTTTTTTCTCTCTTTTTTTTAGAATAAATAAAGTATTTTCTGAAAGTTAAAACTGGCTCAAAGAGCGTTATAAAATTTATTGCAAAAATCAAATAGATACTTGAAAAGGATAAATTTTCAATCTTGGTTTTATATTTTATTTTTCGTGAAAATATGTCTTACTTTTTTTTTTCTTTCTTTCTTTTCTTTTCTTGTTTGATATATATAAATCAAAAGAAAATTTAAATGAAAGGTTTTTCATCTTCAGAAATAGCATTTAAACATAAAATAATGTGGATGATCCACAAAAAGTTTATGAAATATTATTTCATTTAAAATATTTTTACGTTAAATTACATTCCATCCTAAGTATGACACAGAAAAGTCTGAAAAACAGTTTAAAGAACGTAATATTATATCATACTCGTATTTTGTGAGTCTGGTCAAATATGCTGAATTAAAAAAATTAATAATCTATTACTTTTTAAACTATTATTTTTAGTTTAATTTTATTAGAATCTAAATCTCATTTGCTATTCAAAATTAACATTTTGAAAGAAAAAAAAAATGCTACACTTTAAAAGGATATTTTAATGTCTTGTAAGCAAAAGAGAGATTTTTTTTTTATTATTGCAAATAATTTAAGTTATTATTATTATTTTTAAATAACTGAAAGTGAAAGGTAATTTTTCAAAACTGATTTTTAAAACAATTATCAGTATCTTTAAATTATATTACAATAAGAATTCAAAATTAAATTAAAAATAAAATATTTTAAATATTTCTTATTTAATATATACATACTTATTTTTGGAATACGTTTACCTTAAGATGACCTCTGAGCTGCAAAATTACTTTTACAAAAAAAAAAAAAAAAAAAAAAAAAAAAAAAAAAAAAAAAGTATGGAGCCTCAAACAAGAATATTTTAGGTTTTACTTACATATTTTCAGGATCTGAAAGCTTTATTTCAATACTATATCAAATATGAAATATAGGTAGCTAATAATTTTTTTGTGGATTATAAATATACGTGGATATTCGATACTATATATATCATAGCGTACCATTTACTTTATGGGCTATAAATATTCAGTAATATCATATATTGGATTCATAAACTCTCCATTTTTTATTTATATAAAGAAATATATCAAATGAAATACATAAATTTTTAAACGTTATTGAGATTCTTATCTACATGTATTTGGTTGAACAAGAACTTTGCTTTTGTTAATAGTTTTAAGTAAAAGATTGTTCATATAAATTATATATTAAGGCAGTTTTTTTTTTTTCTTTTTTACAGAAAATTTAAATGAAATAGTCTTATTAATTTTCATCACTCTTTCTACAATTTATTATGCATGAATGATATATGAAACATTTTTTTTACAATATCACATGCGAGCAGATTTAAAAAATACGTAAAATGTATGATAGCTTTATATTTTGTTTATATTCAATTATGTTCGGGTAACTGCAAATAGAATTTAATGTTCCAAAAGAAAAAAAAAAATGAATATACTATATACATAAACACAATATTTTTCTATACGGCTGTTTTAATTTCAGAAAATTTCACTACGGTCGAAAAAGAGTGTGGACGTGGCGAGGAATCAAAAAAAAAAAACTTGAAAGGCATTCTGGCTATAGCACGTGATTCTGTGACTTCTTCTTATAAACTACATGCATTTTTATGAATACGCCACCTTTATTCATAGAGATATAAAGATTTATATATATATATATATATATATATATATAAAATCCCCCTTTTCGATTATAGCATGTAGGGTATTAATCTCAATATTATACTTCACATGCTTCATTACACACAACATATGTGGTTGTCATACAAAATTATACATATAACAAGAAGAAACCTTATAATCTCATGCTACAACCAGAGATCATTTCAAGCATTACTTTTTGCAGGGTAATTCAAAATATTTTGATTTCTTTTCTTTGTTAGTGGTTCCCATTTTCCTTTCGGAGCAGAGAATGCTTGATGAAATAATCTGTTTTTTACACGTACAATATTTTAGATTCTTCCTTGTCAAGAACCTTCGACTTCAAATACCTCTAGTGATGAATAATATCTTTAGCTAGCTGTTAGCAACTATAACCGACACCGATCCCATGATATATAAATTGCTGGCATTCTATCATATATCATTTGTAACTTTTATATACGTGAAGATGTAATACATTTATAGCGATAAGCTTTGTAAAATATGGTTTTCATAAATATATAACATGTTTGTAAAGTGTTGTCTTGGCTTTTAAGGCTCTTTTATACTAACTACGAGGTGTGTTAAGAAAGAAACCGAACTTTTGCTGTATTAGATTTATTGCTTATTGTAGAACATTTTAAGTGTTGTCCCTTTCAAATTATTCCCCTCTACTGGTAATACACCGATCCCATCGTTTCTTCCATTTTTGGAACGCATTTGTGGGACGGCGCTCAGATTTCTCATCGCATTGTCCTGTATCTACTATCTGGTTTGGAAACGACGTCCTTTCAACGTATTTTTCAGTTTGGGGAACAGGAAAAAGTCTGCTGGGGTTAGATCCAGAAAATACGCAGAACAGGAATGCGGCGGTTTGTTAAATAGATGCAGACAAGGAGTGACGCGTGAGCTGGCTCTTTGTCATGATGCAACAGCCAAATCTGGTTTTTCCACAATTCAGGCCTCTTCCTACGCACAGCTTCCCTCATGTGCAGTAGAATTCCTTGGTACACGTCCTTCTTTACCATCTGACCAGACTTGGATTCGTCATAGACTGGCATTCTACCCTGTTTAAAACGTTTAAACCACTCATAGTATTGCGTGCGACTCATACAGTCCTCCCCGTATGCTTGGCTAAGCATTTGAAAGGTCATTGTAAAAGTTTTGCCATGTTTGTAGCAGAAATTCACACACACACACGTTGTACTTCAAGCTCCTTCGTTGTTACTTTGTCACCAATCCGACGAGTAGGGTGTACACGTGCTTACTTCAGCGGCTGTGGTTCGCTTGCTAATTGTCCGAGCGAAACAAGACAAATGGCAGTTTGTTGTATAAACCTGCCGCTAGGTGCGCTCAGTAGCCGCAGCGCACTCTGTCTCGTGGTTGGTGCGCGATTTCAGAAGTTCGGTTCCTTTTTGAACACACCTCGCACTTCGAAAGAATTTAGAATTTTTTATTTATTTATTTATTTTTTTTTCTTTTGACATTCGTTACTTCTTTATAGCTAATATTAAATATTTACTTTTAACAATTAAAACTAAAACTTATTTTTTATCAAATTTGTTCAAATATTTTGACTACTTTGAGATCCGTTTCGGAGGGTAAAATCGCATCAAATTAGTAAAGTGAATAATTTTCGTGCTACGGTGATTACGAAAGACATACACAGGGGTGAAAAATCAATAAATGTGTTATATAAACAATTCGAAGGTGTTAGTGGAGAGTTAAATTGTAAATTCTTAACGAAGAAAGCCCAAGTAAAGTGTGGATATTTTAATATATATATTAATAATAATAAAAATATTGATTTGTCCCAAGCATAATAAGTAACTAAAACGTATAAGGTTACTTGTCAGATCTGTGATAAATATTCCATAATACTTTTCCAAAAACAGAACAAAAGTTTTGTACAAACTCTAATTTTTAAACATTCAGATTCATTTAAGATCAGGTGTTCAAAATTTGAATTTTGAATTATAGGTTTCAGTATGAAAAAATTAAAAGAATGAATTAATCCAAGGAAATTAAGCTATTAACTCATTCTCTCACCTACACCTGGAATCGTATTTATGGTGTCTTATTAATGTCATATTTTCTGAAACATCGATTCTTGTGATAATATATTAAGAGTCTTTAGGTCTGTCGTGTAACATTGCATTTACCCTCTTCACCTATGAAAATGTGTGCCTGGTAAACAATGTCATGCAAAATATGAACCAAGTTTAATTTAACATTCATATGATTTTTACTGTATGCGAACACGTAGTATTAAAATGTACTAAAATACGATCGGACTTAAACAGCAAATTCTTTTATAACTTGAGTCTTACAGTTTCAACTATCAGGAAAGCATATTTCCATAACTTACTTGATTTCTACCATGGAAAAGCTTGATCCCTATGTTGAGAACTGGTGACGCTTGTCATTATTGAACAACAAACTTTCATTCTTATTTATTCGTGGGCCTATTTTCTTCATTTTATTAAAATAGTTTTGCTTAATTATATTCGCATGATTATTATAAAACACAATTTGGCTTAAAAAGTTTAAAATGAAATTGTTGAGAGCAATTATGCATTCAGAAATATAATTTTTCATACCATTCCACTTAAATTCAACAAATAAATTATTACAAACATTAAGATTTATCATTCATTTAATTTAGTAACATCTTTTACAATATTGTGTTTTATGTTTGGAAACTATAATTAGAATTTTTCTCGATACGTATCATTTTTATGGGGACTGAACAATTCAGAAAGTGTAAATAATGAACAATATTTATTTGATTTTTTTTTATTATTTATTTAAAGTTTTATCTGAAAATAAGTATTTATATTTTTAATCAGGTGTTAAAGTGTACTAAGCAACAATCAGGGTTGCAATATATTTATCAAACGGAACGCTCCCCAACTTATTTTTATTTCTTGCATTATGTATTTCATTCATAGATTCAGTACTGCACAAATATTTCAAAAGACTGCTTTTATAGCAAAATATATCAAATTTGTATGTTATATCAAGGAAAAATTTCAATTGCATCTTAGAAATTAGTAAAAGCTATGATAATAATTACCGAGCTATTTTTTTTATTTTATTTGTTTTGTGTGTGTGTGTGTGTTATTTTTGTTGAAAATAGAGTAAATCAACAATTTCTTTAAATATAAGAGATATTAGCCATATTTATGTGAAAACTGTGTTATAAAAGAACAAGTCTTCTAAATCTTAAATAATGTGAAAAATGTGTAGCATCTGCCAAATTTGATGAAATAACTAAATAAAATAATAATGAAAATGAAAAATAAAGTATTACATTATTTTAACGTTACTGTTCTATAAATAGCTACTTACTCGTCAGAAATATTTCCAATAAATAATCGAATTTTTATTCAGCAGTATAGTTTTTCGTACCATTCTTCTGAAAAAAAAAAGAATACTATTGATATTAAGTTTTACCGTTCCTTTAATTTAATAAAATCTTTCACTATAATGATTTTTATGTTGGAAACCGGTAGTAAGAATTTTTCTCGTATGGTTATATGCATTTGCCAAATATGATTAATCAAGCATTTGAAAAGGAAGAAGCTTTCTTAAATAATAAAATTAAAAGCAGAGTATGTATATATATATATATATATATATATATATATATATATATATATATTGTGTCGAAATTCAACAGGTAATAAAGAGTTTTTTTTAACTTTTAGAAATTTTAGATTGAAAATATCTTTTTTGAATTATGGTAACAAAAATCCAAAAATCAGGATAATCTGAAGAAGCAATTATATCCTTACAGATTGACGGCTTCTACAGATATGCTCCCACATCAAAAGTATCTGACTACGTTGTGAGTTAATCATATATATATATATATATATATATATATATATATATATATATATATATATATATATGTTATAAACGTTATGGAATAAATAAAAATATTTTTATGAGTAATGCGTGATGCAAATACGACGTTAATGCCATTGCTCTGCAGATCCACTCCTTAAATTATTCTCTTTTATTTTTAAAAATACACTAAATTTATCAAGATGACATTTAAACACATTTAAAAAAAAAATAGCATATATATTTCTAACAGATAAAACACATAAATATACCCAATAACTTTAAAACCAATAAATGCTGCTGCTGATGAAGTATTAATGGATACAAAAATGTAGATGACTATTAAATTTATAAACATATCACTTCTATATATGTTTAAAATAACAAAATCACAAAACCATATACTCACAGACGGATTTATACATAGACAAAATATATTCATGTTATAACTACGGTAAAGTTAATACATGAATAAGAAATGGGGTATGGAAATATCTCTGAAAGTATTTTAATCCAAAAATCACAAACGTATTTTATGTTGCTTTCAAATAATAAAGACGTACGTTTATATTTCTTTTTTCAAAAGTTTTTTTTTTTTTTTTTTTTTTTTTTTTTTAATTTTATTATTATTATTATTATTATTATTATTTAATTCCCGATATAAATTCGAAACTAACATTGCATTTAAGGTTTGAAAAAAAAATCAGTTGGGCGATGAAATGTTGCCTAATGAATGAATGAATGCCTTTATCTAAATTTTTGTTCATTTATGTCAAAACTGATTTTTAGATACAAATTTCTTGTTTGCATACATAAAAGAAAGAATGTCAATATATAGATATTTTTGTTTGAAACAGATTTTATTGCGTTTGAAATATTTTAATAAAATGTATTAGAAGTTTAGAATTTCAAAAGTGTAAAGGAATATAGCCTTTAATTTTTTTTATTATTTCTCAGATTCTATTTAAATTTAAATAAACACGAATTCATGTAGTATTTTAACGGACAGAAATTCCACTCTTTTGTAGATTAAGAAATGATAACTAATGATAAAAATTTTAAAAGAATTGAACTGTGTTGGTGCCCTTTAATTAATTTTATTGTGCATAATTAAATATGTAAATAAATAAATAACATACCTATCTGTCCATGTAACTATCTATTTATCAGTCTAACATTTTCTTTATATATCTAATGTACTTACCTATCTATCATACTCCTATTTATATATAATTTTAATTTATGTGTTAAAAAACAGATTGTATTAATTATACTTTAATGAAATATTATCTTATGTAGCCCCATCAGAGAATTAAAATAAAGCATATAATAGTATAA
Source organism: Salticus scenicus (assembly GCA_963930645.1). Taxonomy (NCBI): domain Eukaryota; kingdom Metazoa; phylum Arthropoda; class Arachnida; order Araneae; family Salticidae; genus Salticus; species Salticus scenicus. The sequence continues at coordinate 124,561,405 of OZ005652.1, read as the reverse complement.
TATAAAAACTAAACTGCTTCAAGTGAATATATTTGTTTGAAAATAAACAAAATTTTTTAAATAATATGTAAAAATTAATAGATGGCAAATTTAAAGTAAGAGAAATAATTCAATTTTCCTAATAAAGTTTCCTGTCATAACATCTGAGACATTTAAACGTCAAAAATATTGATTTTAATTATAAATACTTCTTGCTAAATTTTGAAAACTTTCGCATATGAAAAACGGGGGAGTAATAAAGAATTATTTTTATTGTTTAACAATCTAGTCAATAAAATGCATAATTATTTGTTAAAATACATCGCAAAGTTATGAATAAACGTATTACAGGGATAATATATTTAATTCTCTCTGATTAAAAAATTGTCCGTTTAAACTTTGTGAAAATACATAAAAAAAAATAAAAAAAATAAAATTTCATCTATATATATATTTTTTTTAAATCATTAAAAGGAAAAGAAAAGTATACTAAAAAGGTACACAAATAATAATAGATGTATTTTTCCTTTTTGAATTTGAATAAAATAATTTATTAGTCACAAATATAAATGAATAAGGTTTTATAAAATATTTCTAATTCATTCACGGCTATAAATTTTGTGGGAACTTTAAAAATCTGAGAAATAACTTAGTTTGAATCTGCTTCTAGTAAATACATTGTAATTTATTAATTTTCCAAGTACAATTCTATGTATTTAATAATTTGTTTTTATTTATTTATTTTTAGAATAAACATCATAATCAAATATTTCTCAATCAAAAAAGAAATGAAAAAGAAATAAAAGAATAAAAAATAAAAAAATAAAAACCCTATAAAATCTATTTAGTAAATATTTGACAACACAAATATGCCTTTCAAGATTCGAAGCAATGGTTTTCAACGCAAACTTCTGAATTTCATAATAAAGTACTGTGAAAAGTTAAGAAACAGTGTTAGAAATGGGGAAGTCTAAATGGCGAAAGTTCATAAATGTTTTAATAATAAGGAACAGGCTTTTATTACGTTTATTTTTTAATAATAAAACTAGACAATTATAAGGGAATAGAGTTGAAACAGTTATAAATAAAATTGAAAATAAGATTGGATAAATTAAAAGATAAATATAGTTTAAAGAGTTAAATAATATTAAAAAAAGAAAAGAATGATTTAACTTATTTATTTATAATGTATTTACTTATTTATTTATTCCTCTCCTTCAGGGTAATAATTTTTAAAAACGTAAAATTTGTACTTTCTAGGAATATCCACATACAACATAGATATGTTCAATAGCTTAGATCGTATAAGTTAAAACAAAACATATATTCCTAACTTTAATTATTTTTTTTTTAATTTCATATTTTTCTACAACAACAACATCTAATACTACGATTACTATTTTTACTCTTGCTGCTGCTACTACCACACAATTAATAAAATGCATTTTAATGTAGTTAAAAAACGAATATTTTATTGGCAAACACTAAAATAAAGTTTATTTCAAAAAATATTTTTTAATAACCTGCTGGTCAAAATTATAAACTTTTGATTCTATTAACATTCGTTTCCTTATAATCTAGAACGGTAGTCACGCGATTGACAGAAATAATACAAAAAATAATTCTACATAAAAATAAAGAAATTAGTAAGAAAAACATTTTATACTAGGAACAATAAACATTGTTCAGATTTTTTTTTTTTTTTTTTTCGAAATTTTAAGCTAGATAAGAGGTTTTTCAAGAAAATGATTCTGTTTAATATAAAGTAGATACAAACTATTGAAAATTGAGATTTAAAATAAAATATATCCAATAAGTTATTTTAAATATTTTCCTTTTACAAAAACCTTAAAAGATGGCGCAACCATTCGAAATCTATATTTATAAAGCATATTTACCAAAAAAAAAAACATTTACAGATGTATGCAATGAATCCAAAACGTTAGTTATTTTTGTTGATTAATTGTTTTATATTTTTCTATTAATAAATGAAAAAGCAAAGGTATATTTTAAGAATAATAGCTATTCCAACGCAATTTCTTTTATGTAACATAGTTTAATTGACATTTTAATGACAACATATTCTTAGACAATAACAAAAGGTTTTGCTTATTCGTCACAAGTGCCTCGATCAACGTGTTCATTCAGTATCATTCCAAAAAACATTCGTAGTGTTAATAAATTAATTTGTTTTCCGAAATATAAATTCTATTATTTTTTCCCGGAAAGAGGGGGGGAGGGGCGAGCTTGAGTTGGTAGTGAAAGCTTAATTTCCAAGGGGGAAATTCAAATCGAATTAACATTTCAAATCACTAATGATTTTTTTTTTTTTTTTTTTTTTTTTTTTTTCTTTATAAAAATCGTTCAAGCAGTTTTCTTGAAAATCGAGTTTCTGCTACATTTTTGTTCCATGCAAAGCACGTATTTTTAGAATGCTAATATCCTTGAAGAACATAAGTCGGATCGGTTCATCATTTCATAAAAAAAAAAAAAAAAATGACACTATACTTTTTATTTAAATCTTTCTAGAGATTCTCAAGAGAATAATATTTCTGCTGTATTTTTCCCGAGTCGAATGCAAGTTAAGAGTGAACGGAAAGTCTTTCCGACTGAAATCTATCATCTCAAAAACAGACTAGTTTGAAATTTTTATTTAAACCATTCCAGCATTTTCAAAAAAAAAAAAAAAAAGTGTCTGCCTTTGTTTTCTCAGATGAATCGTAGGTTAAATGTAAACGTTAATAGTTCTGAAAAAGAATGACAATTCATATTGAAGTTAATTGAATGAATTCTGTGAAAGCATATATATATATATATATATATATATATATGTTTGTCAAAATCATACAAGAACTTCAATGAAAACCAAATCTCTGCCATATTTTTCAAAGGCGGCGTGAGAACTAACAGTCAATGTTAATTTTCGTGAAGACTGTGATAAGACAGATCAATTTCTTATCTTCAGAAAACCTTAACGCAAATTATTTATTTATTTATTTTTAATAATTAGAACCATTTCCGAGAAAATCAACTTTTTGCCGAAATATTTTTTTCAATATGTACGTGAATGTAAAACATGTAATTTTGTCATCTCAGAAATAAATAAATAGAAATAAAAAGAAATAAATATAAAAATAGAAATGAAAATAGAAATAAAAAACAAACTTTAACTCTAAGTTTTTGTAAAACTGTTTAGATTCATTTTCGAGAAAACCATATTTTTGTAATAGTTTGGACAGGTAGAGTGTGGGTAACCTGTGAGAGCCATGTTTACTAAAGATAAGGATAATTCAGATTAAATTGTAACCTCAGCCTAAAGCCTTATATATTTGTTAAAATGATTCGAGCAGTTTCTAAGGAAAAAAAAAAAAAAAAAAAAACAGATTTTTATTTGGCTCGCTGAAGTTTAAAACAGCAGTGAATTTTTTTTTTTTTTTTTTTTTTTTTTTTTAAGATAATATAAATCAGATGCTTTGCTTAATTAAAAAAATACTCAATCCTAAGTTTTTAATAAAATCGTAGATATACTTCCATGTAAAATGAAATACTGTCATGTTTACAATCGGTGACGTAATGAATGGTGAAATAAAATCTCCCTGAAGATGAAGATAAGTCAGATCTGTGTGTCTTCCTAAAATATCATTATTACTAATTTTTTCTAAAAATTGTTTAGGAAAAAAAAAAAAAAAAAAAAAACGATAAAGTTCAAGAATAAATAATAAATAAATAAAATAATAGATGAAATAAGTGTCTGTATATTTTGAAGCTCATGGAACGATAATTAGCAATGTATGCGAATTTCGTGGACTACAAGGTGGTAAATAAGGTGAGTTTGTCATCTGAAAAAAAAAAAAATAACTTTTTTTTTTCGTTATATTAATTTCTATTAAAACTAGGTTTTTGTTATACTTTGCAGCGAGACTTAACAATGAATGATAATTTCCCAAAAAAATTTTTTAAGAATAAACATGTTACAAGGCCCGATGGGTCTGAAAGTCCGATGGGTTTGTCTTCACGAAGATATATTCCCTAAGATTTTATTAAAAGCAGTAAATCTATTTCGGAAAAAAAAAAAAAAAAACTGCCATATTTTACTACCGGTTGATAAAAGGTTAATAGCGATAGCGAATTCTTTGATAATGAGGCTATGTCTTATCGATTTTTCCACACCAAAAATTTTCATTAACCACAAACACTTATCAGAGACTTTATACCCATGTCCGAGTAAACACCATTTCTATATATTTTGCAATCGACCGATAAAGATATCGATTATTTGGTTCTGGGGCTGTGGAAGAGATGGGCATGTCAACAGATACTGTGCAATTCGGCAAACTAATAAGAATAACCATGTTTCAAAGTAACCAGAAGAAAACTAAGAAAATTCAATATCGCGGTGCAAAGATAGCCTGAAATTAGAGAGCCCCATTTTTCAGAATTTTATGTTTCTTCTCAATAGGTGGCGGTAATAATGGACCTTATGGAACAGTTAATAACACTACCTACCGCATGATACTTAACACTGAAGTCAACGTGACCATCATCTGAACAGATGTTGCTCAAGAACTTAAAGGGAAAGTTATCTTGATGTTCCCTTTGAATGATGATCCTTTGAATCGTGGACTTGGATTCCTAATTATAAATTACATTTTAAGATTAATGAAATGTATTTCAATTCAGAAGATATACCTGTGTTTAACGCTGAAATTCTGGACATTCAATCAATATGTCCGATAACAGCCGAATCCGAAATTTTGATCACTCCACGTGCAGAGATATAGTTTCCAGGACACAAAGAACAATAGTTCCGCTATGGATTGATTGAATACCCGAATTTAGACAATCTGTCTGAAAGTATTCTGGTAGTTTTATCTTTCTTTAAACTTTCAAAGATCGTTCTTCTGTGTGAGTCACCAACGTAAGCGATAAAATAAGGATTGTGAAGGAAGATGAGGTGTTAGCAACCTCCACTCTACTGACATGCATTAACAGCCAGACCCAAACAACCGAGGCTAAGTCTTCTGATATTTTAACACAATAATTGGTCAAGAATGTAGAGTTAGGAATTGAATAGATATGGGCTGAAGAATAACTAATCTAGTAATTTAGAGACCTGTTTCCTCGAACACCTGAAGAGATAGGAGGATGAACATTACTGATTACCAAACCGATAAATGAAGTCATCCTTCAAGCAAACAAAATTCAAGAATACATTCATTTGCTTAGGAGGAAGGGGTATAAAATTAATGAATGCACTACCGGTTTTGAAAGGACGGGGGCTTTTGTTGATCAGGTGACAAAAAAAACGTGCTATTACTTTGAAAGCAAAAGCAAGGCACTTTTGACACGTATCGGGATTTGGTTTTCTCATTTACTGCGTGTATTGGTGCGTGTTTTGCTGTTTGAGTGTCTTGCTTTTGCCTCCAATACCACGTGTTTTTCCCTGAAGAAAAATGACAGGTCATTTCAAAACCGAGAGTGGTTTCTTTAACTTTATGGTGTGTGAAAAAGTTTTTAAGTTTAAATACCAGAAGAGGTGTTTAAGTAACGCTGCATAATGACGTCATCGAATAAGATACAACTCCTTGGGCCTCTCCTACATGTTTAGTGCAGAAGAAAGGATGGCTCAACAAGATTATGCGTGAATTATGGTCGACGAATGAATGACATCACGAAGAAAAGTAGTTACCCTCTTCGTAGAATTGACGGCACGTAGGATACACTTTCTGGCAGTAAGTGGTTTTGGCGCTTGACATGAAGAGCGGATTTTAGTAAGTAGATTTACATCCTGACGACCGTTAGAAGACTGGATTATTTACGGGACAAGTATTGTAGATATTTAAATTTGGATTATGTAATGCAACTGCGACTTCCGAAATCCTGATGGAGACAATTTTAAAAAGAGTTTTGTATGATCCTGTCTAGTGTCGATATTATCATTGTGGGGCATACTTTTAAGAATAACCGGATTATTTAAGAAGAATTGGTAGGGTGCTGGAAAAACTCAGAATGGTTATCCTCAAATTGAATCCTAATAAGTGCAAATTGTTCTGCCCTGAGGTAAATTATCGCGGCCATATAATCTCTAACGAAGGTGTGATATTTTATCCCGAGAAAAATCTCTGTAGTCGAGAACTCGCCTAGAGAATATCCATGAATTGCGAAGTTTCCTAGGATTAAGTCCATACTACAGTAAGTTCGTGAAGGGCTATTCAAGCATTACCAAACTTCTCAACAAATTCACGGAAGCTAAACAAAAGTTCCTTTGGACAGACTATTAGAAAAAAAAAACTTTCAAGTGACTTAAATAGGCTTTAACATCTTCGTTTATTTTTACGTATCCACAGCCCGGCAAACAATTCATATTAGACACTGATTCAAGCTATGAAAGTGTCGATGTTGTTCTGTAGCAGGAAGTTCACCACCAAGAACTTTTCATTGCCAAATTAATTACCCAATATTAACATGCATAATAATTGCAATTGTAAAAAAAAAAAAAAAAGACTAATAAAAATTACTTTATTAATAATAATTTATTTATTTTTTCTTTCTTTTTAATGCTAAATAGACTGTTTACCTTTCAGTTATATTTTAGTGTCAAGTGTTTTTATAGATACACAAGATACAAAGTACCGTAAAATTAATAAAAGTAACAAAGAAACAATTAGGAAAAGATCCAGTAATACAATGTAATAATAGGGCATTTTCTATCCATAAGGATAGTTTGATTATTGTTTTATCTATTTATTCGTACTAGGTTATTCTTAAAGATTAAATTATTAAAAAATAAATTAATAAATTAATAAATCAAGCATTCATGGTAAATAACAGCTAATTTTTCGCTTTATCTTACAGTTTAATCTTATAGTTCAATATTTAACATATTTTTCAAAAACATCGCTTGATGAACTTAATATTTGCTATATTTGTATGAAAAACAGTAGCTTTTGCTGTAATATTTCTGAAATTACAAGATATGGTGCACTTTTTTTTTTTTTTTTTTTTTTTTTTTAATTTAGGATACATATTACAGAATTATAAGTGTTAGTACTGTAAAATGAATTAGGCAAAAATGGAATAGAAATTTAAAGAACTTTTATGTGTACTGACTGTATTAAGCATATATAACTTTAAAGTGTATAACCAGAAACAATAGTGAAATTTCTCAACGATAAATCATTATGTTTTTTTTTCACTCTAACATCATAAAGTTCATTACATAAGAATAATCCAAGAAATATGATTTATGCACGAGGTAAAAGCTTTTATATTTCCAATAGTTAAATCATTCATCAAAATTTTGCTAGCATTACGGCAAGTTATCATGAATCATTCCTTAGGTAGACGTATTTTTTTCTTACTAGTAATTTTCCAAAGCCATAAGCTTTAACAAGCCGTACATAAAATTGTCAGGCCAATGATACATGAGTAATATTTCAAGAACAGAGACTTAAGCGATTTTTTTATGTAGAATAATGGTTTTATTAAACACCACAAATGTTCTTGCATGACAGATTAAACGTCAGCTACTGCATTTTACGAAGTATACTTAAAGATTTGAATTAAAAAATGATTGATATCATTTATAGACGAAACGTTAAATTACTTTATTTTAAATACAACGAAAATAGTAAAAGAGTGTTTTATAATATTTTTCTCCTGCATTTTACCTAAATTTAAGACATAATATTACACCCCGCATAAAGATGATGTGAGATATACATATTAAGGACACAAGAAAAAATAACGTATATCAAAATATCCTGATATGCATTTACCAATGCTAAAATATCTCTGATATACATAAACATCTTATATAAATAGATTAAATACAGTTTTGCACAAAATTGTATGCAGGAAAATTTTAAAATGATCATACACAGAATATTTCAAATGCAATATGATCCAAGATGCAGTTAACGATTGTAAATCTTGTTAAATAAAAGTACGTGGATGATAGAATTCACTCAGTCTTGTTTTAAAAATAATTCACAGCCGAAATACAGAAATTTTATTTTGGAATTATATTAATTATTATTATTATTATTATTATTATTTTGCAAGAGGCGGTGATTTGGAAACCAGTAAAAGCTAATTTTTATAGCGCTATGGCAAACTTAACTGCTTTTTTTTTTTTTTTTTTTTTTTTTTTTTGATAGTAAATAAAACTTTCTAATGGTGAACCAATCATAATTATTAAGATCATTTGATTGCAATTCAAGGACATTCTTAATAATGAGATTTTTTTATATTAAAAATTCATTGAATTTTTTTTACCTCGTTTTGTACGAGAAGTTTTCTGGTTGACACTATGATTAAGAACACAGTAAACAGGGGAATAATCATGGAGGGGATTTATGTTAGTATAAACCTTGACAATCCTATTAAAATATTCATGTTTAAGACCATGGGGATAAATTGTATTCAAACATTTTATGTAGTGAGATTCCAAGAAAAGGCGTTCACTTTTATTTTTTTGAATCCGAAGAATTTCAATTGTACATGAGCAGAAATTAAAACGTCTCAACTCAATAGTTGATTTACTAGTAATGAAAGTTGATGATAATTTTTTAGAGTCTGAGCGATGTTGATTAATTTTAATATGTAATGGGAGAGACGTTTCACCAATATATTTCACCTTACACATATCACAGCTTAATTTGTATATGACGTTCTAGACCTGACTAAAAGGAACCAATTTTAAATTATAAATTTGGGACTGTAATGCATTAGGGCAGGTTTTGCAACGAGATGATTCGCACTTTCTAAACTTAAGATTGGAAGGAGGAGAATACAGGTAACATGATTTCGATCCAGGAATATCCCTATAAATATTCCTGTACCGGGCACAATACTGTGGGAAACCAAATCATTTCTTGCCAGGCATTACAAACGTACTTAGAGCATTCGTAATAAAAGAGTGATTTTATAGAACATATATAAATCAATTTTGAATTTAAATTCAAAACCAACAAACTAATCATAATATATATATATATATATATATATATATATATATATATATATATATATATATATATATATTATTATTATTATTATTATTATTATTATATTAACACATTCCAATGGAAAATTAATAATTTCTTGATTAATTTATGCAATACATTTGTAAAATAATAATAATAATAATAATTAATTTAACCTTGCATTTAATCTGGGTTAAATTCATAATAAACTATTTACAATACTTACAGAATCTTCCAAGCCAAAGCATAAAGCATGCCAAAGAAAAGAATACAAAGCATTCAACCAAACAAAATAAAGAAGCTAAAATTTAATAATAAAATTTTAAATTTAGTTCTTAAATCGAATAAAATAACCATTGAAAATCTGTGATAGACAATGCGAAAAAAGAATGCTCATAATAGTCAAAATATAACCACATGAAACACTAAAAAACCCTTTATATATATACTACTAGACGAAGCATGCGTTATCGATGGTAATTTACCAGATCGATTTTTTATTCAAAAATTTTCTAAAACTTAAAAAAAAAAAAAAAAAAAAAAAAAAAATGCTTCCAGTGGTTTTCAAGAAGTCCAAGTTAGTTTCTTGAAAATTTTTCTGGTGGAATGAGAGTTATCCATGAACACTGATTATTCTAAAAATGGGGATATTTAATATCACTCTATCACTCAATTACGCACAAACTATAATCTTTTAATAAAATATCCAAATACTTTCGAACAAATGAAGTTTTAAATAGGTGATATTTTCTGTGCAACTTAATTTGTCTAATCTATGTAAAATTATGGAAATACAAAAAATTAAAATAGAAATAAAGTTTTATTTATATATTTATTCATTTATTTTATTTTTTTGTTTTTTACTTAAATATCCTTAACATAAAAAAATCAAACTTAGAAATTATTTAAGAAACAAATAGATAATACAAAGAGTTCTCGATCGAAATTTATTTGTTTCATTATTTCCTTTGAGGCAAATAAATTTAATGTAGATTAGCACGCAGTCTCTTGTGCTTTGAATTGAAGTTAAATCTTACTATTGAACACAATACAATATGTTTGATTACATTCTCTAAAAATAAAGAGTTTAAAATCTAGAGTATTAAGCGTGAAATTGAAATAAATGAATTGATTAAACAATTGCAGGTATTTTTATTTTTTATTTATTTATTTTTTTTTATCCTTGATAACTTCCATGTACATTTCAAACAGAAATTTAAAGTAAGTAAAGATAAAGATATGAAATCTATTTTATTACTACGATTGATAACCATGCAAGGAAAATTCTTCACATGAATTGTCATAAAAAATTAAAAACAAACCCATGTTATTTATCATTATCTTCTGCATAATACATGTTAAGTAATATTATATAATTTAATACCTAAGAAGATATGTATACTTCACAAATTAAAACCATATGATTCACTTTATATATATATACATATATATATATATATATATATATATATATAATACCTTTGTTGAGATACTTTTAATAATTTTTGTATTACAAAAAAATTAAAAATCAATAGGTTAATTAAAATTCTAGTATTTATCTACATAATACCTTATATAACTAGGAGAAATATCTGTGAATTTAAAAATGAAAATTTGTATTTGAATAAAAGGTTGAACAAAGTAAATTAATGATTTATTGATATTATTCGTAGATAGTGTGATGCTGGAAATCATGCAATGTTTACATATATAGGGTAACCCTAGGATAGATACACACAGAGGTGAGATGACTAGTCTAAATTTTTTCTAAACTTGATCATAGATGGCAACATAAACTGTCTTCGTTTAAAAAAGCTCAATGATTTCATCGATTGCTACAAGCAGCTGTGACTTTTGATTAAAAAATGTTAACGAAATTTTAATGTTTAATTAATGTAGTGGTTGAATATTTTTGTTGAGTTACGTATCTGAATGTTTTACAATGCGTACATTATTATTATTATTTTATACTATACGATCTTTTAAGGCACGTACATAATCCAATCTAAAACAATGACGGGCAGTAGTAGAGTGAAGTTTTAAATTTGGTGGATATTTGCCCTTTTAGATTCAGAAGAGATGGCCACATCGAATCGAGAAGAGATGTCCACCTTTAAAACATTAAAACTCATGATATACTATCACCAACAAAAATATTTTATGATATTTCACCAGTATCTGATGTAACAAAATAAGGCGGAAATGTACCAATGGTATTTATGGCATATTTAATGACAAATAGTTAGCTGTTAGTTAACATCACCAAAAAATAATTAAAAACGTAGAACAATTCCATCCTAGAAACAAAGTTGATAAAAATTTATAAATAAATAAAACCGTAAAAAAGTCTAAAATAAACGGCAGAAAAACAGGAAAAAATATGGCAGTAGCGAAGAAGATGAAATTTATTTGAAAATATCAGATTCTACAGATACTGAGATGATAGAATTAGATGAGGATCATCTGTGTTAGTTGATGAGACTACTACAATACCACAGCCAAAAGGAATAGCTGGATGAAATTCATAAGGTGCTTGAAGTGTTTCAAACTATCACGTTCTTTACTAAATGTGTGGTAAAATTTTCTGAAAAGTAATGGATTAAAATTAGTCTTCAAATTCTATTTATTCGAATTTTATTCACTCGTACTTCGCGAATTAATTGCATCTTTACAATTTACTATGGGTTTAACTATATAAATTGGGTTACGTTTTGCTATTTTAACTTCGCTTTTTATTTATTGAATTAGATGGCCATCTCTCCTTCAAGTGAAGGAGAGATGTTCATCTTCCATTTTAATTTCGATTTAAATATACCACTTTTTCAAATATTTTTTCCCAAAGTAAGATGAGTATATGTATAATAAGTTTAAATGTGCATAAATTTCTCTTATATTTGTATTCTAAAAAGTTTTATTTCAGTCTTTGAAAAGTATTTCCAGTATTTTGTTAATTCTTACCTACTAAGAATTAACGAAATTAAATTATTCCTACAATTGCATGAGTCTATCAATTGAAATGCACCACATTTAAAAAAAATAGGTTCCTCTTTAAAATAAAAAACAGTTATTACTGACGGTGTCCGATTTTTTTTTTCCTGAAACTGCATCTCCTCGAGTATAAGACGGTCCAGAGCGCCGAAAAAGGTACTGATGTTAGTCGAATAGACCATGAAAAATATTTATCTTGGATAGAAATCCCTGTCAACTTAATTAACGAATTTATTAATTGAAAACGTCATGTTAATAAAGGTAACTCTAATTCCCAATTAACAAATAGTTTCTCCAAAAATAAATGTTTCTTCAACAAAGCGTTCCATGAAAACAAGTAAGGAAGACAGAAAATAATGTTCTTTTTCAACATCGATACCTCCACAGCAGATCCAGATAAGCAAAATACGTCTGTAACATTAAAAAGAGTGTTTATTCTCTAATCTGACGGTGTACTTGTAATTAAAAAATATGGAATTTCATAAAAAAAATAATAATAAATATCTCTGAAGTTTTCTTCCCTTTCGATCATCTCTATTTGAATCTATCAAGGCGTTTATTATGCTTTAGTAATTTTATGAGCCGTGATTAACGATTTTTCCCTGAATCAAGTAAACTTTTGTCAAATAAATAAATAAACAAATTGGGAAAGAAACAGTTAAGTGTATACATGTTTAATGAATAGAATGTGTAAAATTCTAGAATGAATGCTAAAAATATTTCTTTCTGTATATAATCCCTAGTTTGAATGCACTTTTTGTTGGGGGAATGTGGTATGTTTATTCATTTGTATATTTCTGTAAATAGGATTTAAACTTGTATTATTCTGTAAAGTATGAGAAGTATTTCTCTGGAGATTTCACCAGAATTTATGCTTGAAAAGCATTATGCTGGGTTTAGTCTGATATCATTGTTTTCCATTTGTGAGGCATTCATTACTCGTAGTATTCTGTCATTTAACGAGTAACAAATTTTAATCCCATTGTATTGAATTGTAAACTCCTTTTTACACGAAGAAATATTATGTGGATTAACGTTGAATAATTTCATTGGGAAAACAGCTTAAAAGTTATCAGTAGCTTGGGAATTTCTAATTCCACTGAGCTGTGTAGTAAAATTCATTGTCAAATGTTTTTTTTTTTCACTATTGGAATGCTAAGCGAGTATCTTTGAACAGCTGTCCTTGCTCTAACAGCAGATCGGTTGGATGTGTGCCTTCCCTCTCTGTTACGTCCGAACGTAAGAGGCGTATGGGAGTTTTGTCGGGTGCGTAGGTAATTTCGTCCCACATGGTATCGGAAAAAGGCGATTGGCTTGGCGCGCTCTCTTGTAATTCTCTGGAAGAAAAAAAAAATGGGTGGCGGGTGTCCCCCCCCCCGGCTTGATAAATAAGACGCGCTGCTTCGCTCGCGAGACCTTGGGTCAGACCCTTTCTTCGACTTTTGTTGCTCTTGTTTGCAAATAGTTCGGGATTTTTCGGAACTCTTCGGGACACGTCGACAGATGTCAGCTGGCAGTCGTAGGCTTTTCAAAATGCGAAATATAGTCGGCGGAGTTAGATTTTTGGATAGATAAAAATATGCTTGTTTGTTGTTCGATATGTCGTTATCGGAGAATTACTCAGCTATAAAGAAATATCAATTGTGTCAAAGGGTAGCCAGATTTCAGTCTTCATTTCTCTGATTTAATATAAAGTAGCGTCGGAACAATTCGGCTCCCTTCTTTTGTCTTCAGTTGGAAGTTGAACGGATGGTTTGTGTCTACAGCTAAATGAGTAGAGAGTTTCCTGGTGTATAAAAGGTGTCCGGGAACTCGATCCATCGTGATATGAGCTAAGCTGAAAACTGAGGTCCTGATTATTTTTGGTGAAATATGAAAAATTGACGTTCGATGCGATCGGCTTCTCCGATGCGATCGGATACCACCAATTACGACCCAACTGTTGCAGCGATCAGAAAGAAATTCATGTAAGTCTAGCAACATTATTATGCCTTTGATTTTTTTTTTTTTTTGTCTATTTGATATATATAGAGAATTGTAACTTTTAATTCTAAATGTACCGAAGATTGTTTTTTGTTTAGTTTTATAAGAAAGGTTACTGAAGGATGTTAAGTAATTGCGGAGTATGTACTAAAATTGTATATTATTATTATGATAATTAATGTTATGTGCATTGTTCATAACTAACTAAAATAGAGAAATTCGGTGTACTCTGTAATTAAAAACTAAAGTAGATCTTATTAAAAGTCCTGTAATTTAATTTACTAGATTTCATAAAATGTTGTATTTTAAGTGTGTTTCTTTTATTAGTGTTTCTGTTATTAGTGTTTCTGTTATTAGTGTTTCTTTTTTATGAGGTGTAATATCTTGTTCATTTATAATTTAAATACAGTTTGATATTCCTGTCTACCAGTAGTTTCTACCCACTTTTCGAACCTTGGATTTTTACTAAATTTAATGCTGGTTAATTATTATGCAATTTAATTTCTTTGATTAAATTTTAAATCTTTTTGTTTGTACACAATGCGACTTTAACTTTTTTGTTTGTAGGGATTAAAATGCTATACGATCAAAACTTAATTCGTTATTTAAATCTTTTTTGTTAAGGAAGTAATTCAATTTAATTTATTTTGTAATTATTTAAAACCTATTTGATAAATGCTATTACATTTTAGATTGAAGTGAAAGGACTAGTTAAACTCAATAAACTTAAAAAAATCTTATATTAACATAATAAAAAATTCCCTAATAATTATTCATAATAAATCGCAGTGTACGAAAATCTAATCTTTCAAAATTTAACAAAACGTACCTTTGGAAAAACCATTTAATATTCTTTTTAATCGTATAAAACTTCTATCGAAGTAGGTAACGATTGTCTATTTAAAGTTTTAAAATTTACGAAACATCGAGTTATTCACTAAAAATGTTATAACTCAAAACGTTTTCAAGATAAATTAATTACTATTATTATTAATTTATATATATAAATCCTAATGAGAAAAAAAACCCCTAAAAAGATTGGTATCCTATTGCAAAAATTTCGCGAGTTATGAATTTTATTGTGAAAGAACCACGTGGATTCTCCAAAACTTCTTTAATAGCTTTGTTTTAATTCCAATTCTGTGTAAAAGAATCAAAATACAGGAAACACATCTGCACCATTCAAAAGCACGTTTCTTCAGAATTCCAAAGGCGCAAATTTTTTAATCTCTCTCTTATATATACATATATATATATATATGGAAGAATTTTTAATATCTTTTAACAATATTTAAGAAAATCCTCAAAATTTCTGATTTTTTTCGGCTCATATTCGCTTATCCTTTTCTAAATCGCCCTGTACAAAGAATTAATGTTTTAATTTCATAATTATACGTATTATCAGATAGGCCTTTTAATGTTCTTCCCAACCGTATAAAGCTTTTAACAAAATGCGGATTAGGGGAGCATAATTCTTTACATTCACGGAGCATCTCAAATTTTTAATTTTTTCATAACCCAAAACGTTTGTCGAGTTGCAAATAGGCGTGAAGAGCGCCGCAGGGTTAATTGAGCAAGGCCAGTTGGAAGGGTCGGCAACGTATCCCTCACGGGTTTATGCGCGGAGCAAGCTTAGGTCAGAGTATTTTCGTCTTTAAATAATAATGTTTCTTTTTATTTGCAATGCAAAATAAAATATCAACAGTGGAGAAAAAAAAAAAAAACTTCCTCATAAAGATATATTTATTAAATTGAATAGCACTAACAATGTATCTATATATTAATTTGAAACATGTTTTTGCCTGTCTCCACTATATTCAGAGAACTACTCGGTGTAAAAATTTGGTTGAGGTGTCTAAAGAAAGGTCTTGGTCTGTAGATGTGCTATGAGAAGAGAAAAATAAAAAAAAGTTGAACGGTTTCCCCCGTTTTTCCCCCGGCGGAAACGGGTGGGAAACCGTTTTCCACCCGTTTGGGTTAAAAACACGTTTACGAGCTTAACTAAGCTTCAAAATACTTCACGGTGAAGAAATTGTACATATGGGGACTAGAGTCGAATACTAAAAAATCTGGAGTGACTCCACTCGACTTTCCGAACATTGAGTAATTAACAGTTTTGTAGATAAAGTAAAGAAAGAGTAGTTGTTAAACAAACAAAAGAGAGAAAACCATAATAGAGTGTTTGAGTATTTTTCTCCATCTATTACACGTTGTTTTATTTAACGCTACTGAACTTTGAGCCCATAGATCATAATGACAAAGAAATTTTCGTTGTGTCCCTGTAAAAACCTATAAATGTTAGATTCACCAAAATGCTTATAGTTAGTGCAACAGTCATTTATAATACTCATATAAATTTTCAGCTGAATTCAATAAGGCGTTTAGATGCTATCGTACTTTTAAAAATTTAGTCCCATAGGCCATAATAATAAAGAATTTTTCTTTGTGTCCCTGTAAAAAAACTGTAAGTGCTAGATTCACCAAAATCTATACAGTTAGTTCAACTGTGATCTATAACATGTGTACAATTTTTTTGCTCGGATTAATAAGGCGTTTAGACACTATCACATTTTTAAAAATTTGGCCCCATAGGCATAATGATAAAGAATTTTTCTTTGTGTCCCTGTAAAAAAACTATAAGTGCTAGATTCTCCAAAATCTATACAGATTGAGTATTTGTGATCTATAATATGTGTATAAAATTTTTGCTCAATTGAATAAGGCGTTTAGATGCTATCGCACTTTTAAGATTTTGCTCCCATAGGCCATAATGATAAAGAATTTTTCTTTGTGTCCCTGTAAAAAAACTATAAGTGCTAGATTCACCAAAATCTATAGGGTTCGTACTATGGTGACTTACAATATGCGTACCAACTTTCAGGTTAATCGAACGAAGCGTTTAGACGCTAGCGTGTTCACCCACAGACATACACACATACACACATACACACATACACACATACACACACACATACATACATCATCGTAAAAATAGTGAAAACGGACTCAGGGGACCTCGAAACGTATAGAAACATCAAAATCTCGAATTCGGATTTTTGACATGATTACAATACTTTCCTCACTATAGTGTTCGGAAAGTAAAAATCAATATCTGCGAATTTGGAATTTTCGATTTTAAAGGGGGGAAAAAGGGGGAAAGTAGATTTGGAGGGGAGGAGAAAGGAGGGAAATTAGTTTGAGAGAGAAATCTGTTCTAGACCCACACATGTAGCACCTCATTTTAAAGGTCTGGAAATTTCATGTCGATTGTGGATGTTTGTATACAGCAAAGTGCGACCCCTGGTGGTGAAAAATGGAACTAATTGATTTTGCTGTATACCCTATCATGATGCACCTTATTTTAAAGGTCTTGGTATTTCCTGACAGTTGGTGATCTTCGTACAGAACACACTGTGCCCCCTGGTGGTGGAATGTGCAACTAAAGGATTTTGCAGTTAACACCACCATGTGACACTTTATTTGAAAAGTCTTCGAAATTCAAGGCGATTGTTGATAGAGGTCTTGAAATTTCATGTTGATTGGGGATGTTTGTATACGATATAGTGCGCCCCCTGGTGGTTAAAAATGGAACTAGGTGATTTTGCAGTAGACCCTATCATGTTACACCTTATTTTAAAGGTCTTGGTATTTCCTTATCGTTGGTGTTGTTCGTATAGAACACGCTGCGCCCCCTGGCGGTGGAAAGTGCAACTAATGGATTTTGAAGTTGACACCACCATGCGACACCTTATTTGAAAAGTCTTGGAAATTCAAGGCGATTGGTGATGTTCGTATACAACATACAGCAACCCCTGGTGGAGGAAAGTGGATTTTGCAACGCGTGCGTAGCATGCATGCCTGCTATACAGTGCAGCAGCTACAGGCAGAGGTAACACGAGTCAGAGGTTCATTCGGTTCACGGTTAAATTTTGAGAAATTTTTCATATTATTAGCGGCCTGTATACACGCTGCCGCAGGCACCGGGTCACGAGCCCGAGTTCCGTTCTGGTTGAGGTTTTTTTTTTTATTTTATTTTATTTTTTTTTTTTGTGATGCTTTCATTAAAAAATAAAAATTCAAACAAAATCGAGTTAAAGATATAAAACCATACAAATTTAAGGTTCATTTAAGGTGGGTTCGTTTGGTTCCAGGGTTATTTTTTGGAATTTTTCATGTTATTAGCGGCCCGGGCATGCGCTGCAGTAGGCACCGGGGTCACAAGGCAGAGTTTCGTTCGGTTCTAGGTAATTGTTTTGTTACAGCTGATTATTTTTTTCGTGATGCTTTCATTTAAAAACAGAAATTCAAACAAAATTGAGGTAAAGGTATAAAATCATACAAATTTAAAGTTCATTTAAGGTATCATGGCCCGGGCAACACCTGGCGGGTTCGTTCGGTTTCAGGTTAATTTTTGGGAATATTTTTATGTTATTAGCGGCCGGAGTATGCGCTGCCGCATGCACCGGGGTCACAAGGCAGAGTTTCGTTCGGTTCGAGGTAATTTTTTTTATTACAGCTTATTATTTTTTTCGTGATGCTTTCATTTAAAAACAGAAATTCAAACTAAATCGAGTTAAAGGGTATAAAATCATACAAATTTAAGGTTCATTTAAGGCATCATGGGCCCGGGCAACACCGGGCGGGTTCGTTCGGTTCCAGGTTAATTTTTGGGAATATTTTTATGTTATTAGCGGCCGTCGTATTCGCTGCCGAAGGCACCAGGGTCACAAGGCAGAGTTTTGTTTGGTTCAAGGTAATTTTTTTGTTACAGCTGATTATTTTTTCACAAGGCTTTTATTTAAAAATTGAACTTCAAACAAAAACGAGTTAAAGATGTAAAACTTTACAAATTTAAGGTTCATTTAAGGTTATTACCATGGGCCCGGGAAACGCCGGACGGGTCAGCTAACATGTAGTCTTAGTATTAAACTAAATATAAAATGAAAGATAGGAACTGTTTATTTGGAGTCAGTTTCACGTCACATTCACTGTAGTTTGTAGAAAGTGATGTCATATATAGTATTTCTATTTATAAGCATTTTTCTGACTTTCTTTTTTTACCGTGAAATGTCGTAAATTATATTAGATGTTTTAACTTGAAATACATTTAAATAATAATGCGACGTTTTTTGAAATATTACGGTCAATAAAATGATCGTCGAATTCGACGGGTTCCAGCTACTTTCACTTTATTTCAGTGAATATTTAAAATATTCAACTTTGATTTAAAATATTAGGCTATTTACTTTTTTGCAAATATGTGTAATGGAACTTGAAATTGTGATTAATTATTATCAGGTTAGTTTTTAGATTCATAATATATAATTTTTATGCAAATTTACTAAATGTAGTTCAACGTTTTTCTTTATATGACATGCTAATGAAAGCTACATGGAGATAATTAAAGTGTAAATGAAAAAAAAAAACAGTTAATTACTTCTAATACTATTTTATAAGCTTTGATTATGTCATAAAATTTGTATAATCGTTATACTTAATTATTTTCAAAATAAATATTTATTCAATAGCTTAAATTTTATAAAATACTACATTTCAAAAATTTACACATCATAAGAATATATATTTAAGCATAAAATTAATTTAATTATTACCTTTTTTAAAATAGTTCAAAATATAAAGAGACATAACTTAGTTTTTTACTTTATTATATTTTAAACAGTTTTCTTTTATTTTATGGAAATTTGCTTATTAAAAAAAATAATAATAATAATGTATTAAAACGACTGTTTTTACTTTCTTTACTAAATATCTACTGCGTTTATAATTTATTGTATGTTAACAAAAACAAAATATTTCTCCATTATTATTGATTACAAAGAGATTAATGGGATATTTGCATTTTTTAAAACTTCGAACCAAATAAAAGTAAACTTTAATAATACTGTTTTAATAAGAAGACTTATTTATTGTACTAAAACTAATGATACATTCTTAATAATTCTTACAAGCGCACTATGACATATTTCTGTTGTATTTATGCGCTATAGAAATTGATGGAGAGTATTTTTCAGCATTTTTTGATTATTTTCAAAATTTATTTTTTAAGAAGGTTACCTGTTATTTCTAAGATATTAAACATAACCTTACTTTTCACCTAAAGTACAAATTCACAAATTCTATTCTATTTAAATATGTATAAATATATAACTGTATACATATCAAATGAACTAGTTTAATCAGTTAGTTATATATATATATATATATATATATATATATATATAACTGTCTACATATCAAATGAACTAGTTTAATCAGTTAGAAAAAGAAGAAAAATGATAAAATCGATGAAAAATGCTAACCTAACTGAAATATCATAACACGGTAATGCATTGTTTGTAAATTATTTTATAAAGAAATGCACTTGTAAATGATATTTCCATTTAAATTAATTATTTAAGTAAAGAAATGCTGAAAATAATTTTAACCATTTATCTTAAATGAAATATTTCGAAATTTTTAATTCTTTAATTGTAAGATTTTCAAAACTTTATAACATAAAATATGTTTATGATATATCCATAGATATTTGAAACATTAAATTTTACATTATGTTATTATAATTATTATAATTATTATTTTTTTTTAAAGTTTTCAAAAGAAAATATTTAGAAGCAATTATTTTAATGGATGCGAAGTTTCTGTCACAGGACACCCGAAGCGTTCCTTATATTTCTTCATTTTTCCCTGTACATTTAAGAGCATTAATGAAATATAAAGATGTACTTTTAAAGATAAATTCATGTATTATAAATGTTTTTCTATTATTTACATTTAGAAAATTGAATTTGTTTCTTTGTATATTTCTGTATTCATGAATGTGAAATTATAGACCTATAGTACTTAGGATCTAGCAACTTTTCATGAAAGTTAATTCTAATATCTGTATTTTCGAAAAAAAAAAAAAAATCTGTACCTTTTAACATTCCTTTTAATATCGCCTGTTTTTTCAATTCATAACTTTATCCGAAAGTTCAAACTCTTCATCTACAATTAAGAATACGTACAGACACATATAAACACGCATTTACACAATGCACATGTAAATTTGAACCATACAGACAATTTTTACTTTCTGTATATTCAATAGAAGAAAGTATTGGATTCGTAAAAATTTTCGACCTCGGATTTTTGATGGATTTCAACGTTTTGAGAGCTGTAGAACACGATTTGACCATTTTTAGAAAATGTCTGTCTGTCTGTCTGTGGCGAGTGAATCTTAGGAACTACTGCACAGAATTTCATACAAATTGGTATGTAGTTGCAACTTGACATAAATTAGCGCCCATCAACTTTTGTTAAAAATTGTCTAACAGTTTGCGTTGCCATCCCGCTTTTTCTAAATTTTTAACATGGTAATATGAACTTGCCAATACCTTTAAAACGAATGGTTGAACCATCGATCAGTGATAATTTAAAATAAAGTTATCAATTTTCTTCATTTTTAGCAAAAATAAAAAATAAAATAAAAAAATAAATTAATGTAATATTGACAATAAAATTGACTTTTCATTAGATATTTAGTTTTATACTACTTCTCTAATACGTATGCATTATCATGGAGGATAGTTTTTTAAAATAATAATTTTAATAAATTATTTTTACTGAGTGAATTTCTATAGGAAAATATAGAAGAAAGTGATGTGGTGGCCACAATATACTAGTTTTATTTTACTTAATTTTACGATTTTTAAGACTTAGCGTCATTTACAATTTTACATGAATTTAGACAGTTATGTTTAAAAAGGAGTTAATTATCGTAAAAATGAACTTTTAAAATGAGATTAATTTCTTCTAATGGATTTAATTTCTTCTAATATCATTTTGCCCATATTTGCCTCTACCTTATATTATTTATTAATTTTTCTTTTTAAAAGTTTGATACGGGATATTTTATTTTATTTTTTTTACTTTTTATCGTAAAAACCATGTTTAATTTCGTTGATTGAATTGGAGGCGTTAAATCCTTTTCTGAATTTAGAGATTAATAAATCATTCTGTGATGAATTTTCTGGTGATGGAAAATTATACAGAGGAGATGGGTGTAATTGGGTAAATGGGGTAATTGGGTTGAAATTTGGAATTTGTTTAATTTCCGGCAAATGAATGCAACTACGATTTAAACAGTGATACCCAGTTCCAGGTTTGTAAAATGCCTAATGAGTGTTACTGGTGATTATTTTTACGGTTCAACATGCTTGATGTATTGTTGCAACAAAGTATAACATATAGATAATTTTGTAGCGAAATCATTTTGAAACTTCAATTACTTCTTTTAACAAGTTTTTTTTTACACTTATGCGTCAGCTCTTGATACTGATACATTTTTTCCCCTCCAAATTATCTCCATGTGAAAAGATGGGTGGACAATTTATTTATATTGTTTATCCCTGATTAATAGAAGCGGATCTAATGCAAAAAAATGGAAGAGATAATACACACACACACACACACACACACACACATATATATATATATATATGTTTTTTTTTTTTTTTTTTTTTTTTTTTTTTTTGAGAAAAACGTATCAGTTTGGTACCCAACGGCAGGCTGTTAAACTTTATAAGTAGATTTTACAAGTTGTTGTTTGCAAATTTAGAGACTAATCTTTTAGATTTGGGATTCCTTATATTCTGCATCGTAATATTAATTTCCTGTCTTACATTTCTGACATACAAAATAAAATTATTCTTCTGAAATATTTACCAATCAAACATCTTCTTTTAAGTGGTAACATTTGGCATTAACCTAAAGAATACAGCAGAGTGCTCGGAACATAAAAGGTTAGTCTTTTTTTTTTTTTTTTTTTTAATATAAATTATCATCTAAAAATAATAAATAAATAAATTGAATCCAGAAAATTTTGACAGTAAAGCAAATTAGAAAAGGGGGGGGGGGAAGCATTGAATCTCAGAAAAAAAAATAGATTGTGCTTGCTTCCAATGAAAGTTTAAAATGTCAGTGCCTACTTTCGTGCATGTTAACTATTGTTACATAAAATGTTATAGAAAAAAGTTTTGTGATGGTGAAAATATACTATTTTGTTTTTATTATTATTTCGTTCTTAATTTTGAGCAATAAATACCCCTCGTTAGTAATTTGACCTACAAGTTATAAATGCTAAATTTGGAAATTTTTGTAATTTATTTCCTGCAAAGTATTTTCCAAGTTTTTTTTTTCTTTTTTTTTTTTTTTTCCCCAAAGGACGTTTTTTCCAGGAGGCGTTTCTTCCAGGGGTCTTTTTTTCCTGGGGACATTCTTTCCTGGGGACATTCTTTCCTGGGGAGTTTTTTTTTTTTTTTTTTACTGGGGACGTTTTTTCTCGGTACCGTTTGGGACATTGTGTGTGACGAGGCTTACTCTCCAAAGCTTTGTACACTGAGTTGTTCGGCAGCTCAGTTGTACACTGAGTTGTTATAAGACCAGCGGGAGTTGAATTACAAGCAATTAATTCGAGTTTAAGTTGCTGAAGTTTAAAAGGAATTTGAATGTTATAAGGTTTGAATAAATTAGCTATATTTTTAGATAAGGTTTATATAGTATAGAGCAGTATTGAAATTTGCAGCGCAAATTGCCTATTAAAGCAAGTTAGCGTAAAGAAACTTACTTTGAAGAAAAAATGTATGTGGTCAGAAGTTTTCCATTACTTCTCTTCATGACAATAAATTCTACATCTCATCAAAATCACTCAAAATCTTATAACGGATTTTGTATTTTTTTGAGGAAGAAAATAATTTATATACAAGTTAAAAACAAAAGAAAGAAATAAAGTTATTAATGAAGTAATTATAAACTACACTGAAAATTTTATTTCTTGTAAATTATTTCTTGAACACACAGATTCCTTTCTATTTAATTTAATCTTTTTGCACTTTAAACTTTGGGATTTATTGAAGAATACAAAATCGTAACTTAAGATTTTAAAATAATTTAAACATATATATAAGCTGAAATAAATATTCAGACACATACTCAAGAAATAAAAATATATTATAGTAGTAAAATTTAATTTATATTAGATTAATTTTATAAGCAATATAAAAATATTTCTTGTTACTTTTTAATTAATGTCGAATAAAATCAGGAATATAAGCAATTTATTAAGAAAAATGTGTGTGGAAATAAGGATTTTTAAGATGTAATTTGTTTTGAATCATCATGTTTGTCATTTGGATATAAATAAAAATAATACTTAAACCTATACATTCAGCTAAAAAATAAAGATTTTTTTTTCGTTTTTCTTATATATATATATATATATATATATATACACTCATGTCCATAAATTAAGGATATTGCTAGCTGAGGCAAATAAAGGTTCAGAAGCAAAACAAATATGACTTATTCATAAAGTTCATTTATTAAACAAAGTATCAAGAACAAAAAAACGCGGTTTATGTAGGATACCATTTATAAAAATTACGATTTTTGCTATCTGAAGCAATTACAAAAAATACCGCCCTTACAAAATCTTAACATTACATGGTTGGTATGGTAGTTGTATGTCTCTTAGATGATGAAATACAGCCCTTACAATGCTTAGGAATGCTGAATATTAAATTATTGATCTTATCTAGGAGAAGATTACTCTACTCAGTAAGCAATGCACTCCGAAGTTCCGGTACACATGTAGGACGTGGTTGACGGGCTGCAACTCATCGGAAAAGCATGTCCTACACATGCTCTATCGGATTCTAGTCAGGTGAGAATGCTGGTCATTCCATGCGGGTGATAGTTTCAGATTGTAGGCATCCGTGTACAACCTTTGCATGGTGAGGACGCGCATTGTCATCCATAAACACAAATTCTGAGCTAATGGCACCCCTAAACAAACGTACATGTTATTCCCGAATGATGTCCCGATAAATTTGGCATATCATTCTTCCGATTTGAACATGCAGAACTGTTATGGTGCCCAATATGATTCCCCCCGCCCCCAAACGAGCACTCTTGCCCCACAGAAACGGTGTCGTTCAATGATGTTGTTTTGGTGGTAACGGGTTCCTGACATTCTACATGTGTAAGTCTGGCGTAAATCACACTGCAAGCAAAATCTGGACTCGTCGGAAAACATCACACAAGCTCACTGTGCTGCTGTCTACATTGCATGTTCTCTACTCCAAGTTAACCGCTGACACAGTGCATTGCCGTGGGTGGAACACATCTAACAGGCCTGTGAGCATATAGACCAACATCTCCCAAACGTCTATACACGGTTTGTCTTGAAACTGTGGCACTCGTGGCTGCAGATAGCTGACGAGAAAGGTCTGATATTCTGCTTTATCTGCTTATTTTGGCAGTTACTGCCAAATACCGGTGGTCATTCGGCATTGTAACTCGTGGCCGACCAGTATTGTAACGTCGACTGTCATTTCTACAATTTTGGAATCGTTGTTAAAGCCTAGAGATGACACTTTGGGTGATTCTATGTCCTCCCGATACTTCTATTTGAGTACGCCCACATTCCAGTAGGCCGATAATTCTGTCACGTAAAAAATTATCTGCATGCGTCCTCTGTGTCATAACCATTCGGTTGTGGCACTGAGCGGCACACAGAACGCTTGTGAACAATTTTCCTTTTTGCTCCCATTCCTTATCTACCTTCTTCTTACACTTTCGTCATTGTAACATCATATCGGCGTCATCCGATGGCTTCCTATAATTTGCATATTATTCTTAAAGATGTGTGTGGTATTTCTACAGGTGAAATTTTTGCATTAAAGTTCGATTTCAAGGTGAATCTGAATTATCCTTAATTTATGGACATGAGTGTATCTATATATATATATATATTAAAGTGAGTTTATTATATATGTGATATATTAAGAAATTGAAATCAAGATGCATTTTAAAATGCATTATATTGACTTTCATTAATCACTCACCCACTACAAGTCATCAATTTTTCTATTTATTTACATTTTTATTTATCAACCATAACTGATTTATGTCCCATCAGAAATGTCGTTTAAATAAAAAAAGAAAAAAAAAACTTTAAGTATTTAAATTATATAAATTAGGAAAGTTATGTTACGCTTAGAAAATCTCCAAATATGCTCTTGGGAAGAATGACTACATGACGTGAATAAATTACAAATATTTGTTTTGTTTTACATGCCAACCTTTAGAGACATATGCAAATTATTTTTCAATTATGACTAAAAATAAAATTATAATGCTGATTAATTAAACGTATCAAATAAAGTACGGTTGTTCAAGAACATGATAAATGAGGAGGTTTGAGAATGTTTTCCTTTATGTATCGTTTAATTAAATAGAGCTTTAATAAAGAGATTAAATTCATTTTCTTTCTATTTTACCGAAATTTTAGTCGAAAAACGTACAAAAAAAAAAAAAAATGTTTTGTTATTTGGAGACTTTTAATATATAGCATTTCGTTAATTTCGAAAATACGAGAAAAATATGTGAAGAAATAATTCATAATGAATGCTTAAATTGGCACTAGTTTATAGTTACTATATATATATATATATATATATATATATATATATATATATATATATATATATATATATATTAATAAAAAAAATTCTTAAGGCTTTAGTTTACAAGTTTGTGTTGATGAAACTGTACACTTAAGCTGTACTATATTTTTATAAAAATATAAATATTCATTTTAAAATATTTATTTTATGATTAAAAAAAAACTATATATATATATATATATATATAGATATATTTATTTATTGGATCGTGATTGGTAAGTGTCACAAGTGAATTGGAATTTTTTGATATCAAAGTGGTATGATTTTTATTATAAGATTCATTTAGGAGAATGCCATATTTCAATATAATATTGCATCAACACATGTATCAAATACGTAAGGTAACAAACTAATGAAAATGTTTTTTATTAACAAAAAATTCATAAAGCTATTTCATTGTCAAATTATGCAGAATTATATATTTTTTTTTTGTCAATATGTCGGTTTACTTCTAGTTTTTAGTTTTACGGGATATTTGAAAGAAAAATAAAAAGTATAGAACAATAAATAAATAAATACAACATAAATAATAAAATAAATCTTAAAATAAATTATTATAATTTATTATAAATTATTATAAACGTGTTAAAGGCCTATAAATACATTATGAAAAGTAATAATAATTTATCCTTTTTTCCATTTTCCCGAGGAGCTTAAAGTGTGTATTTAGTACTCATACTGAAGTGATTCGAAATCTTGGGTAAAGTTGTAAACATAGTTTCTTTTAAAAGAATATTAATTTGAAAAATAAAATAATAATAATAATACTAATGACTTGGCATGTGACACTGAGAATAATATTTGTTATCTCGTCGAAGTTTAATGAATCTGCGGTAGCTTTATGAAGCTTTACGCTGTTAAATGTACATGTATTAATAGGAAATTGTTAATTAGCCCGTTAGCGCTCAGTGTCCTCGTTTGAGGAGAGCTAATAAAGTGGCACGTATATTTTTTGTGGTTTCTTGGAATGATTTCTGCTTTTTAGTGACAGTTTGTAGCGTCACTCTAAATGACACCTGAAAATTTTATGTGCCTACTATTAATTATTATTTCATAATTTGGATAACCATTTTACGATTTTTCATTCGTCTCACATATAATTGCTTTTTGCGCAGGTATACTAACTTAAATCAAGTTAAATAAATAAATATATATAATAATACTTTGTCAGCATATAATAGGAAATTAATCTGTTATCTCATTTTTTTTCTAACTCAACGTTTTCTCGCTAGAACACTAAACGTCACTGAATGAGGGGAGGTTTTAAATTTAAAACTATCAGAAGAATTGTTTAAGTTAATATATTTTATTGTCAGATGTCTATATTAATTTAGAAGTGAAAAAATCAGCTACTAATATTTTGCATAATTAATTTATGCGTTAACAGGTTAATCACATAAATGAGAATCGTAATAATTAAAATTTGCTTGCACAAACAATGAAAACAGGCTTTTATTATAAATTTTATTCTCTACTTAATTCGAAACTAGATGCTTTTATAGATTTCAATATAATCCTTCTTTTAAAAATTTTTTGCACAAACAACTATTTTAAGATAAGAGATGGAAAAAATAGAAATATAGGAATATAATAAAAAACTTTAAAAAATAGAAATTTTGATATAAAATTTACGTTTAAAATTAAGTATTTGAAAAATATAATCTAATATATGGTTGTGAATTTATATTTAATTTAGTTAATTATTATTATTATTATTATTATTTGCAATAACGTTACTTGTCGGCCAATATGCTCCAAAATTCAATCTTTAAGAGTTTTCTTCTCACTGCTGAAGTGTTATGCCGTTATACTCTATAAAACCTGAGATATATCTCTCTCGTAAACTAGACTGGCATAGAAACACCGTGTGTTGAGTAATATGCATAAAATGTTGAAACACATCAATTCATGCCAAAAGGCATCTAACTAAAATTTTTATGAATTTCGATGCATAAGTTATTCATATAGACATGACAAAAAATGTTTATCGCGCATTGAAAAAAAAAAAAAAAAAGGCGGGCGTGTATTTTCTAAAAATAAACAAATAATGTTCTAAATAACTCAAAACGTGTACCACCATCTAAAACTAGAATCCAAAAATTTTTAAGTTAAAAAGGAGTACTTAATAATGCATGTTCGATAATTACTAATAGTCTAGTTTAAATATAACCAAAATTTGTATTATTGCAAAAACTATCTAAATTTACTTTATTTATTTAAAATAAAAATAGCTACTGATAGCAATGTTTTGGTGATAAATATAACATTCGCTCATTACAATATTATTATAAGTACGGTGCAAAATTGTAAATTAACGATTTTCATTGTTCAAAATAAAAGAATATTTATTAATATTTATATTAAAAATTCATGACATCTTTTAAGGATGATCTAAACAAAAATAGATTAAATGCATAACGGTGATAGGGCAACTGGAGATTAAATATATTCCGCATAGTTTGTGTTTTTTCACTCCTTTAAAATATGGTAATAAGTAAAATTTTAAAATAATTTCTAGAATATCTACAACAATTTTTTTTTTTTTTTTTTTTTTTTCATTAACTATTTTGTCAGATTTATATATATATATATATATATATACATATAAGAAGATATATTATACAAATAGTTTGCAACCTGAGTATTTTTAAATTTCTTTGTTAAGCTTTTTCTTAAACTTCTAAAATAAAACCATAAGTATACGGTAAAAGGAGATTGTTCTTTTGTAAACTTTCACAAATAGAAAGACTATAAAATAATTTCAGAATAAACTCTCATGAATTTCAGTAACATTAAATTTTACATTAGACTCCTTCTATTTTAAATTTGTAAACGAAAATCCTTCAAAGCAATTTTCTTAATGGAAGTAAGCTTTTATCATGCAAAAGAAACGATAGGGCTGTTTCTCGTTTTTTACATTTCTCGATACTTTTAAGATTATTAATGAAATATAAAATATTTTAAGATGAATTAAATTTCATTTTTTTTAATATCACGAATGGTATAATTGAATTATTTTGAAGTCTTACGTTTATATGCAGAATACAAGATTATTCCTTTTAAAATACTATTTGATGCTGTTTGATGCATTTTAAATATTTAAATAAAATTTCTGCTCATCGCATAATATACATGTACATGTGTATAAAAGTAAGCTAAAAGGCATATTAAGCGAAAAAAGAAAAGTCTCGGACTGAAGTGTGATTTACTAATTACTTTTTTCCAGGAGACGAAACTCCATTTTGGAAAACGAAATTGTGTTTTAACAAAACTCATCGTTTGTTTTGTAAATACTATTTTTGAGAACAAACATAAAAATGCACATATTCAATTATTTGTTTGACATAATATATAAATAAATAAATAAATATTATTTACATTAGCTGTATAAATAAATTTTTATTACCATTTTTTAATGCTCAAACAATATATTTCAAGAAAAAGGATTTATCATTCTAATGCTTTTTCATTGATGTTGTTGAAAATTCATTAAAGAGAAAAAATCAATGGATGTGTAAAAATAAAAAAGGAAGAAAAATTATGCGGTGCGCATTCATTATTAACACTTTCCAACTGTACGTACTTGTTGTATCATGGAATTTTCGATGTTCTTTGCCCACGTTATCACAGAATATACAGAACTAAAAGGCATAGAGATAGACAAATTGAATTCACAATCACTCATAAACATTGTTGAAAAGTATTAAAAAAGCTTAACCCAAAATAAAATGCAACCGTTAAATTCTAATTGCAGACATTAATGTATCTGAATATTTTAGTGTAGCCCTGTAAATCTGAATGTTACCCATATCATAGTCTATACAAAATATATTCTTTAGCATATTAACAATAAATTTTACTTTCTTTACAATCTTTGCAGTAGAATGTTATTTAAATGAGATTTATAAAAATGTCTGTTCTAAAACGGCATGCATCGGCTTTTTTTTTTTTTTTTTTTTTTTTTGGGGGGGGGGGGTGCCTGTACACAAAACAGTTATAGCACCTACATTAATGTTATTTTAAATAGTAAACATCCCACAGTAAACTTAAATAACATATATCACTTTCAAAATTCTGAAAATATTTACGGAGACTGGAGATGGGCAGACAGATAATCAGACAGACACACTAATTCGAACCATATTCAATTTTAAACATTGTTAGAAATTGTTAAAACCACTTAATGTAAGCGAAAATGCAATTCCAGAAGATTTCCATTAATAGCTGTTAATGTAAGTGAATATCTTTGTGTGTCCTGTAAATATTAATATTAAACATGCTATGTTCTATAGAAAACATTATTTTGTGTAAAGGAGTGATATATTTCAATTTCATTTAAATTTATGCAAAGTAAAGTCATTAAAATTTAGTTTATAGAAATACTTTTCGTTTAACGCAGTGCTATGATATATTTACGAGTGCTCCTGTACATAAACCAGTTATTTCTCCATTTTCTATATATATAAAAAGATAGTGAACTTGAATAATGTGTTTCAATTTCATTAATATTTGTGTAAAGTAAAATTAATAAAATATGGGTTTATATATATACATCTCATAGAACACAATGTTTTGAAAATGTTTTTGGGTGTCCCTGCAGTAGAGGTATTCACTCCATTTTCAATAGGTGACATCCGATAGTGAACTTGAATAACATATATAAGTTTCAAGAAATACCATGAATAGTTGCGGGAGTTAGAGCGCGGACAGACAGGCAGACAGATGGACAGACGTACAGACAAACTGAAATCTTTAACACTTTTCAATCTATTAGGAAAGTGTTAGAAAGATCAAGAGCAACATCCAAGAAATCACCAGATAATTATATGCATACCATTAATCTTGCTGATCAGAAAAAAAAATGCCTTTCCGAGGAATTGCAAGTATCATAAAAACATTTCTAAATAAACTGTTTTAAAAGTCTTTATCTACTATGATTTCATGAAATGTGTAAAAATTAATAGAAAACCATGTATAACAAAACGTCATAGATTCTCACGCAGAGAAGTCATTATTAAATGGTGGCAGGATAATATTAATTGAGAAACTGTCATATTTTCAAATGACAAACTTTTCAATTTAGACGGACCGGACGGGTTTAGTCACTATTGCCATGACTTATAAAGAAAAAAAGACGTTTATTGGAGTCATCGTTTTAAAAGAGGGCCCTGTCATGTTTGGGGAATATCTGCAAGAGGAAATATTGTTTTTCTACTGATTCTAAAACCTGTAAACTCTAAAATGTATATAGAAGTATTAAACCATCAGCGGTAGCGTACGGTTATGGTCTTGGAAGTTTGAACATCGCATTTCTGCAAAACAATCTTCACACACCTAAGTTTTCCAAACAGTGGTTTGACCAAAATAAACTAAATGATCGGGAACATTCGCAAGAATATATATATATATATATATATATATATATATATACATGTGTGTGTGTGTGTGCGAAGCAATATTTTGTTTTAGAAGACCTTGTTAATGATGCATGGAATGAGTTAGATTTAAATTACTGGAAGAGCTAGTTAAAAGTATGCCAAATAGTATGGCACAGCGTCTACAAAGAAGCAGTGGTGCAACATACTATTAATAAATTTTAAAATGACCTTTAAACTCTATATATTTTTGTTTCTTTATAATTCTGGACTAGCATACTTCATGTTTGATTTATTTAGATATATTTTTATTTTACATTATGAACGAAAAAAAAAAAATGTTTGATAAAATTAATTTTATTATTGTAATTTTAAATGTGGCTCAGAAAAATTAACTACTGCTTGAATTTTTACTGACATATTTAAAATTAATACCTATCCTTATAATTATGATACTCAGAATATTTTTACAAACAATTAAATAGTTTACTCTGCATCAATTGTCCTATTCTAGTGTAAGTACTTTTAAGGACAAAGTGAAAATAAATGGGCACATCACACACTTCCAGTCATGCCGGTCTTAGGGACAAACTTGGAGACTTGAAAATCAAATTTTGCGAAAAATACTGGTTTATGAATCCTGAAGTTTCAAAGCACTACATTAAACATGATCCGAGATCTAAAATGTTGTATGTGGTTCAAGACAAATGTATCGCCAAAAGATATAAATACTCTACATACCAATAAGCATTTGGAAACTTTCGAATTTAGACGTTTTGTCAAACACCTAGAAAGGTTTCTAAGTAATGTTCTCTAGATTTAGTATTGTAAGGTACATGGTATACGCCATATCATGTACTTTACACACACACACACAATTAAGTAAAAGTTATATCCTGAAGAGGAAAATTGGACCAATAAATAATTAAACAAAATTCTAAATGTTTTTGATCACACTGTAAAAAATAATGATTTAAATGCATTTTTGCTGCATCGTGTGATAATGCGAATTTTTCTTATTATTCTACAATTTTTTATGGAGTTGCCAGATTTATTCCTGGAGATATAACTTTAAAAGAATTCAAAAGTAATATCCACTTTTTTCCAAAGCCATTTTTTGGAGTTGTGGCATACTACATTAAACATAGCATACTGCAATCTGAATGATAAAATGCTAAATAACTATCGAAATATGAGCATTTTTAATAAATAACTTTTAACTACACATGAGCTAGCTTTTAAAAAAAAATCATTTGCATAATTCAGTAGCTAAAATTATTGAGAAACTTATATAAACAATGTTTTAAGATGATTCTTAAAGTTTTTTCTAGATATTTGAAAGGACGTCTAAATTCGAAAGTGCCCAAATACTTATTGGTAGATTATGTAGAATTAAGTAAATTTCTGCGAGTCAGTAGTGTTTAGATAACCGTTCTGAGGGATTTTACTTTTAAGCGATTTTACTTTTGAGTTTCAAGCAATTGATTTTTGTGGATTACCAAAATTACTGCTCTGTGGAAGATTTAATCTCTCTGCTGTACTCGTGTGAAAAAAGTTCTGTTGAACTATTCTTGAGAACTGTTCTGTTGGACCTTTTCCAGAACATTCGTCGGATAATGGTTTTCGCGATACGAGTGACATCTTTATTAGACTACTTCTAGAATATTCATGGAATTGACAATACTATTGAAGTATTTCGAAATTGTTCCTTGAAATCACAACTTTCTTATTCTGATTAGAGTAATTTCCATGAATTAAGGGCATTTATTGACTAGAATCTGTCTGTTTCTTTTTCAACTACTTTCTCACACATGAAAATCGACAAGTTTTTGTAAAATTTGTAGCCCAACGTGAGATAGTTTTAATAAATGTAAATAACTAGAAATTTTTCTGACGCAATAGAGAAACTTCGGGAAACATTATATTCTGATTTTCAGATATTAAAAGCCAAAGAAGAGTGGACAAATGTCGGACCACACAAGACAGAAGACAGTTAATAAGAGATGAATGCATAAAAAACGAGAAAGCATTATAGCTGAGAAACAGAAATTTAGAGTCAGACAAGACAAATTAATAACCGGAAAACACAAATTTATAAAAATGATGGCAATCGGACGAGAGGATATGAAAGCCGGACACGATCAGTTAAGAGAGGAAAAAAAAGACGAAGAAGATCAGATGAAAGGTGTGATGAAAGCCTGGCTAGATCTGTTGAAATAGAAGAAAGCCAGACTGGACAAGATCGTAATCGGACAAGAGCAGCCGATATAGAAATAAATGCCGTACAAGATCTGTTTAGGGAGAATATGAAAGACGGCCTGAAAGATGCACATGCTAAACCAGGTAGAGAACACTTTGGTGTTTGAAAAATCCAGAAAAATATGGAAGAACTCATCTTCTGGGGTTGACTTCGGAGAAATGAAGAAAAATGGTATAGTGAAAATCATATATTTTATGCAAGAGTGGGACCAAAAACTCAAACAGGAGGAGTAGCAATATTTTTTTTGGGGGGGGGCGGGGGGGAGTTTGCGGAGTGAGATATAAAATCACTATGAACTTATTACAATCATTACCTGAAACATTTAATGGCTTTAAAGACAACCAACGCATCATTGTGAAAGTGGAATAATTTAGAAGATGGCTGAATTTGATTCCTTGAAGAACTAGCAACTTTGACTGTTACGTGTATTTCATTTGAATACTGGATATTTTCTTATGAAGTCTTTTTGACTCTTCTTTCAGTTCAAAGTACTAATTCCAATCTGACGCCTTTTACTGAATTATGAAGATACCTTGAAATACGGAAAACTCGGACATACTTCTTGCATTTCAAATCCGATACTATGATTGAGAGATTGAATAGAATTCTACTACAACCATGTTCATAAATTAAGGATAATGCTAGCTGAGGCAAATATAGGTTCAGAAGCACATCCAATATGACTTATTCATAAAGTCCATTTATTAAACAAAAGATCAAGAACAAAAAAAGGCGGTTTATGTAGGATACCATTTATAAAAACTACGGTTTTTGCTCCCTGAAGAAATTACAAAAAATATCTCCCTTACAAAATCTTAACATTACATGGTTGGTATTATGGTTAATACATTGTATGTCTGTCAGATGATGAAATACAGTACTTAAAACGCCTAGGAATGCTGAGTATTAAATTATTGATCTGATCTCGGGGAAGATTACTCTATTCAGTAAGCAATGCTCTCCGAAGTTCCAGTACACATATAGGAGGTGGTTGACGGACTCGTCGGAAAAGCATGTCCTACACATGTTCTATCGGATTTTAGTCAGGTGAGAATGATGTCCATTCCATGCGGGTGATAGCTTTAGATTGTAGGCATCCGTGTACAACGTTTGCACGGGGAGGACGCGCATTGTCATCCATAAACACAAATTCTGAGTTCATGGCACCCCTAAACAAACGTACATTTTGTTCCTGAATGATGTTCCGATAAATGTGGTCTATCATTCTTCTGATTTGAACATGCAGATCTGTTCTGGTGCCCAATATGATCCCCCCCCCTCACAAAACGAGCACTCCTGCATACAGTAACGGTGTTGTTCAATGATGTTATTTTGGTGGTAACGGGTTCCTGACGTTCTACATAAAAAAAGTCTGACGTGAATCACACTGCAAGCTAAACCTGGACTTGTCGGAAAGCATCACACACGCTCGCTGTGCCGCTGTCACTCATTGCATGTTCTCTACTCCAAGTTAACCGCTGGCACAGTGCATTGCCGTGAGTGGAACACATCTAACAGGCCTGCGAGCATATAGACCAATATCACCCAAACGTCTATACACGGTTTGTCTTGAAACTGTGGCACTCGTAGCTGCAGACAGCTGACGAGACAGGTCTGATGCTGCGCTTTATCTGCTTATTTTTGCAGTTACTGCCAAATACCGGTGGTCATTCGGCATTGTAACTCGGGGCCGACCAGTACTGTACCGTCGACTGGCATTTCCATCATTCTGGAATCGTTGCCACACCTAGAGATGACACTTTGGGTGATTCTAAGTTCCCTCGATTCTACTATCTGAGTACGCCCATATTCTAGTCGGCCGATAATTCTATCACGTAAAAAATGATCTGCATGCATCCGCTGTGTCATAACCATTCGCTTGTGGCACTGGTGGCACACAGAACGCTTGTGGACAATTTTTCTTCTTTGCTCCCATTACTTATCTACCCCCTTCTTACACTTTCGTCATTGTAACATCATATCGGCATCATCTGATGGCTTCCTATAATTTGCATATATTCTTAAAGATGTGTGTGGTATTTCTACAGGTGAAATTTTTGCATTAAAGTTCGATTTCAGTGTGAATCTGAATTATCCTTAATTTATGGACATGAGTGTAAATAATTTGTCTCTGTTTATTTAAAAGAATCAAACTGACTCTGGCACTTACATTTTCCAATATATTCTTGATTACAGAAGTGCTCCGCATAAAACTACGGGATGAATGCCATCAGAAATGTTGTTTTGAAAACACTTTGCTAGCCTTATGATATCCTATTCGGACGATCATGTGATACGCCCTGTTCGTTCAACCAGTACCTGCGATATTTAAAGGCATGTGTAGAAAGCGTATATGAAGTCACTAGAGAAAAGATTAATCTAGTCAGCGATTTAATGATGACCTGCTACGACTCAGAGGTTATTAAAAATCGTCTGTGGGAGGAAGGGCGTGTGTGTTTTTACAATCTAAAGTGCCAAAAAGGTCAATGACCGAAGCTACAACAAATAATGGGAGGCTCACACATCAGAAATCAGAAATTGAACTATGTCGCCGTGAGAATATAGATTCCGCAGAGTAGTAAATCGAAAGTGTTTTACATATGTAGATTAGCTTCGTACTTGTTATCATCATGAAACGTTGAGAAAATGCACAGGACGTGCAGTCTTCGAATAGGGGAGCAGTGCTACAAATAACTAAATATATGTTCCTATATTAACTGTTCTGTTGAAGTATGAGTAGTTTTACTGTCAAAGTGGAAATAAAAGGGCACTTCATTCAATTCCAATGAGGTCGGCTTTGGCGCCAATCTCGGTGATTTGGCTATTAATTTGGTGACTTGAAGATAAAATTTGGCGAAAATCGGTAGTTTAGGTTTCTCGAAGTGTTGAAGCCATACACAGAACAGGGGACTTTATCTAAAATGTTTAATGGAATTGTAGACAGAACTAACGTCAAACACCATCGTCAGAAAGTATAAATAGAAGTAAGTTGACTACTGCGAATCAGTGTTCTATAGACAGCTTATCAAAGGGATTTAAATTTCGAGATCGTGTTCCAAGTAATTGATCTTTGTTTGTAGATCAGCGAAATTCCTCCTCTGTGGAGAATATTATGCTCTTTGCTATAATCTTCTAGAACAAGTGGCTATTCACCTGGACTATTTCCAGAAAACATTCGTCGAATAGTGACTTTCGTGATACGAGCGACATAAATATATTGGACTGCTTCCATAATATACGACGAATTTGCACTGGTTTCAGAATATTTCTTGAAATCGCAATTCTGATGCACTGATTTGAGAACTTATGCTGAATATGGTGCATTTATTTACTAGAACCTGTGTATTGCATTAGGATCTATTTTTTCCTACAAGAAAGTTGACAAATTGTTTGTAATAATATAATACTTTCTTTTACTCGGTAATTTCTTTTAACAGTAATTATTCTGCTTTTAAAATATTAGACCTTTATACCCTGTATAGAACTTGACTGTATGTCATAGTCCGAAATATTTTAAGTTTAAGAACTTTCTTCGTTTGTCCACCATCATTTATTGAATAGAATTTTTAACATTATTTTTATTATTTCAATTTTTTATAATTACTGCCAGTAAATCCGTGACCTTTTTAGAGACTTTTGAAAATAAAAGCATTTCCACTAACTTTTAACTGCCGAGCATAAAAATTAAAGTAATCTTAATTTATGATGTAACAGCCTTTTATTTGAAGAAGCATAAATATTCCATATAATTTAAGACATTTTTCTTGTACAGGTAACATTTCTGATAAACAAAACTTATTTGAACAAATGAATATACCATTATCTATAATTTTTATAAAATTCAAAAAAGAGATAACTTTATGAATAATTTATTTGATAATTAATATCTGAAATACTCCCATGGAAATGCTAATATGATACTTATTATTTATAATATGCTGTAAACAAATAATTAATTTTCAGATTTGCGCTAATTATCTATAATTTCATTTTTGTTTGAGCTAAATATAAATATTTACTAAAGTAATTTACCTTATTAATTGTTTTATCTCATTAAACTAACTTTCTGGTTTTCTGCAGTAACAGCATAAATATAGTAAATTAAGTCGTTATCATAAAGGATGCATAGAATGTTAAATTTTGAATAATAAAGCGATAAACTGTTCGCGATAAACTATTCTTTAAAGTTGTTTTGGTCACAATTTATTAATCCCTTTTTTTTTATTATATATAATTTATTAAAAGAATCCGGTTTATTATAAATATATTGCTTAATAACCTAACAACATTTTTATTTATCTTCAATATTTATTTGTTAAGTTTAAGGATAAGTAAAGATAATAAAGCATGCAAATAATAAAGAATGTGAGATGAGGTCAAAACGGATTAAATTTAATTATTTTATAGTCTGCAAAAAATATTGATTTGTAACAGAGAATTGTATGAATATAATTTAAAATAATCTGGTAGATCACTTACACGACTTTGTCTTAACTTAAATTTGTATACTATATAAAAATATTGCAGATTGAGATGTAAGATCAATGAGTTATAATACTAAAGTTCAATATAATTTAAAAAGAATCTGAAATAGTTTAATGGAAAGTTTTATTTGATATATATTCTTTAACCACATTTCTTGCAACCATGGGAGTCGCTGCGCAAGTGCGGATTGAACGTGTCCAGTGTTAAAATAGGGGTGACTGAGAGAAAACAAGCGATAAGGGAACACCGAATAACTGGATGTTTGCAAAATAACTATCTCACGGGCAATTTTGCATCCCTCCAAACTTTTGGATTCGGCCGCACTGCTAGTCGTAGGAAACGTGGTCGCACTATAATTCTGTGCGAGAGGTTTACAGTTTCTGGGGTAGTCTATAGCCTGCCCTAATCAAAAAGAAATAAAGATATTTTATTTTATGTGTATAAAAGCATGTTTGGAGCAGATTGTGTATTAATAATATTGATCATTTATTCACAGGGCTACTTAAAGTATTTGGATATATTAGGGCTACACTTGGAAATTACTAGAAATGTATTACATTTTGGGTTAGGTGTTGTTTTCTAAGGATAAATTATTTTACATAATTTTATATGCATATAATTGTAGAAAATATATAAAGCTACTGAAAAGTAAGCTAATCATTATTCTTTTATGCTGAACGTATTTGATGGAAGTTCTTCGTAACATTTTAATATGTTATTTAATTTCTCATATCCATATTGGAAACGAAGTATTTTTAAAGTTCTATTTTCAACTCTGTTTTTTTTTTTTTTTTTTTTTTTATTATTACATTTGTGTTGCCCTGAATATAAAACCCCAAGTTTTCGTGGTTGATCTCTAATAACTATATATGTTGTCAGCATGTTTTAAAAGTGAATCGATCCAAAAATGTAAAGCGAAAATATCTTATAAACACTTTGGATGAGTTCGTTAACCAAGTTCCTCCGCTATTTTGTTTTCAAGTGGCATCTACATGAACATTTCACACTATAAAAAACGTATTTAAAACATGATTTACTAAAGTTTTGATATATACATTAGAGGTCTCAACATAGTTTATAAATGAACATTATCCGTCAGATTTAACAAAGTGGTTGATAACTTATATAAAGTGGGGCCACTTGGAATCAGATTACCATTTGAAAATTTATCATCTCGCTAACTTTTCGAATATTGAATCAATTCGATCCAAAGTTTGACAGTGAAATTATCATACAAACATCTTTGATGGGCAACTTGTTCTGACATTTTGTTTTCAAATTGCGGTCACTTGAAATCTGGCTGCGGCTTGAGAAAGGTGCCATCACGATAGCTTTGGAAATACAAACAGATTCAAAACAAAGCTGGATAGTGCATTTATCACACAAATATCTTAGATTATTTTGCTGAGCAAGTTGCTCCGCCATTTTATTCCCAAGTGGCGGCCACTTGAAAATTTATCAATAAGATAACTTTTGTAACACTTAATCAATTCCAATCAAATTTGCGCAATGGACTTACCATTCAAATATCTTAGATAAGATCTCTGGGTATCTCACTCCAACTTTTTGTTTCTAAGTGGTGGAAACTTCCGGTGCCACTTGAAAATTTCTTACCACGATTACCTTTGAAATACTGAATTTATTCGAGCTAAAATTGGACAAATCATACAAATATCTTGGATGATTTCACTGGGAAAATTGCTCCACCATTTTATTTCCAAGTGGCAGCCACTTAAAAACGGGCTGTC
The DNA here is from genome assembly GCA_963930645.1 of Salticus scenicus. Lineage (NCBI taxonomy): Eukaryota > Metazoa > Arthropoda > Arachnida > Araneae > Salticidae > Salticus > Salticus scenicus. The sequence goes on along the minus strand of OZ005652.1, from coordinate 124,521,076 downwards.
ATTTGAAAATTTGTCATAACAATAACTTTAGAAAACTAATTCGATCCAAAGTTGAACAGTGAACTTAAAGGAACTCGGTACCTTTGACTTGGTACTATTAAAGGTTTCATAAAAAAGCATATATTTCCATTTAGTTATTACAAATTCAACTATGTTAAGTTTTGTTCGATAAAATATGTATTCATCCAACAATTCTAATGATTTGAATATATTTTTTACAGATCTGAAATCTTTAAATTGCGTTTTCTCACATTATATTTGTTCATGAAATCTTGATCTTCAAAATGCTAAGACTATTACCGATATTTAAGGAAAGACCTGATATATTTTGAGGGTATTCACAAGAACCTACTTAAAAGAATTAGTGATAGATTTTGAAATATATTAATTAGTTTTTCTGAAAAAAAAAAAAAAAAAAAAAAAAAAAAATGTGCATGCCTATGTAAAAATTTGCCAAAAAACTCAATTTTTGTTATTTTTTTTACTTCGAAATGTGCAGTTGATCATTATTCCCAAATTAGCGATATTCCTGCTGTGCAGTGTGTTTAACCATGTTTACTTGACTTCTGTAGTACAAATGATTGCTTTATTGAGTTGTTTTGAAAATATTCTTTTATTATTGAATTTTGTGATACAGTTTTATCAACAGTTTCAGAAATATTCACTAAATAAAGTTCATTCGTTGACTGAAACCTGCTTATGTCTTTACAAATTACTTTCTCCACACCAAATTTATCTACAACCTAAATAACAATATCATGCGGGCTACATCATTAGCATCTTTTAAATGACGATAAATCATATATATTGGAAAAAACCTTGGTATTTTTGGTCATTATTAATGAAATTTTCATAAAAATCTTCAAAACGGATAGTCACAGAGAAATCAAAAAGGGAGGTACACAACTAGATATTATACAAAACCTATATACGGTTTTTCAATATTCTACGTCTAACCCTTTTTGAGTTATGCGAAATAAACCTACATATACACACGGTACATACACACATATACATACACACGTAAATACACATACACTCGCACACATACATAATGAAGTCAATAAAAATCATGCAAATCGTAGAAATCTCTAAAACAGGAGTTCATGTCAAGACTAAAACTATAGGTGTACATATAGACATCATTGTAGTAACAAGCATAAATTTACAACACTCTACGATCATTCGTTATTGAGCTTTGCAAAATATAAAATCAATTTCGCCAATAGGGATTGCAATACTTTCTTAGGCATCGTATAAGGGAATAATAATAAATAAATTACGCTGTTGCTGTAGCAGCAATTCATAATAGACATTTGATTAGCCTTTAGATATGGGATTTGACAGTTAACAATATAAGTCATTAATTAATCGAAATAAATCAATAAGTATATATACATATATATCTATATATATTTAAAAACTGAAGAAATCTTATCATTCTCCACGCTTCATTTTTTAGTTGTAAATATCTATCAGATGCAAATCTTGTTCTTTCTCCATCACATAATATGTAATAAATATTTTTTAATTTAAAATACATTCTCCGAACAACCAAAATAAATTATAATACAGTTAAATATAATTACATTGATTTTCCTTTTCGGAGTTCTAGTCATTAATCTTTCTAATTTTTTCTTTAAACAATATATCATTAGAAACGCAGCTTAATTTAGAAAGGTTTGTGATTGCTTTATGCACTTGAGACAAATGATTAGAGGAAGTCACGCTTAGGAAATCACTCGGAATATACTCTCATGACCTGTGAATAAATGACGTGAATAAATTAAAACATTGTGTTTTGTTAGCGTCTCTTGAGAGTAACATCACTGTAATCTTCAATCGTAACACAAAGATGTTAAAATGCTGTTTAATTAGCTTTTTAAAAATATAAATTATGTTATAGAAAATTGGTGTAAAGGTTTTCGAATATGTTATCTAACTTTTATTAAACTGAAATATTGTAAAGGAAAACACATTTAAAAATAATTAGGAGAAAACTTAGCATCTACTATATATACGCATCTACACTGCAAATTCAGGTGTATTAACTTTAGACAAATAGGTGCCTAAAATGGGTGTCATTATTTTCAGACACGAAATCATGTCTTAAATTTTAAGATACGCATGATGTCTTAAGTTAAAACGTGAATGTGACTAGATTTAAGGCACATGAAGTGACTTAAAGCAGACATTTTTAACCTCATTTTTCACAAATAAATAAAAAAAATAATTAAATAAATAAATAAGATTGCGTGTGGTTTAGTTACTGGTTAAAAACTGGATATAGAATTTCCTAGAGCATGCACAAAATGTTTATGCGAAAATTTCCACACATAGCGAATCTCTCCCACAAGCTGGTCTCGAACTGAGGAACTACGGAATAACAAGACACCGACCAACCGACTGAGCTACAACCATCGACAATAGTCTTAATTTGGTTAGTAATATAGATATGTAGTATTCATCAAACTTATTATAAATTTATCTTTATTTATTCATTTTAATTAAAGTTATCGACAAAATACCTAAAGTTTAATATACATTTCCGGTTCAAATTTTAAGTGTATATTTTCAGTGTTTTTCCTTTTTGAAATATGAGTGATAGATGTGCAAAAATTGCAGCTTATGATATTTCGAAAGCGGTTTCTTTTTTCTTTCTCTCTCTCTCTATTTTAAAACTTTTTTTATGTTTAATGGAAAACAAACAATTTACGTGAAAACCAGAAAATTGTTTGCTTTACACTGATATGTAGGACTCATGCGGATTTTTTTTTTATTAAATTAAAAAATTAAGTAGCAATTGCGTACAAATTGTTCAAGATTGCTCGTTTGCATAGCCGATTTCTTTTTCTTTATATATTCAGTTTCACAAAGCTAAATGTTTCAAATAGCTTAAATACTTATTATATAAAACATTAATAAAGGAAGCTAATGTGGAAAGAAACTTAAACCCTCGCATGCATATTACTTAAAATAGATTCCGTGTGAAATTTGCTAAGTTAAAACAAGTGTCTGAAATTCTAAGTGTCTGAACTGTCAAATGTCTGACTTTCTTAGGTGTGTGAATTGTAAAATATCTTAATATCCAAGTGTCAAAACTGCAACGTGTCTTAATTTCAGACATATTAATACTATTCAGACACTTAACTTAATCTATTTTTATAAAGACATATATGTGTCTTAAATTCAGACGTATGTGGTGTCTGAAAATTTATATCGTTACGTGTTTCAGACATTTATGTGTCTAAGTTGGTATTTTAGACACATTTCTGTCTGAATTTAAGACACTTCTTTTTGCAGTGCACTATAAGCAGTGTTGCCAGGTCTGGCGAATGTTTTATTCAATAATCGCATAATTCCTAATTGTAACGTTTACCTAATCACTTCGAGGACTGATAGTCTTTCATATACGTCAAATATCACTTCTCAAAATTATTGGTGATTATTAAATAAAAAAATACGCTAGATCTGGCAGCACTAACTGTAAAGTACAGTCTACTGTAAAATATACGCAACTGCAGAAAAGTTATCGTTCATAGTTAACCCTCACTTCTTCCTTGTAAATTATGGCAGAAAATGGTTTTCTCAGAAATGGGTCTAATGATTTAGGGAAAAATCTTACCACTAATCTGGACAACACAGTGTCATCCTTAAAAAGTACAGAGGATATTCTTTTCAGGATAGTCTAATATCCTCTATATAACAGAAATTGTCTTTTTTTAAATTTGGAATACGTCTCCTAAATGTCAAAATGTCACACCTGTAGAAATCCTAAGGATATTTATTTTTATGGCTCTCCTCAGAGAACTGTAGGAGGAACGTACACATCCTTTTGATGTCTATCCAAAGGAAAATATATTAAAGATAAATATTCTGTAAAATCAAAAAATTATCCTATAGACAGTCAAAAATTATTTATTTTATTAATATATATTAATAAAATAAACACTTATATAATGTTATAGATTTTATTTATAAACACATACAATAATGCTTTGAAATCTACGACGAGGACAGTAAACATTTTGCAGTTTAACATAAATGGCACGCAGAGAAAAACGGACGAACTCTCTGATATTCTCCATCAAAACAATATTCATGTGGCCTGTTTTCAAGAGACTAAATTGAATCGAAACCTTAGGATGAATATCAAATGTTATTACGATTCGAAATAACAAAGAAGACCGCTCTAATGGTGAACTTGCCTTCCTTATAAGAACCACGAGCATCAAATATAAGATATGTCCGACTATCTTGGGCCAAAACTCTAATAGCAATACTGAGACCCAAACTAATGAAATTCTTCTCCCGAAACCCTGCCTGAGAATTGGAAATGTTTACCATCCAGACAACACAGATATTGAGGTCGACCTCCTCTGGAATATTGTCAATGCATCAACTGAAACTAAAATTATTTTGCGAGATTTTAATGCAGAAAATCCCGTTTGGGGCTCCTCGACTTAAGATCGAAAAGGGTTCACAAGTGGAAGATCTTCTAAACGGCATTGATTTCGCTGTGCTGAACAAAAACAAGATTACATACGTCTAAAAGACTTACGGCACCTTGGAAGCTCTCGACATAACAACTATAAACCACCAATAGGAAAGCCTTACTACGCGGACTATTTTTGACAATGTTATTAATGACCATCATCCTATACAGTCGGTAACAAAAGTGTCTGAAAACTAGAAAAAAATTTTTTATAAAAAAAATACACTTCATACGGTTTTGTTAAATAAATCCTTATCGAATCATGTTCTTACACTGACTAAGAACATAATTCGACAAGGATTTATTTAACAAAACCGTATGAAGTGCGCTTTTTTACATAGGTATTTTTGCTAGTGTTCAGACACTTTTGTTACCGACTGTACTTACTAAAGCACAAGTGGGGCTTGATTACCATGACACAAACAAAATGTCCTGGAATTTTAGAAATGCCGATTTGCTTGGTTTTACATTAAAGCTTGAAGAGCTATGCAGCCAAATTAAACAGAAGTCCTCTTTGGTTGATTTACTGTCCTCCTTTACTTCTTGCATACAGAAATCAGCAAGACTTTCCATCCCTCGCGGTAAAAGACAAACGGACTGGGTGCCCTACAAGAAAGATAATGACATTGACGCTTTAATTTCGGAGAGAGACACCATGCGTCTTGAAGTTCAGAAAAACAACTCTGAGGTCAATAGGAAAGCGTACGCTGACTTCTGTCAAAAAGTAAAAGATGAAATTTCCCTGTGTAAACGCAAAAAATGGGAAACTATTTGTGACAATTTAGACCCTAGGAGAGTGTCACAACATTTGAACGTCATTAGGACTTTAAATAATCAACTGTCGGAGCCGAAACAGGATACACATGCAGCTAACTCAATAACTTCCCAAGGGAAATTGGATAGAGCTCTTCTCAAAACCACAGGAAAACGTTTTGGAAAATCACTTCAAACCTCTAAAAATGGCATTTTTTCAGACATCTTTTTCAAAAATTGATCCTAAAGAAGCCCCAGCTGCTGATTTTATCTTTGTAAGTTTGATAAAGCACTTTGGTAAAAAACCCAAAAGTCTCGAAACTCGAAATCTTCAACCTTTCCATGACTTCTGGAAGGCTGCCACCTATCTGGAAAACCTCCATCATTGTTCCATTTCTTAAGCCAAGCAAGAGCGTCAATGATTGCAATAGCTATAGGTCCATTTCTCTCACTGGTACACTTTGTAAACTAATGGAACGAATTATACACTTCAGACTTATGAACGGGCTAACTGAACAACAGAAAATTCACCATCATCAAACAGCCTATCGAACGTATCACAGTACGGTTGATCAGCTTGTTTATCTGTGGTAGTTATAATCGATGGCTTTCGGTCTACACAACATTAAAAAAAAAAAAAAAATTGCTAATTTTCATGGTTTATCTGCGGCCTTTGAACGAATTTGGCGACAAAAGGTTATACACATAATCTATCACGTAGGCATTACTGTCACCGCTCTTGTCTGGATTAATGATTTTCTGAGAGGCAGACTTTTTCTGTCGGGATCAACGGAGAACTCTCTAAAAGCAACTGAATGTGGGCTGGAGTACCGTAAGTCTCTGTCTTAAGTTCACTGTTCTTTCTGTTGTATATCTTATACTATTAAGCGAGCAATATTTATATATATATATATATATATATATATTTCACTGTTCTCGAAAACGGTGGCTCAGACAGTCCCGTGATTTAACACAAAGGTGCCCTCCGAAGAGTCATTGTGCACATTGAAGTGAGATTTCTAATTTTTTGATTAGTTTTCATTTAATTAATAAAAATATGAAAATAAAACTTCCGATTTCTATAATGACGCAGATGGAGAATCTTAGGAGAGATTTCATTGGTTTATTTGCTTTTCAATGATTTGAGTGTATTTTACATTGAACTTGAGCTACGTCATGAAGATTTACGAAAGATTTGATTGGTTTATTTGATTTTGATTGATTTGAGTGTATTTTACGTTAACTAGAGCTACGTTATGAGGAAATACGAGAGATTTGATTGGTTGTTTTGATTTTCATTGATTTCAGTGTATTTTACGTTGAACTAGAGCTACGTTTTGAGGACTTATAAGAGAATTGATTGATTTATTTGATTTTCATTGATTTCAGTGTATTTTACGTTGAACTAGAGCTACGTTTTGAGGACTTACAAGAGAATTGATTGGTTTATTTGATTTTCATTGATAGAGTATTTTACGTTGAACTAAAGCTATGTTATGAGAAATTACGAGAGATTTGATTGGTTTATTTAATTTTTATTGATTTGATGTAGGGGTGACCAGTTTTTTTTTTTTTTTTTTTTTTTTTTTTTTAACTTGCTTGACAGTATTTCCTTCGAAAAGGAGTTTCGTGTGTTTTCAGATTCATGCACAACAAGGTAGGAGTGTCCAGTTTTTTTTTCTTTTGTTTTAACATGCGTGTTATTTAGTGCCGCGGAACCGATTTACGCGCGTTTTCAAATTCATGCTCACCGGGGTAGGAGTGTCCAGTGATGTTTTATTGGTTATAACATGCGCGATAGTGATTGCCGCGGAACCGAATTTCGTGCGTTTTCAGATTCATGCATAGCGGGGTAGGGGTGTCCAGTGATTTTATTTATTTATTTATTTATTTATTTATTTAGGTTTTAACATTCATGCTAGTGATTGCCGCGGAACCGAGTTTCGTGTGTTTTCAGATTCATGCACAGCATAGTAGGAGTGTCCAGTGAATTTTTTTGGCTTTAACATGCGTGATAGTGATTGCTGCGGAACCGAGTTTCGTGTGTTCTGAGATTCATGCACAACGGTGTAGGGCTGTCCAGTGATTTTTTTTTCTTTCTGGTTTTCATGTGCGTAAAGCGTACATAGTGACTGCTGCGAAAACGATTTACGTGCTTTCTCTGTTTCGACCATTCATCGAATAGTGACTTCTACTGTACAGCTGCAACTGTTTCCAGAATATTCGAAGAATTAACATTTCTACTTGGCTATTTTCAAAAATATTCGTTTTAATAATAGTTATGTTGCACAGATTCGAGGAAGTTAAGAAATGTTTGCTATTGTCAAGGAGATCCCATACTAAAAGTGTGAAGAAAATAGTCGCCAATCGAAAAATATTTATTTAAAAATTTCAATTATTCATAAAAAAAAAAAAAAAAAAAAAAAAAAAAAAATCCTTTTAATATAGTGCCCAGCGAAACGGATGAAGCCTGCTACTTAATACTTTTAACTCTTATATCTAACCTGATACTAAAATTGCCTGCTATGCAGAAGATATTGCCATCTGGAATTCAAGCCATGACTATAAAATCACCGAAAAATATCTTAATCTTACTCTAAGGGGTATTGCAACTTGGGCTAGAGATTACCAGAACTGCAAATAATCATTCGCCGAGTTTCGACCGATGGTCCGTGTTCGACTATTTTTCGTTTAGACGACCTCCTTTCCTGACGTCGGCAGGAAACGCTTCATGTCCGCCCGGAAAATTACCGATCGATCATCGGATCTTACCATTTTTTAATCAACCCTGAAGCTTTTCCCTCCCTTGTTTCGATCATATGGTTGCCAGCTGATTATTTATCGACGTTATATGATATTGCGTCGATTACCTAGCGATGTTATTTGTAAATGTTTTAATCAAATTTTCATGTAAATTCATTGCATTTCATACCTTTTAAAATGTAGCACGTATGAAATATGAGTCTGCTTCTGTTTATCACAAGTTCTTAAACTTCGTAATAAAATTACACAAAATGTATGCGTGTTTAAGAGTTATTTCAGCTTTTTTGAAAAAATATTAATTTAAGATTCTTAATTAATTCCAAAAAAACTGCACAATTATTAATGCAGAAAATGTTCAATAATTTTTCACGACTCGTAAGATAAATTAAATTTTACTTATTAAAAATAAATTAAAATATTAAAAATAATTAATTAACTGAATCATTTTTAATAATTTACTCATTATTGTTTTTTATTTTTTTGATTTGCATTTTGATTTTAAAATTTTTATCTGTCTGCTAAATAAAGTTACGCAAAAAATTATTTCATGTGGAAAGTCTGTTTTAGCGTTTAAAATTTGTAAAACTAATATTATTAATTACAAAAAAAAAAAAAAAAAAAAAAAAAAAAAAAAGATAATTAAAAAGCAAAAAATCAATGTTATTTCCTTAAGATAACTTGGTTTAGAATTTACATATTAACATAAAATTTGAATCAGAATTTTCCAAAACAGTATTTTCTAAAATAAATTAAGTATATAAAATTCTCTACTATAAAGTAAGTAAAAATATTTCAATTTAAAAATAAATAAATAAATAAATAAATAAATAAAAGAAAAAGAAAAAAAAATCTAGAAGATCGACGAAAGATCAGAAATTTTGAATACGTTCAATAATTGAAAGCAATGAATTTGCGTGAAGAAGAGGCAATGATATTCTTAATTTCGAGTGAGGCTACAGAATAAAGGCTCTGTTTTCGGGGTTAGTAGGAAGACATCGACATGACTGATGTGATTGAAAAATAAGGCATTCCGAAGTGCGTGCTTAGATGTACTAAGAACATGACAAGGATTTATTTAACAAAGCTGTATTAAGTGTATTGATTGAGACAGGGATTATTGCTGGTGCTCAGATATTTTGCTGCCAACAATACACATCACGCATTTCAGAATGCCTTATTTTTCCCCTAATACGATGTCAGTTCTGTCGGTGTCTCACGATTAACCACTAAAATAGAACCTTTATTCTGTAGACTTACACGACTTTAAAAATACCATTGTCTCTTAGTCTCGTTTCGAAGCAGAATCAGTAGACTTTAGACAGAACCAAAGACTCAGTATAAAATGTGACGTCATTAAAAAATGGAAGTCGTTGCCTGGTAGGCGCATAACAGTTTTTTTTTTTTTTTCATTGCCTGCTAGCGCTATTTCCGTGCTACAAGTACCGTTCCAACGCTATTTATGTTTTTTTTTTTTTTTTTTTTTTTGCTATGGAGATCCCACTTCAATAATAATAATAATAATAATAATAATAATAATAATAATAATAAAAAGTTATTGCCCTTTGAAATTTTGTCACTTTAACAGTAACTATTCGAGTTTAACTGTTGTTTTTATACGATTCTTGAGCGCATTTTCTGTGACCGGTATGATAGTTATGACCTCATATATAGGAATAGTTTTTTTTTTTTTTTTTTTTTTTTTTTTAATAATGAATCTGCGTAATCTAAAATACTGATTTAAACTGTCTTTAACAATAACAACAACATCTGCAAACCTACTAGTACGTTGGGCTTTTTATAGTTCTTTATTAAGAAATGTATTGGTTTCTTTTATATATATATATATATATATATATTAATAATGATCACATTTACAAGAATCAGATTATGTAGAAAACATAGAGAAAAGTTGAAGCTTCTTAAATGCCATTTATAAAAAAAAAAAAGATTAGGGTCCGAAACATATTATAATAATCATTTAATTGATGTCTTTTTTCTACCTAAAGTGCAATTATTTTTTATATGAGAAAATAGCATAATTTACGTGAATAGGGAAATGAAATACCCAATAAATAAATTATATTTTTGATGTAGTTAAATTTTCGTTATTCAGAGAAATTATCACTCATGCTTAGTAAATTTTATCTGAATAATCATTACATGTTTACAAGTGTATGATTAGTTTTTATGTTTATTAAATTTAATAAAAAAAAAAATAGTTAATAGTTTGCAATAATTTTCCTTAATATAACATTTTTAAATTTATATAAAATACAGAATATTTGAATCAGAAAAAAATTTAATTAAAAATACATTTTCGGTACAAAATTTAAATTTATCTAGAAATAGAAAAAAAAAAAAAAAAAACTTACTTTATTAAACAAAAAATTATTTTGACGCTTGCGACTGAGTAAAATTTCGTATTAATATAACTACTTTTCGTTATTCAACAAGCTGTTTTTTCAAAAGTACATAGTGCACATCTTTGCTAAAGAATTTTTTTTTTTCAAAATATTTTTTTAATTAATATACAGTATTTTGAAGCAACAAAATCTAAAGTTTATTAACTAAAGTATTAAATACTTATTTATGTGTTAAATATGTGACAAAGAAAAATCATATTTTACAAATTTTTAACTTTTGGATTCGGTTTATAATTTAGGGATTTTAAAAGAAATTTTTATGGCAGTGTATTATGAATAATCAACAAATTCTTCCTTGACGAGAAAAAAATTCTTTTCTTGCGGACATATTTCCATTTTAATCTATTTACTTTTAACTTTTGCGCCTTAGGATATAAAAAGAATTCTTCCAAAAGGTCATAAATAAAACTATAAAAATGGATAGAGCGATATTTTGCGTAATGTAATGCTAGAAAAGGAATATATTTTTCAGAAAAATAATATCTTTAATACGTTCTTAAAGTGATTTCATTTTAAATGTATTCATTACTATGTTATAGTGTATAAATATCTTTTTTTTTCTTAACTGACATGCTGTGCATATTAAAAAAGTTTCAAAATCCTTCTTATATTTTGGTAAACGTTTTATTATGAAACTGTTATTGTAAAATAAGTTCATATGCCAATTTTTTCTTCTATACCCAATAAAAGAAGATGGTAGATTCGTAAACAAATTTCACTTCCGGTTTTCGGCATATTTATACACACGGTTTGACAGTTTTTCGAAAAGGTTTTTCTGCGCGTGCGTGTGTAGCAAAATCTTTGAGACAATGGTATTATATCAGGAACTATCGCAAAGAATTTTATATACGTTAATGTACGTTTTGCTATAAATTGTAATGCGCGTGCGGATTGCTACCTTTTTTTGGTATACAATCGATTCATTAAGTGCTTGAAAATTATCGAAAAAAAAGATTACAAAATGTGATGTATCTTGGTAAAGCAGCAAATTTACCAGTCGTAATAACGCATATTGGTAAAACATGAATGATTTTTTTTTTTTTTTTTCCGTATTTCGTATGACTCAATACTTTTGTTAAAATTTCCGTTTTTCATGTAAAGCACTACCTAGTTGAAGTTTATGAGACCTTTATTGTGACAGTATTTAAGCCAGTTTACGTAATTTTACGTGTAATAATAATGAAAATAGTAATAATGATAATAATCTTTGATGATAATCTTTATTGCAACATTACATTAAATTTGTCTTGCAATTATGTCAGCTAGTTAGAATTTCTTTATCTAAAATGAATTCTGAAAAACGCGGATTATTACCCTATTAGCTTGGAGGTTTGATTTATATCTTTCTTTTTAACCAGACTAATTTCTTCTCCGCTCGTGTGAGTCGATCTTTTTTGGGGCGTCATTGGGTAAATTAACGTGGGCTCGCATTGGCTATGTGAACAGGGTTTAGGAAAATTAAACAAATATATGCATACATACATACACCAATCTAGCAGAAATACCTTTCTTATAAAATTTTAATAATATTTTGAGAGCGTTTCTCTCAATGTGCTTTGTTTCCATTTTACACTATTTTCATATATATATATATATATATATATATATATAACTTCACTGTAAGTAATAATAATAATAACATTAACAGTAAACAATAATAATTCCGTCATATTGCAGAAAATGTCTGGCAGAAACGACGCCTAAAAAATATCCCTAAACTGTGCAAAATATACGTTGAAAGAAATTTTCATTAACACACAATACACAAAATATTCGTGAATAACAGATTTTTTACCGTACGTCACACCGATAAAAATATATATATATATAATAAAAAAGCTATCAATTAAAATTCTCCAGTTTTACCAGCGAGGCTTAAACCAGGGCCCACAACAAAGCAGGCTCAGGCTTTATTTCCCACCCCGGAATAACATTTCATTCTCTTACTTAATACTTCCCATTCCTATTTTGATATAAATTTTTCTATGCACAAAACAAAATAATATATATATAGTCGGTAACAAACGTATCCGAACTCTATCAAAAATTCCTATATAAAAAAAGTAGAGTTAATACAGTTTTGTTAAAAAAAATCCTCGTCGAATCATGTTTTTAGATTCACTAAGAACATGATTCGACAAGGATTTTTTTAACAAAACAGCATTAATTCTACTTTTTTATATAGGAATTTGTGCTAGTGTTCAGATACTTTTGTTACCGACTGTACACAACAAAGTTTTTCCGTAAGGTCCATTGTAAAAAAAAAAAAAAAATAACTCACACCCATTTCTTACCATGATCCCCATTTGGGGATCATAGATAATTTTAATGTTCTTCACTCTAATTTCAGATTTTTCGCTTATTTTTAAAGTTGTATATTCACACTAAAGTCTACTCTTAATATATATAGCGAAAATTTTATGAGTTGCTGAAAAAAAACTATATATATATAACTTTCTTTAAAAGAATCGTTCGTAAATTACATATTTTTAGATGTATCAGTTTACTAAGATAATATCTGATACTTTATATTGAAATAATTATTTTTTTCTTATAGAGAATATGCCTGCATGTGTTCTAAATAATATGACATGAAAAATGTTCAAATTGTTTTTATTATAATTTGACCACAGCGAAAATACAGTGATCCCCATTTGGGGCTCACGGGTATTGTGATGTAAAAAAATTTCCTATTTACATTGAAATAGAACTTACCTTTTTCTTAAGATATTTGGAAAATGTCTCTAGAAATTTCATAAATGGCGTTTCCTTGAAAAATGTGAAATGTGTGAGTTACAATAATACAAAAGAAACAGGAAGAGATAGGGCCGGAAGGGGAAGAAGGGGAGGGAACAATAAGCAGGTGTTGGCATTGTGAATCCTCAAAGCTATTTCCCCATCAAAGAGTAAAATGGAGACACTAACAATAACTGATAAGCAGAAAAGGGGGGGGGAGAAAAAGGATTTTTGTACAGGTGTTCTGAATTATACATGTTCTTAGTTGTTGGTGTGAATTCTCTTCACACATGTTTTTTTCAGTGTTGTTACAGAGTCTTTTCTGCTTTGAATTACCTTGCAATACGTAGTACGATTTTCATAAATACATAATAACTGTACTATTCTCATTTGTATTTATACAAATATTTGTTATTTATATTATATTTGGATGATCATGAGTTGCAAAAAATTTTCAACTCTAAGAGAGCTTGAAGAATATTGGGACAATAACCTTGATTTGACAGATGATGAAGATATTGATGGTACTATTGATATAGTTGAATTACCACCAGATACAGCGGATGCTGTTTCTGATATGGAAGATATAGATGAAAACGAATTAGAGGATACCATACCAAATGATGTTCCAGGTTCCTTAGAAATACATGGCGGGAAGTGTAATGAAGAAGTTGCGATTCCAAGAAAAAAGAAATCTAAAACAGAAAAACCTGCATCGAAATGGATTAGAAAACACGCATCATTCAATAATTCTAGTTATGGAGAAGAAGAATGCAAGAAGCGTGAAATGAATATGATTGAAAAAGTAAAAGGTAAAACACCAGTAGAAATTTTTGAAATGTTCTTTACAAATGAACTGGTAAATCATATCGTAAAAGAAAGCATATCTTATGCTGCTCAAAATAATCGTCACGAATTTACACTCTCTCAAGACTGTTTGAAAAATTTTTTAGGAATCTTACTGTTAACTGGATATCACTCCTTACCTCAAGAGAAAATGTATTGGTCAGAAGAAGAAGACATAAATGTAGCAGTTGTGCGAAAATGCATGCCGAAAAACCGTTATATGGAAATAAAGAGAAACCTACATTTTAGTGACAATACAAACATACCAATGATAAATGGAACTAAAGACAGATTATTTAAAATACGACCAATTATTGATGAGCTAAATAAAAATTTTATGCAGTTTGGAGTATTTTCGCATAATATTTGTATTGATGAGCAAATGGTGCGTTATTATGGACATCATTTTTTGAAACAATTTATTAGAGGCAAACCCATCCGCTTTGGATTCAAGCAATGGGCAATGTGTTGTGGTGTGACAGGATATTGCTATAATGCCGAAGTCTATGAAGGTAAGATAAGTAACAATTCAGAAACGAATACGAATGGATTAGGAATGTCTGTAATACTGAATAAAATAGCAATCATTGATAAACCAGAAGAACATTGCTTTTATTTTGATAATTTTTTCACAAGCTTTGATTTGATGAAAAATTTAAAAGAGAGAAATATATCTGCCACAGGAACGGTGAGATATAACAGGATGAATAATTGCTCTATAAAACCAGATAAAGAAATGAAAAAGGAATTTCGAGGGTCTTTCGATTATAGATATGATGAATTGAATGGAATATTTGGACTTGTTTGGAAAGACAACAGTTGTGTTAGAATGTTATCTAATCATTTAGAAATACTACCATTAGGACGTGTGTCAAGATGGTCTAGAACTGACAAAAAACAAATATCAATTCCACAGCCTAACGCCATAACAAACTATAATAAGAACATGGGTGGTGTTGACAAGCTTGATTGGAATATACAAAAGTACAGAATAAGAATCAGGGGCAAAAAATGGTACTTTCCCATTTCTACTAATGCAGTGGATATGGCCCTTGTTAATGCTCATACTGTGTACAACATTGGTAATGAAAAAATGCCATTATTAAATTTCAGAAGAGAAGTTGCACGATTTTATTTGAATTTACATTCTCTTTCTGATCCAAAAAACAGTGGAAGGCCATCATATAGCATGGCTGCCGAGAAACGTGTACCAGAGAATGTGAGAAAAAGTATTGAAGGACATTATTTAGAAAGAACACTAAATGGAAAACAGAGAAAATGTGCAGTTTGCAAAAAAAATGTTCGGAAACAATGTGTAAAGTGTGATGTTGGATTACATGTAGAATGCGTTATTAAATGGCATTCATAAAAATGTTATGATTATTTTACATGCAATGTACCGTAATCCCCAAATGGGGATCGAGTTTTAAATCAATAAAAATCATATATTTATTTCCAGTATCATAAAATTTAATTAACCATGTCTGTTTACATGCTAAAAAGTAACAAAATTTTAAAAAAATAATTAAAAAAAAAATCTGGTACTTAATGGGTTAAATAAAACAATTTACTATTCCAGTAGGCAAGATCGATCTACATCTCACCGTATTGCAAAAGACGACACTAACTCACAATAATGGAATCAAGTTTCATTCATTTATTAACACTTCACAATCATGTATCAATACCATTATTTATCTATGCGAAACAGAAAAAATATGTACCGCTAGCAGGCTTTGCCCGTTTCGCCGGTAACTTCACAGGTATATTTAAAATAAGTAAAATATATATATATATATATATATATATATATATATATATATATATATAGTATTTTAACTTTATATACACTAAGCGACAAAAAAAAAAAGCCGCACTGCAGAAAAAATGACTTATACCTTTTTTATTTGTAATAACTTTAAAATTAATGTTTGAAACAAATAAAACTGTGTTGTTTGCATAATACCAAAGGTATGAAATGATACCTATGTATATTTTCGATTTCATAATTCACTTTATTGCACTTTACGAAGTACTTTTTAAAAATCTGCATAAAACTTTCTTTTTGAACATAATGCAATAACTAGACACTTTGCATTCTATTATGATTTATTATATGAAATAAACAAGTTATATTTTAATATATGAAATAAAACTATTTATTTGTTAGATCTAAGCAATTTTTTGTTAAAAATATGTATTCTGCATTGGGTTAATTCCACCTTTATATGGGATTACTGCATTAATGCGCAATGGCATAGTTTTATACAGAGTTTTAATATAAATCTCAGAAATTTCAATGTGTCAAATATCGCAAATATTTTTTTCTAGTTCTGGTAGAGTTATAGGCTGCAAATTTCGAACCCTCTCCCCTCTCCCCCGCCTTTTTATAGACGAAAAATTTTCGAGCGGATCGCGATTTTGACCATTTCCATGTCTGGTAAAGAAGAAATTCTACTATATCCTTTGTGGTATTTAACTTAAAGTGAAAAAAAAGTATGATGACTTACAGAATTATAGGTTCTCATGGGAATGTATAAAAAATTTGACAATTTGAAGTGAGTAAACTTACCACAGATGCCGTGTAGTAAGGAGCCTTATTATCTTCAAATGCTGTTTACGGAAATGTCTAAGATACCTCCAAAATAGTCGGTCAGGCACCACTTTTATGCAGATTGTGTCTTATTTCGAGTTAGTTGATCCCTTGAGCATAAAAATTTCCCCTAGTGTTTGAAAAGTTATGCACCTCCGTACCATAATGTACGGAGAATGTGTCACTGTTTTAAAAGTGCGATTTTTATTAAGTCGGTCACATTTTCGTCTTCATTCTAGCTTTTTTCAACTGCACGAAATAAAGAAAACTTGATTCATCAGAGAAAACCAGTTCAGCCTAATAATTGACTAATAATGTTTTTAAATTTTGGTCAACTAAAGTATTGTTTTTTCTAATTCATTTCTTTAATAATGGCTTTTTTCGCAGATCTTCCGTTCTTTAACTCGCTTTGTTTAATTGTTCCCGCATTGTTTTTGAAGAAAGTAATTTACTATACACTTTTTAAAAAACTTTTGTAAGTTCTGAACACGATACAAATTGATTTTTTAAGCATTCGCATTTTAACTTGCGGTTATCTTGCTTCGATGATCAACATGACCGCCTAAAGCCAAATTCCCAGTTTAAACGGCCAAAAAAATTTATATTTTGCTAAAATTCATTTTACCAATATTTCGTTAGCATTTAATTATTTTGCCATCTCATGTATTAAAATATTTTTCAATTTTCGTTTAAAAACTAATACTTTTTGTGGCATCGTTAACTGCCTTATTCTTACCATTTTTGAAATAAATTCTAAAATTACCATTTTCCTGACAATTGCATTTTGTTTTTAACACTAGACTCAAAGCTAAAGTGCATGTGAAGGACAACATAGTAAAATCTGTTCGAAAATTTGCTTTTTAAACGATAAAATTGGCGGTTGTAGAAGGCGAAAGGGAAAACATCCAAGTGCGGCTTTTTTTTTTTTTTTTTGTCGCTTAGTGTATATATATATCTATATATACACTAGTATATATACCTAGTATAAATAATATTATATAAAATATATATATATAAAAATTTTATATATATATATATATAAATATATATATAAAAATATTATTATATATATAAAAATAAAGATCATTGAAATCACTCACAAATTTAGATTTGGTTCTCCGCTGCTTTCTACATCGTCTTCCTCACCCGAAATATCTCGGATCCTTGCCAATATTGCCGGATACAATTAATCCCCTGCCTTTAGTCTGTGTATTTATCGAACGACAGTCGCGAAAACGGTTTCATATATAAATCTCGATTGCATTGAATAACACTATATGGACTATACATAGTATTTACTAGCGTACCCTATTTTTTATTTCATTTAACCGGTCGATCATAAAATAACGGCTATTTCACTGCAAATGTAGTACTATAATATGGTTGAAATGCTATTTAAACCGAGTGAGGACTAAATTTTTGTAGTTATGTATGTCAAGACGTATACAATTAAAGCACTCAACATAAGAATACACTAGTTTTATTTTGATATAAAATGATAGTTTATATTTTAGAAAATACAATCAACATATGTTTGAATACCCCTCGGTATCTTTTCCAAGACTGATTTTAATTATCATCACAAACTTTCGACGTTTTAGTACTTTTAATTTTTCATCACAACGTCATCTATAGAATTCACAGATGAGTTCAGGTCTTCGAAATAGTATTACTTTGAACTTATCTCAGAAATCCATAGATGGAGGTCCGTCGGAAAATAAAATGTATTAAAAGTGGCATGTTTGTGTGGATAATAAAAGTCCGTCTTCTAAAAAATATCGAAAGGTATTAAACACATGTTAAAATTTTAACTTCTTAAATAGAAACCAGCACTTTTAGCATAATAAAACTAGTATCTGGTCATGAATATTTCCCATTCTATTTTTTTAAAAATACCTCTCTCTCTCTCTCTGTATATATATATATATATTACTTTAAAGAAAGAAATTATAATCGCGCGCGCAGCATTATAATGCATGAAAAAATAATAATAATACTTTAAATTAATATCATGAAAATAAAGTTTAATTTGATGCCAATATGTCAAAAATTCAATCCATTAGAAAACGTGCGATTGAGTTTTTAAAAAGTTTATTTTACAATTCCTTATAACGTAATGACTAAAAAAACAGCAAAATTTTCGTTTTCTCCCACCATCACCCGGAGTGTCAAAGGAAACATCTCGGGGCAAAAATAAGCTTCGCAATAAACCTCGAGAAATAATCATGTTTTAATTGAAAACTTGCTTTTAATTAAAAATTTGAAAATCCTGCTTCGAGGTGCACACGATGACTTTCCAGAGTACGTATGTGTAAAATTCATGTCTGTAAGTGTGGTAGATTTTTCTGGAGACATCTGATCGAGGGAAAGACGGACACTATTTTGCGTTTATTAATTAATAAGATGAAATAAAACTAGTAATAATACTTAAAATTATTACGATGGAAAGATGACGTAATGAACTTTAATATGATGTCAAAATGAAAAAAAAAAAAGTCAATCCATTAGAAAACGCACTTTTGAAGTTTAAACAAGAAGGAAAAATAAAGCGGTTCGTATAGATTATTAACGGTTTCCAATTGTATGTAATCGATGCATCGTTTTATTTTTAATATATTTTACCTAACTACTCCAACAACAGATAGACAGAAGGACTGAAATACAGAAATAAACTAACACAATTCATAATAACTCGTAAACATAGTCGAAGACAGAGTTAACAAACTGGTGGATTTTTTTTTTTTTTTTTTTTTTTTTTTTTTAAATTCAATAATCACCAATAATTCTTAATTCTAACTTTTGCCTAATCACTTTGAAAATTAATAGTCTATTACGTATTTCAAATGTCACTTCTAGAAATTATTGATGATTATTGAATAAAAAATCCGCCAGATCTGGCAACACTGGCTGTAGAGTTTTTAGAAAGTTTAGCACAAACATAAATGATATTCCAACACTATCACTTTGTTGCCCTTAACTGCCTTCTTCACTTACCGCCGCCGGAAGCTTATTTTTTAAAGTTGTAGTTTTTTGCAACTGTTAATAAATGTTCTTTCTCTGTATTAAAGATGATAAAATGCTTATACATTTTTTAATTTTATTTATAATTTCCGGAAAATGACAGAGATAATTTCTTGTCAATGTAAGCCTTAGCTATATGCGAAAAATGCATTACATCTAAAAAATGTTCCCATGGAAATATACTCTATATTTAAAATGAAGAAAGTTAATATTTCTTTGAATCTTTCTTCTTTTGTAAAAAAAATGTCATTGTTATTTTTAACAGAATATCAGGATTTTTGGCGTGATTATACATATAACTGGAAAAATATTAATGTTAAAAAGCTACTTACTATATGTCATTTATATATATACATATATATTTTGTAATAGAGATAGTCAACTGGGAAAAAAAAATTGTGTATGTAGGAGCCTCGCCTCCCCCCTGGGGGGGGGAGTTCCCTCTCGAGGGGAGTAAATTTTAATTATGGATATCTTTAAATAGAGCTCGCTAATACCTTTAAAATGAATGGTTGAACCATGGGTCGCGGATATTTTAAAACAGAGTTACCGATTTTTTTTTCTTACTTTTAACGAAAAAAAAAAAAAAATAGAAATAAATCTTTTTTTTTTTTTTTTTTTTTTAATATTTAGAATAAAATGGACTTGTTTTTGGATATTTAGTGTTGTACTACTTCTTTAATACGGAAATCGTCTACATTATCATAAAAGATATATTTTTTTTAAATAATAATTTTAATAAATTATTTTTTAAAAACAGAATTGTTTTTTAATAACCGAATTAAATTCTATATAAATGTAAGTGCATTAATGAAACGGGGGTTTGATGGGACGGTAGCCCCCCTCACACAGAACTAATTATCATATAAAACTCTTCCGAAGCCAAATTTGAATTGTTTAAGATAGGTTTACATAACAGTACTCGTTATCTTACCTTTTAATCTCCAACCTGTATTTATGATATTAAATATCACAATAAGAGAAAGTCGTGTGAGTGACACACCAGATTATTTCTTATGTTATCTCGTTTCAAAGGTACCTGACTTCTTAACATTCCTCAATATAAGTGTATCACTGTAAATGTTAACGCTAAAAATATAATATTCCATAGAGAACATATTCAGAATAGATGCCAATTTCATTATAAATTGTGAAGTGCGAAGTTTGTGAGGTATGAAGCAGTTTTCGTAGGAAGCTCGCAAAGTGAGAGTCACGGTGTTCGAGTGGGATCATTGGGTTTTATACTGCTTACTAAGCACTAAGAAAGTGCAGTCTAAAGCACTCTACGAAAGATTGATAGGAATTGCGATTTTAGAATGAGGGTTGCGAAGGGTAGCTTAGTTTATTTGCGAGAATGAACAAATAAATTAGGTTCAGTGCAAGTTTGTTGAAAATCTGGTTAAAGAAAAATGTAAATGAGTTATTATATGAAAGAAATGTTAAAATTGTGCTCGGCGTGGTTTAGGTGGCTAAGTAGATTCTGCCTTATTGCATATTTTGGCAATGCGTTTTTGAGGTAAATTCATCTACGAATGTTTTAAAGATCAGCAGGTTTATCGTCAGTTTCGTCATATGGGTAATATCGTTTAAATTATTGTTTTATGGTGAGATTATTAGGCCACCTATGTTGATTTAAAAGTTACTGAAAGTATTTAGCATTTACACAGGCGACCATTTAGACAGGCGACCATCGTCACATAAGCGCCCGTCTTTACAATTAAAGACTCATAAAAATATCTCCCGTAAAAGAAATTGCATTTAGCAAATTTTGAATATTCCTGTGAAAAAACTAGTTGGATTATTTATATAGTTTTTATACAAGGAACATATCATAGTGAACTTGAATTACATATGTCTTTTTAAAAACATTCTGTATATTTATACGGATGTTAAACACGGTCAGATGTATGGATAGACGGGTGTCAGACGAATAGAATGACAGACAGATAAATGAATTCAAATCATAACCACTCTTAAATATTGTTAAAAAGTTTCATAAATGATTTTTGCATACAGAAATGCAATTCAGAAATTTGCAATTATCACCCTTAATGTAACTGAATATTTTTGGGGCATTGTAAATTTTAATGTTAATCATTACAATATTCTACAGAAAGCATTTTCTTGCGCGTCTAAATGATTAATGTTAATTTATTCAAGATTTTACAAAATAAAGGCATTAAAAGTGTAATTTATTGAAACAACTTTTATAAAACACATTGCTTTAAAAAAATTCCAATGTTCCTCTACATAAACAAATGGTAGAATTTTCTTCATTTTACAAAGGAAACATTTCATTCTGAGCTTGAAAAACATGTTTCAGATTCAAGAAATTTCTCAAATATTTACAGGAATTATAGAGCGGGCTGGCAGACAACGGGCATTAAGAAAGAGAGATATGATAATTTAAATAGAAATTTCATTTTGCCATCGCTAGAATTGTTAAAAAGGATTAATGCAAACGAAAATGCAATTCCAGCAAATTCTAATTATAGCCCTTAATAGAACAAAATACTTTTGTGTGACCCTAAAAATTTTAGTGCTAATCATATTACATTCTATAGAAAGCATTTTATTCAGCATGTATATCAATTTGTTTATTATTTGTTAAAAATAATCGTAATAAAATATGATTTATAGAAAAACCACTCAAAAAAAAAAAAAAAAAAAAAAAACAATGCTTTGGAATTTTTTGAGTGCCCCTATACACAAACCAGTGGTGCTATTTACTTCATTTTCAATAGGAAACATCCCTTTGCGAACTTGACAAACGTATATCAATTTCAATAAATTCCACAAATTATCTATATTTGCGAAAGTTAAAGCGCAGAAAGATGGACAGGCGGGCAGACAGACAGTCAAACGGAAGTCAAAAACACTGTTTAGCTTTGAGGAAAAGTGTTTTAATAAAGGGAATTTTATAGCGCCTTATAATGCATTAAATGAAGAAATGGGAGAAACTTTAGTTCTTCATATCGGGGGATGAAAGGAAACGTATCATGGCAAAAAGCTTCGCGAAAACCTTGATAGTGAATAACGTTTTAATTAAATATTTGCTTTCTAATTTAATATTTGAAAATTCAGCTTCGAGATAAACACGGTGACATCCCAGGTTATGCGTGTGCAAAGATTCACGTCTGTAAATGCGGCTAGATTTTTCTGGGGAACATTTGCTGTACGAAGGAATGGTGATGTTGAAAATAAAAATTGTTAGTCGGAGGAAAATAAATAAAAATAAATAAATAAAATAAAATAAAACAATATCGAATTTATATTAATGGACTTCAAAACTGCAATCTTGTACTTTATTTATAAACAAAATATTATTGCGTGATTCTATTAAATTGGAAAAATAAATTGTATCTACTCAATGAATCAGCGGGCAAATCATTATAAATTAAAGAGTTGGAGTGTTACTATGCTTTGCGTGCTTGAAAACTCTTTACTATAACTCTACTTGAGGGAAAGGAGACATGGATATCGATTAATTGATATCTTAAAATCTGTTGCACGAAAACTTTTACTGAGAACAGTAAGTATCGAATTATATGATTAATATAAAAATTACTTAGCTGAATTCAAAGTTTAGAGGATGTTGTTTCTTTCAGGGAAGGGGGATAGACATCTAAAAATCTGGATTAGTATTTAATGAAATAAAAATGTTTGAAGCTAATTATATTTAAGTACAGGATATAAATATTTTTTTTTTTCAAATAATGAATAAAATGTAAAAGAAATTACTCTCTTTAGAGATATACATACACATAACTAAAAGGAAATTGATCACTAATTATTGAAAATATTTGGTGAAATATTTTCCTTTAAAACACATAACTCCAAAATATAAATATTTTTCTTGAAACTTTCCAAATATGTGGAAAAGTGTTCATAATTTGGGTTTTTGTGTCTGTCCGACGTAACATGCACTACCTTTACATAAATATTCGTGAAATTTCTTGAAACTCATATATGTTATTCAGGTTTATGGAATGTAACTTATTATGAAATGTAACCTACTATGAAATGTACCCTATTGAAAATGAAGTAATTATCACCACTGGCTTGTGTACAGGGACAACAAGTCAACAGGGAATGAATTCCAAATCGTTTTGTTTTATGAGAGATATTTCTATAAAGTATATTTTAATACTTTTACTTTGCATAGATCGTAATCTAATACATATGAATAATACATATACACAAGAAAATGCTTTTTATACAATATGGTTTGCTGGAATTGAATTTTATTTGACATTGATCGTTTTGAACACCTTTCTGATAATGTTTAAGTGTGGTTATGTTTTAAACACGTCTATCTCTGCCTCTTTTTCTGTCAATCTGTATATCTGTCAGTCCGCTCTCTAACTCACGTAGTTTCTTGAAATTTATATATGTTGTTTAAGTTCATCATGGAATGTACGCTATTTTGTGTGTGGGGAATACCACGACTGTTTTATCTACAGGGACACCTAAACATCCCAAAGCATTGCAATCTGTGAGAGTTATTTCCATGCATCGACCTTTAATTCTTTTATTTTATACAAAACATGATGAAATTCTTTCATAAATTTCATTTTTCAAAAATTTTGTTTCAGTTTATGTTTTTTTTTTTTTTTTTTTTTTTTTTATTAGATTTTTGTTAAGTGAATTTATCTTTTAGCCTCTTTTGCAAGTTGTAAAATTATGAACTTTGGTTTCTTTAACCCTTTAAATTTCAATAGATATTTCCTTTTGAAAATTGTGAAAATAATTTAAAAAATGACCTTTAGACGCATAACTGATCATAAATATGGGAATGAAAAAAAAAAAAAAAATAGCATTTTTTATTTTCCAAAAATTTATGGGTTCACAGTGAAACCAATGAAGGGTAATGGATTATTTTTTGTACTTAAACAAACTAATATAAAAGTTGCAGAGAATAAATCAGATACTTTAGAAATCTGAAACATTTACATTTTGACTTATTTATTAAGCAAATTCAAATAATGATTTATTCAGAAAAGAAGCTAGAGTGGTGTAAGCTGTGTCACAATACCAGGCGCCTAGTCAATTATTGTTGCTATAGCTCTGGTTTTATTATTAATTTTTTTATTTTATTTACAAATTTACGAATTTATACATAAAATTAACTATACTTACTAATTATTTTACGAGGGAAAAAAAAA
This sequence comes from Salticus scenicus, assembly GCA_963930645.1. NCBI lineage: Eukaryota > Metazoa > Arthropoda > Arachnida > Araneae > Salticidae > Salticus > Salticus scenicus. The sequence goes on along the minus strand of OZ005652.1, from coordinate 124,496,281 downwards.
AAAAAAAAACTTTATATTCATAACTGCAAAATATTTAGTTCACATGAATTTTTTAAAAAGAAGAAAAAAATATATATACATATATAAAGATATATAACTACATACATACTTATATATACATATATATATATATATATCTAATTTTGAAAATATGTAGAGACTTGAAGACAAGTGCGCGTGGTCAACAAGAAGAAAAATCATTAATAAAAACAATGAAATATCTAATTAAAGTAACGAAGAACAATTGTAAAAACAACAATACATGTGAAAAACACCCTTCCGCTTCCTCTTCAGTGGGTGGGAGCAGCAGAACAGACAATAAAATAAATTGAAAAAAGGTCTAACAGGTTTCGAAAACATGGCGAAACTAGCATACTACTAACAAATATCAATGGAATTCTAAAACAAGATTAAATTACTGGTAATTATATATATAAGAACAGTAATGCAAATTATCGGTAAACTAGATATAACAATATTAATGCTTCATAAAAGCAACATAACTAAATTAATTTAATAGTTTAAAAAATACAAAGTCGATATTTGTGATAAAAATAATTAAAAAAAAAGGACATGCTAGATCGTCATGTTCCCACCCAGACCCGAAAGGCAAAAATATATTGTAATAAGTTGAAATATATTGAACTTACTGCATTGTAGAAATAGGTCTTTAAAGCAAAAGAAGCAGATTCACATGTATATACATTCATATAATTCCAGAAAATGATATTTTAAGACATTGCAGAAAATCCAGGAAATGTTCATTTTCTACTCTTATCTTACATCTTGTGAAATTCGATCTTTACTGGACTTTGGTTTCTCTCAGAAACCAAACATTTTACATAACTTTTCGAACAATTCTCTTTATTTATATAAAAGTCTAAAAGTTGCAATTTATGACTGAGACGGATTATAAGTAAGTCCATGTGCTATTATTTAAAATAAATATTTTTTCTTTATTTTTAAAACTGATACAATTTTAGAAAATTAAAGTGACTTCTATATCTGGCTTCATCTGAAATGGCATTTTTTTTTTGTTGTTGTTGTAGTGCTGCAAGAGAACGAATAAGAGTTTATCACGTTGAGCGCCAAGCAAATTCTTAAAATCCATTAAAATTCCATAATGATTCCTTCTGTAATAAATAAAAATTAAGCAATTCTAAATTTTAAATCAATAAATGTAATATTTCTAGTTTTATATACTATCTTATATCTGCCACCGATGTTTGAAGCGGCTTATATCCTATTTGACACCGTCAGCCACCGGTGGCTGACAGGGCGCTTAACGTTTTATTTTTTTTTATTTGTACTGCTTTTACTTTCGGGGTAAAACTTGCACTGAAATGTTTGAAGTGTAACAAGTTCTGCACACACCTAAGATTCAAGATGATTCTTTCAGTACTTAGAAATATATGACAAAATGTCTAGAATTTAGAATGTCTGACATGACGCTCAATGTGCAATGTTTGGTTTCAGGGCGAAACCAATGAACGTTAAAAGGTTAAATATGTGTATTTCATTATATATATATATATAATTATAAAATCTTCAAATCGAATGAATAAAAATTTACTGTAATTAATTTCATCATCAAAATTATTACTTGTATAGCATTTAAAAAAAAATTTTTTTAATGTTTTAGTAAGCACCAGATTGCAACAGGGTAAAAATATGAACATAATCTATATAGATATATATAAGAGAAAAAATAAATAAATTTTAATGGCATCAAAATTTCGCCTTACTTGATAAGGCACATACATATAAAACCTCTTACTTCAATTTGTAAAAATGAATAACATCCTCGAACAATTTTACGTCACATAGTAAAATAAAAATGAGAAAAAAAATATTTTGCGAATTTAATGGGCTCGTTCTAAAAACTCATTAGCCGTTTCTGCGCCTGTTTCATTAAGAGAATCAATGTAACTAAAAAGTTCTTTCAAAGGACGTTTTCACATTAAAAAGGCTAATCTTCGATATAAAAAGTGACTTTTATTACTTAGCTCAAACAAATTATGAGATAAGCACAAAGAAAAGGATTATAACAATTTTACGTATTATACGCATTATAACTTGAGCAGTAAACATTGTATTACATTTCATTATTAATTTGATAATTATAAATAAAAATTCAGAATCACTTAAAATTATCGATATTTTTACTTTATTGATAATTGTTTTATTAAGTATTTTGAAAAAAAAAAAAGTTTACATTTCAAAACATTTAAACATACCTCCAATTTATTTCTTCTCTCTTTGCGGAGCAAAATATTTCACCTGAAGTTGGTGTTGCGTTTAAAAATTTTAAAGTAATTTCTTTCTACTTTTTTTTTTAATAGCAATATTTTCCCTCTGAAATGTAATTTAAATTATGTTTCTATTTAAATTATTCTGCAAGATGAAATAAAAGCTTTTTAAAAGGAAATAATTAAACTTTCGTGTACTTTTATACAATTAAATATATTAATAAATGATCTCAGTACGTTTCATTATAAAATAATACTTAATTAATAATTTTATTTAAAAAGAAAGGGAAAAAAAAAATCATAAAAAAATATAAACCTATTAAAAAATAATAATATGTTAAGTAAATGGCATATGTTAAGATATATATATATATATATACCCAGACATCACATCGCCTCCCCAGGATAGCTTCAAGATGTCTTCTGGATGCAAAGACATCCCAGAAACGTCCTGAAGATGTACTGTGGAAAAGTTAACCCTAACTGTGCTGTTAGGGTATATATACATGTTGTTCCAAAAGTCTCACCCACCCTCCTAACTCGAAAATGAATCGACATTTTAAAAAATGACGAAACATGCATTTAATGAATTCGAGAGGGACATCTTTTGGTGAAAGACGTTTGGGCCCAGGGGGGGGGCGGGGGGCATGGGGGCCGCTAGGAAGGGCTACTTTAAAATTTCAATTAGGAAGGTATGTGTTGTGATGCATCCCTGGAAACATCTCTTCAAGACAATGAATTTGATATAAAAATTTTCGCCTTACGATGGTTATTAAAGGAGATACGTGGGTTTTATGCTTTTGTAATGCGGAATTTATACTTATGTATCCCCTTTAATAATCACTGCATGACAAAACTGTTTGTACTAAATTCATTGTCTTGAAGAGACGTTTCCAGGGATGCATCACAAGACATACCTCGACATCAGAAATTTTAAAGTTGCATACCCTAGAGGCCCTCCTACCATCCCCTTCCCCGGGCCCAAACATTTTTGGGCAAAGTATGTCTTGTGAAACATCTCTATGAGCCTTTTTTTTTTCTTTCTTTTTTTTCAGAAATTTCACATGAATATTTAAATAAATCAATTAACTTTTTAGTCCCTAAAATTTATTATAATGATAATGAAGTTTATATTGATACTTATGGTAAACAAAAAAGTGTTTATATTAAGAAAAACATGTTTACTGGAGAGATGGCCGAAACTGGAGACATATTTATTCAGTACAATCGGTTTCGTTTTCGTCAAATTTTAAAATTTCAATATTTCTGATGATTGAAATTTATTAATTATTGATCTTCAGAAAAGTTCATGATTATTTTATTCTTGTAAACTGATTGTCCTCTTCGTAATAAGATCTTTTTCGATAAATGTTGGACATTTCATTTGTTTTATATTAACGTAAGTTTTTTGATTGTTATTAATTATTCATACCAATTAATTTTCCATATTAATGGTTATGGATATATGGATATATGAATATAATGTTGGATATATGGTTGTATCTTTATTTATTTAGGTACTATTTATGTGTGGTGGCATTTAACCTTTTTTACGATATATATATATATATATATATATGTATATAATGTTTTAATTAACCATATTTGCGAAACATACAGATCACATTACGAGTTTAAAAAAATAAAAAATAATAATAATATTACAAAGTGGTATAAAACTAAAGGTATCTTAGTGAATGAATGCATAAATAATAAAACAAAAACAAAAACATCTTCATAAATAATTTCCTGGTAATTTGTTTATTAAATGAACGTTAATCAAAAGTGGTTAAAATAATTGTAGTTCAATAACAGGAGATTTGACGTTGGAATATTAAAACTCGAATAAACGACTACGTCAGAAACGCCAAAGAAAAATATTGGAAATGCATACAGCTGTTTCGGCAGCTTTAAGCGTGCCATCTGCAGTGCAAAAAGGATCCTTTTTACACTGAAGACGGCACGTTTAATTGTAGTTTACTCATTAAAATTGATTTAATGGGCATTCTTTTCACTTTGTTAAATAGAGTAAATTATATTATTTTAAAAATATATAAATCGGTTTAGAAATCTTTAAAGTACAATTACTGTAACATTGCATTAACCTTGCATATGAAGGTCCCCATTTATCGGCGCTGAAGGCTGCACTAAAATATATACAAAAATTATATAGTTTTGAAAATACGTTAAGAGTTTAAGATAAGTGCGCGTGGCTAACAAGAAGAAAAAAACTTTAATAAACGTAAAATAACCAATTAATGTAACGAAAAACAAATATTTTTTGTTACATTAATTCGTTATGTTTATTAAAGTTCTAAATATATTTTATTTAAAATAATTTTGTTTGCGATGTCAAATAATTAACATTACACATTAAACAAATAATAAAAATTATTATTTTGTGGTACAAAGTGGAATGAATATTAATAATATAACACATAAAGAATTAAAATAATAATAGTTATTATTATTATTTTTCTGGTATTTTTTTAACAAATAAAATTTTTTTTTAAATGATTACTCATCTAAATTATTTTTAAGTCTTCCTCTCTATGTGGTATTCCTAAAAACGGAAGGCGCACCCCTCTTGCCGTAAATCCGGATAGTTCCACTATCGGGGCTCAGAATCTCCAAGTGGCAGACGACAAAAACAACAACAACATTTTTAAGTATCTTTCGTTCCAATGTATTAAATAGATTGCTTTATGTTATTTAAAAAGTTAAAATTTGTTTTTGAAAAGTAAAAATTGCAATTATAATAGCATTTCCGTTTCCCTTTAAATATACATAAATTCCATATTTAAATAAACTGAAAAAAAAAAAAAGATGAAAAGAAACTGATAATGTTCTAGAAAGAACAATCATTACAATCCAGTGTATTTAATTTAAAGAAGAATTTCAGATTTATAATATTTTCACCAAAGAATTTCAAATTGTGCATTCGGAATGTATATATATAACATGATATTATTTATTGCGTGTTTAGATTAGTTCCGAATTCAAATTCCATACTTTTCTCTGATAAATCGTTATATTAAGAAGAGTGTCAGTCTTTCCACGAAATTTGCATGCTTGAAAACTCTTTAATTATATCCTGTTCGACTGCGAAGTATATATTGATTTATTGATATTTCCAAATCTAATGCGAGAAAATTGTTCGTTCTTAATGAAAGTAAGTATCATATTAATTACGTATCATGTTACACTTTCACTTAATAGAATATCATTTTTAGTAGATATTTTATCTTTTGTTATGCAGGATGTACGCTAAAATCTCACACACTTAACATTATAGAGATTTTAGCTTTTTATTTATTTATTTATTTTTGTGTTTTCTAGATATAGTAAAATGTACATTACATTTTGACACCAGGTGCAGTCACGTAATACAGAGATTGGAGTCAACGTGGCAATCTTAAAAACTGTATAAATACAGAAAAACGTAAATTACTATATTGTAGATAGTCATCAGCTGAATATTAAAAGAAGTCATGTGATTACACTAAGATTAATTTTTTTGAAATTTGCGTTTAAATGTTTACAATTTCTAAAACTCGAGATGATGAAAAACGCTAACGAAAGGAGAAAAATACCGCATATTTAATGCTCTAGACTAACAATTATTAATGGTTGACACTGGCTACCATATGAATTAAAAAATAATAGCCAGTTTTGCGCTTTCGGTAGCCTTTTTTAGATATGAGTATACAATTAATGAATAAAATTCACGCATTTTTCATTTAAGAGCAGATTTCCGAAATATGCGATTATTTCATTTATATTCGATAAAAATTTCGCTTACAATTAAATAAATAAACACGCAATAATTTTAAGTTTTTATATTACATAAAGAAAGCATGTCGTTAGTAATTATCAAAATTTACGTTCGATTACGTAAACAATTGCAGAAATGGTGATAAATAAGTTTCTTTGCTGAAAACTTTTAAAGTCGTGATTGCGGTAAAAGTTAAGAAGTAATTAAATAGAAAAAATAATCTGGTGTGTCACTCACATGACTTTCTCTTACCCTGAAATTTAATACTATAAATACAGATAGCATATTAAGATGCAAGATAACGAGTACTGTTATGCAAACCTGTGTTAAACAATTCAAATTAGGCTTCGGAAGAATTTTATATGATAATTAGTTCTGTGCCGCCCCCTCAACCCCCCTTCATTAATGCACCTACATTTATATAGAATTTAATTCGGTTATTAAAAAATAATTCCGTTTAAAAAAATTATTTATTGAAAACATTAATTAAAAAAATTATCTTATATGATAATGCAGACGATTTTCATATTAGAGAAGTAGTATAACACTAAATAATAAAAAAGAAAAATAAATAAAAGTTAAATTTATTCTCAATATTACATTTTTTTTTTTTTTTTTTTTTTTTTTTTTTTAATGAAAAAAATCGATAAGTTTATTTTAAATTATCGCAGATCGATGGTTCAACTATTCGTTTAAAGTTACTAGCAAGTTCTTTTGAAAGGTACACATCATGAAAATTTACTCCCCTCGAGGGGGGAGGCGTGGCTCCTACATACAGAAAAATTTTATCCCTGTTGGAAATCTCTATTACAAAAATTATATATTCGTTTCATTTGTTTTAGTGCAGTCTATAGATACTAAACTACACTTACCTGCAATTTCCCCATAGATGTAATGTATTTGAATATTTTTGAGTGTCGTCTGTACACGAACCATTTGTTTCATCTCAACGAAAAGCTTAGTGTACCATCCCTATATGATACACATTTAGAATATCGAGTTTGGAATTTCTGCTACTATTTGTACTTGAGATATGCTGATAACAGACACACAGACAGACATACACACATAGAGAGACCATTCGCTAAAAACATGATTTTCGTTTTCAGGGGACCTCAGAACATGTAAATATAATAAAAACTCGCTTTAGAAAATTTGGCCCTAAAACAATACTTTCTCTACCGTACGGGCAACAGAAAGTTAAAAGAAACGATGGCTATTTTTTTTTTATACCTGTTTATAAATAAAAACTTAAATAAAATACGTTCAAATTTCTCAAAAATATTTGGGTCCTCCCTGCCTTCATCAAAGACTTCCTCACCGCAAAGTCTTGGGTCTGTCTCTCTACTGCCTTCGAGGACGACTTACCTGTTAACTTCCTTTTGGATACTAATTCGATGAGAGATTTGAAACGTAGAGTATCGAAAAATATCGAAGTAGCACTTTTATCTTTAAAGCCAAATTACATATTGTGGTAAAAATAATTCTCCTTAGACGGCGCTGCGTCGTCGGTGAAAGAAAACAGAGAAATTTAAATGTTTTTGTTTTAGACTTCGGCAACAGCCAATAAAAGTTTTAGTTTAGATTTTTATTCTTCGACTATGTTCGAAGATTGAATTTTTCGGTCTCTCACTATGAGAGTTTGTTAGATTTGGTATAATGTTCCTTTAAGTATTCTTTTTCTGTAAATAATGTATAAAAATTATATAGAATTTCTAACTTCATTACGACTACTAAATTTTAAAAAAAAGTATGCATCGTTCCCCCTTTTTCATTCTCTTGCTTAAAGCAATCCGACATTTTTATTTTGTTCTTTTTTTCTTAGATTTCGAATACCACTTAACCGTGAATTATTTATCATTTTGGTGCATCGGCCGGGAAACGAACCCGGGCCGGCCGCGTGGCAGGCGAGCATTCTACCACTGAACCACCGCTGAATCTTTATATAATTAATTTCGGAAGTTTAACAAATTTGTTATTCTCCCTTGACGGTGTACTGTTATGTTGTAAAGTACTTGAAACATTTGAATTTACACCACTATTTTCGACTGAATTTACAAGCGATTAGAAATGAAAATTGAAAGTATATACGTTTGGATGTAAAACACCTATAGAAAAAGCCTATGTCATAGGTAAATTAAAGATCGTTAATAAAAATAATCCTGATTATAACATTCAAATTTAAGCTTTAATTACTGACAAAATTTCTGGATCGTTCATTCACCCTACCCTTGAACTGGAAAAAATCACGAAAAATGATAATTTTCAGAATTTAGAATTAGCTGATATACCTAATAGTAAAGAAAGCTGTTGCAAATTGAATTGTCTTTTGCATCCTCTCAGGTGGCGCGACTAGTCGTCATTTTTCGACGCGCCGATGTACGATTACTGGCTAGTTAAGAATGTGATCTGAAAGGATTCGGTCATGCTTGACCGTTTAAAATATAGCGCTTAAGAAATGTTTATTTATGTTTTTATTGTGAATCCGTTATATGTTGTTTTGTGAAGTGAATAAATAAAATGCAAAAGAACAAAATTTCATCATTTATGGTTTATGGAAATGGATTATTACGGAACATTGAAAGATTTATGAACACAATTTTGGTGACCCTAGGATGTGACTGTTTGCATTTATTTGGACGACATGCATTTTTTTTTGGATAATTATGGAGTGAAATGAATCCGCTGAGCATGCATCGGATATGGGAGGTAGGCTTTTTCCCTTATTATTTCATTATTTTGGTTTGAGTTTGGGGGTTAAAAGTTATGGTTTCGTTTAACAGAAAAGTGTAGTTTTTGTTCTAAAATGGTTGCAGTCTGTGAGGACATCGAATTCATTTGGTTTATATATAATATTATTTATAATTTATAAATTTTGCTGATATATGAAATAAATGGTTTCAAATTTGAATAATTAAAAAATAGTTTGGGTTTTAAATATAAATGGTTTCATTCAACATTTAAATAATTGAAAATTACTTTCGTTTCATAAAATGTTGTTTAAATGGTGTTTCTTTTTGTTTCTTTGAAAACGAAATTGTTTTTTTTTAATGGAATATTATTTAATTTTTTGTTTCTTGCAAGGCTATTTTAAATTGATTTACTTCTGTTTTAACGATATTTATTTTTTTGTTCTTAAATGATATTTAAAGATGATGTTTACATTTTTTTGATATATATAGATAATACATGTTTATTTTTATTTAATAAATATATGGATAGGGGTTATTATTAAGCAATTAGAAGGTTTCATAATTTTTATTTTTGTTCTCTTGTTACGATATTGGGTTTAAAATGGATCTAGAAAGATTGAAGGAAAAAAGAAGAGGTTTAAGAACCTCATTTACGAAATATTTGGGGAAAATAGAAACAATCCTGAACTCCGAAATTACGGAGGAGTACACGAAATTAATGAAAATTGAGGAGCTTCTTAGATTAAAGGCTCAACTCCTGGACAAACAGGCAGAACTCGTAAACATCGATTATGAAATACAAACAAAAATTAAAGTCAAATATATAGCTGAAGATGTAGCAGGCTGCGAGGAATACAGGGAAAAAGGGATCGATGTAAAAACAAAATTAGAAAGGCTAGTGGATAATTTAAATGACAGGCCGTTGCCTGGTGTTATTCAGATCGCTAGATCAAGTGATCAAACAGGGATTGGTTCAGAGAACCTAACAGTTAGAACTGAAACCAGAAGTACAGTTAAACTTCCGAAATTACAAGTTGTAAATTTTCTTGGTGACTGTAGTTCATGGTTGGACTTCTGGAACTCTTTCGAGGTAGCGATACATAATAATAATTCTTTAAGCAAAATTGAGAAATTTTCGTATTTGAAATCTTTCTTAGGAGGTGTCGCCTTGAGCGCTGTATCTGGGTTTTCATTGACAGAATCTAATTACGATGCATCAATACAATTACTTAAGGAACGTTTTGGACGAAGTGACGTAATTATATCGTCCCACATGCATAAGTTACTATTAATAGAGCCGGTGAAATCATGCGCGAATGTTACTGAATTAAGGAGAATGTACGACGCGATTGAGGTACAAATTCGTTCGTTACAATCATTAAATGTAGCAACAGGCACTTACAGTAATCTGTTATGCCCTGTAATATTACAAAAACTACCGGAAGAATTAAATTTAAGTTATAATAGACAGCGTAATTCAGATGAATTGTTTGATATTTCTAAATTAGTTGATTTTATACGTAAAGAATTAGAAATACGAGAAGCATCGATAATTTTAGCGAATCCCAGAAATAATAGCGCAAATGAAAATAATTTTCGGAATAAAATGACAGGCCACAATAAACCTTACTTAAATTCTAAAAGGAGCGAATATCATCCCCCTAAATCATCAGCTTCCGTTTTAGCGACTCAGGCGGAAAGAAATTTATCTGGTTATCATAATAGGTATTCTTATGATAATAATAGGCCTAAATTTAATAACAAAAGAAATACGAGTTCGTTTTCTGGAGTTCAGGGCTGTTTGTTTTGTTCCTCGGCACATATGAATCATGATTGTTCCTTAAATGTTTATGATAAGAAAAGGGCTCTAATGGCCAAGGGATTATGTTTTATATGTTTTTCAAACCATTTGAGTAAATTTTGTTCACGTAAAGATCATAAGTGCAAGTATTGCGCGTCTCCCTGGCATAACTCATTAATATGTAATACAGAAAGAAATGAATCCCGCTCAGTTGAGGATAAAAAACAAATACAGTCAGAAAGTTCTTTAAATTTGGTTTGTAATAAGAATAAAGAGCTTGAGGACACGCCGAATGATTCGGTGTTGTTGCAGACTGTAACGGCAAGTGTATTTAATGTTCAGGCCAAATGCCATTTATTGAGGTGTCTTATTGACAATGGAAGTTCTAGGACATTTGTATTGCGCGAAGTGTGCAATTTATTGGGATTAAAAACAATCGGAAGGGAAACCCTTTTAATTTATACTTTTGGCAATGAAAATCCTGAAAGGAAAACTTATGATATTGTAGAAATAGTATTACATAATGTAAGAGAAACTAATAAGAAAATTAAATTAAGGGCTGTGGTAATTGATTCAATTACATTTGGGGAAATTAAAATTCCTTCACAATGGGTGCGTAATGTCGCACTAGAAAAAGGCATTGAATTGGCAGATAAGGGTAATTTAAGTAAAATTCATGTACTTATTGGATCGGATTACATTGGGGAAATTCTTGGAGAAAGGAACGTGAGAATTTCTAAACGATTAATGGCAACAGATACCTTATTTGGATTTGTGATACAAGGAAAGGAAAGGGACCCTAAAGCACTTAAGAATTGTCAGAAAGTGCGCGTTAATCATTTACATGTTGTTAAGGAGGAATTGGACCATCAAAGGGTTAAAAATTTATGGGAATTAGAGGCAATTGGAATTAATCCGGACAAAGAACATTCTAAATCAGATGATGAAATTTTAGAGTTATTTAGGCAAACCACTACTTATAGGAATAAAAGATATGAAACGCGATTGTTGTGGAAAAATAATGTTAAGGAATTGGACAGTAATTATGAGATAGCAAGACGACGCTTGTCTCATTTGAACACTGTTTTTGGTAGGAATCCGGACTTATATTTTAAATATAAGGAAATTATTGAGGAACATTTAAAGTTGGGCATCATAGAGGAAGTAGCGTCGGATTTAAATGAAAATACGGGTACAGGCTATTACATGCCGCATCATGCAGTAGTACGCGAACAAAAGAAAAGTTCTAAGGTTAGGATAGTTTTTGACGGTTCATGTAAGGGCAGGGATGAATTATCTCTTAACGATTGTTTAGAGAGCGGTCCTAATTTAAATCCAGATTTACTCAGGATAATTTTGAGGTTTAGGTTACACCCTGTAGCGTTTTGCGCAGACATTCAACGAGCTTTTCTAGAAGTAGGAATCGCGGATGAGGATAGGAATTTTTTGAATTTTTTATGGAATGATGGGGAGGGGCCCGATCTCCATTCCGATGCTGCTAAACGAATTAGGACATTACAATTCTGCAGAGTTCCCTTTGGGGTGAAATGTTCCCCATTTCTATTATCGGCAACAATCAGGCTTCATTTGAAAAAATTTGAGAATGACTACCCGGAAGCAACAGAAATATTAAGATCTCTATACGTCGATGATCTCATCTCTGGCACTGATGATGTGAACAAGGCATTACAATTGTCTAAAGAAATGATGTACATTTTAAGTGAAGCTAGCATGAATCTCAGGGCGTGGATTTCCAACTCTTCTAAACTTAATCAGTTGTGGAAGACAGACAATTTCGAATGTCGAGAAGATCCGGAGGAATCCAATGTTGAACTAAAAATATTAGGAATTATTTGGGACAATACGAATGACGAATTACTGATTGACACTTCACAATTTAACAAATTACCGGAGGACAGATTTATAACAAAGCGATATATTTTGGCTGTTTGCGGAATGTTATTTGATCCATTGGGGATCATGAATCCATTTTTGATTCGCATAAAAATTATATTACAATCAGTATGGGAAAATGGTAAACAGTGGGACGAACCTGTTCCACATGAAATTGAAATGTTGTTTTTAGAATGGCTAAATGAAGCTAAAAATTTGAAGTTCACTGGAATTCCTAGGCTGTATTTTAATGAATTCTGCTGGAACTCAGTAGAGGTACACATATTTTCCGATGCTAGCCCAAAATGCTATGGTTCAGTAGCTTATTTTCGATTTACGAATTCTGAAGGATGCAAAACAAGTTTTATAATTTCTAAGTCTCGACTAGCCCCTTTGAAGAAGATTACATTACCGAGACTTGAATTACTTGGCACTTTAGTCTCAGCAAGATTGGGATCGTATCTCAAATCTGTTTTCCCTATGCTGGACCCCAGAAATATTTTTTATTGGACTGATTCTCAAATTTGCCTTCATTGGATAAAAAATTCAGCTAACGATTATAAGCAGTTTGTGAAAAACCGAGTGATTGAAATCAAGGAAAAAACTGATCCTGAAAAATGGCACTTTTGCAAAGGCAAGGTCAATCCGGCGGATAAATTGACGAGAGGTGTGAAAGCAAATTCCTTAATGAATGACAAAGTATGGAGTCAAGGACCAGCTTGGTTGTCAGAATTAAGTATACCGTATGACTCTCTAATGGAATTTTCCTGTGACATGGACAGCGTGGTTGAAGAAAGACATGGAGTTACAACACTTCAGGTTAACGTAGAAGTTCCAATGCCATTATTAAATCTGGAGAATTACAGTTCTTTGAATAGAGTTTTGAGAACAACCGCCTATGTTTTTAGATTTCTAAATAACATCAAATCTAGGTCTGAAAAACGTTCAGGAGCGCTGACAGCAAATGAAATATCTGCAGCAGAAAATTATTGGCTTCTATTTGTGCAGTAAAGTGAATTTAACAAAGAATATACTACATTAAAGGCAAAAAATTCAGTTTCTCCTGATTCTAAGTTATATAATTTGAATCCCATTTTGACAACAGAAGGTCTAATAGTATTAAAGGGAAGAATTCAAGGCTCTAATTTTTCTGATGAATCTAAGCATCCAATTATTTTGCCGAACAAGGCTCGATTTACTAATCTTTTGATCATGAAGGAACACGAAAATTTAGGTCATTCTGGTATATCTGACACACTCACTCAAATAAGAGAACGCTTTTGGATCATTAAGGGCAGGCAAGCTGTGAAATCCTGCTTGAACAAATGTTTTCTATGCAGAAGGTTTAAGGCCAAACAAGGACAGCAAATAACAGCTCCGCTACCCATAGCAAGAACTAGTGAGGCTCAACCCTTTGAAGTCGTTGGAATCGATTTTGCTGGACCCTTATTCACAAAAGACAACAACAAATCTTACATTGCATTATTCACTTGTGCAGTCACTCGAGCAGTGCACTTGGAAATAGTCTCTAGTCTCAGTTCTGAACATTTTTTACTTGCATTCAGACGTTTCATCTCCAGAAGAGGTATGTGCAAGGTTGTGAATTCCGATAACGCTTTGACTTTTAAAGGTAGTGAAAAGGAACTAAAGAAACTTTATATGAACATTAAGAACTTTGAAATTCAGAACTATTTTGGTAATAAGGGTATCAAATGGACTTATATAGTAGAAAGAGCCTCATGGTGGGGGGGTTATTGGGAGCGAATGGTTCGTATGACAAAGGTCATTTTGAGGAAAATTCTTGGTAGGGCATTAGTTACATTTGAAGAACTGCAAACTATACTTGCAGAAATTGAATCTATTATTAACTCTCGTCCTTTAACTTATGTATACAATGACCCTGTAGAGCCATTCCCTCTCACCCCAGCCCACTTCTTAATAGGAAAAAGGTCAACTGCATTGCCACCACAAAGTGGCCGTTTAGTGATTGCAAGTCAATCTAGTTCTCAAAAACTTTTAATTAAACGATACTTGTATCGTGAGAGACTTCTTAACGAATTCTGGAAGCGCTGGAAATTTGAATATATTTTGCAGTTGAGAAATGCTAATGTTGTAAAACCTGTTAATCCAATTTCTAATTTTAATATAGGTGATATAGTCCTAATAGGTGATGACAAGGCCCCAAGACAAATTTGGAAGTTAGGAAAAGTAATTGAGACACATGTAGGACGTGACAATAAGGTAAGATCTGTAACCTTAAAAACTTCATCAGGAATGTTAAAAAGACCCATTCAACTTCTTTGTAACTTGGAAGTCCAAGGGGACTTACCTTAATTAAACCAACTGTTCACCTGTAAGTTAATATTAATATTGTTTTCATTTTTCAATTGTATCCAGATAACATTGATTTTTGTATTTGATATAATTTCTATTTTCAGTATTATGTGGTTGTGAAATTTGTTATTATGTATTGTGATTTTTTTATTGGTTGTAATTTTTGAATTGTATTTGATTTGGATTTGTTCAAATTTTTGTATTGAACTTAACTTACCTTTCGGGGCGGGAGGATGTTGCAAATTGAATTGTCTTTTGCATCCTCTCAGGTGGCGCGACTAGTCGTCATTTTTCGACGCGCCGATGTACGATTACTGGCTAGTTAAGAATGTGATCTGAAAGGATTCGGTCATGCTTGACCGTTTAAAATATAGCGCTTAAGAAATGTTTATTTATGTTTTTATTGTGAATCCGTTATATGTTGTTTTGTGAAGTGAATAAATAAAATGCAAAAGAACAAAATTTCATCATTTATGGTTTATGGAAATGGATTATTACGGAACATTGAAAGATTTATGAACAAAAGCATTACACTTTTGATAGGAGTCGATTATTATTATGATATTGTGTTAGGTAATATTAGGCGCATTAATAAAAATTTAGTAGCAGTAAAAACTGTGTTCGGGTGTCTGTTACAAGGAATTAGAAGCGATTTAATTGAATCATTAACCATGAGTATCATAGTAGAAGAAAATTTGTTGTCAAAACAAGTAGAAAATTTTTGGAATTTGGAAAATTCAGGCCTTATTAATCCGAAAGAAGAATTTGAGCTTTCCGAAATTAAAATTTTGAAAAACTTTGAATCGGAAATTAAGTATGAAAGTAAACGTTATAAAGTTAAATTCCCTTGGAAAGTTAGTAAATCGCAGTTACAAAATAATTTTGAAATCGCTGAAAGTAGATTTTCGAGACTTAAGTACAAATTTTGTAGAAACCCAAATTTATTTTTTGAATACAACAATGTTTTACAGGATTATTTGAGAGAGGGGGTTATAGAACCCGTTACGGATTTGGAGGAAAATTCTACATCCTTCTATTTACCACATAGAGCGGTAATAAAAACAGATCGTACAACAAGTAAATTACGAATGGTGTTTGACGCGTCTTCCTATGATTACAATAATCTTTCTCTTAATAATTGTCTACATATTGGACCTAATCTTTATGAAGATATTTTTGACACTTTGTCTAGATTTAGATTTCATCCCATAGTCTTTACTGCGGACATGAAACAAGCATTTTTACAGATTTTGATAGACGAGGAAGAGAGGGACGTAACACGATTTTTGTTTACAGTAAGTCCTCACGAAGGCACCTCTTCCCTTCAGATTTTCAGATTCACTAGAGTTTTGTTTGGACTTAATTGTAGCCCATTCTTATTGACTGCGTCGATAAAACATAATTTATAAAAATATAGCGACACACATAGGGAGATACATAGATTAGTTTTTTAAATGGAAACATTTATGTAGATTATCTAATAGGAAGCCACCCATCAGTAGAGAAGGTTTAACTACAAATCTAGACTCAATTAGTATCTTTAAAGACGCGAGTATGCAACGTCACAAATTTCATACAAATTTGAGACTATTATATGAATTTTGGGTACAAAAAAGTTATTAGCAAGGATTCTAAAATATTTGAAGAAAATGATCCCCCTATTAAAGTTTTGGGTTTAGGGTGGAATAACTTGAAAGACACTCTCTATTTTGATTGTAGGGTTTTAATAAACCTCTTTTCTAAACAGATAAATACCAAAAGGTTTGTTTTACAAGTGCTAGGCAAAATTTATGACTCTATCGGTTTCCTAGGACACTACACCTTAACAACATTATGCAGATGATCTGGAAGACTGGTCTTAATTGGGATGATACTGATACATTACCTAAAGATTTGAAAAAAAATATGGAAAGACTGATGTAATGAAGTAACTCATCTTTCTAAATTAATTACTCATCTTTCTAATATTATTTTTCTGATGTTCCAGAATTTAACATCAGTGATTTGCAATTACATATTTTCTCAGATGCTAGTATGAAAGCTTTTGGTACTGTTGCCCATTTTAGAATTAAAGAAATCTCTAATGAAAAATGTAAAACGATATTCGTTGTTTCCAAAAATAGAGTAGCGCCTTTGAACAATCTCACGACACCCAAACTTGAACTCACAGCTGCATTGTTGGCAGCTAAACTTGGTCATAATATTTTGAGAGCTCTGAAATTAGATATACCCACGTTTTACTGGACAGACTCAATGATAGGTTTTATTTGGACTAGGGGCTCTCTAGAGAAGTTCAAGCCGTTTGTGCAGAACAGAGTACAAGATATTCGTGAATTGACATCTCCTTCAAACTGGAGGCACTGTCCCGGTTCGTCTAATCCTTCTGATCTCGTATCCAGGGGTGCAAAGATCACAAAATTAATTAATGATAGATTGTGGTTAAATGGGCCTCAATGGCTCAGTTCACCCCCCGAACTGTGGCCTAAGCCTGATGATAAACAAAAGCTAGATGTAGAAAATTTAAAATATAGAAAAAAGATAAAAGAAACACGGCTTTTCAATTGCATGACAAAACAAATAAAAAACCCTATTGATATTTAAAAATACATCAGCTTAGAAAAATTAATCAGAGTTACAGCTAGGGTAAAAAGATTTATTAAAGGGATAAAAAAAAAAAATTCCAGAAGTTAACAATACATTGACAACTGAAGAACTAATAGAAGCTGAGAAACATTTGATATCGAATGAACAAAAGATGTATTTTTAAAATGAATTTCACTCGCTAATAAATGAAGAAATTATTGATAAAAATTCTCCCCTGAGCAACTTAACTCCTAATCTAGATGATGAAAAAATGATACGATTGGGCGGGAGATTAGAATTTAGTGATTTACAGCTAGAAGAAAAACATCCCATCATTCTCCCAAACAGTCGTGGTTGACTACCTTGATTATACGAAATAAACATGAAAAGATCATGCATGAAGGGGTATCTGGAACATTGTCAAAAACACGGTCTAAATATTGGATTCCCAAAGGTCACCAGTTAGTTAAAAGTATCCTGAATAAATGTACTATATGTAAAAAATATCTTTCCAAACCAGCAGATCAAATCACTGCACCACTACCCCGTGACAGAATAAGAGTCGCCCCTTTCTCCATTTGAGGTATTGACTTTGCTGGGCCTTTCTACATTAAAAATGCTGAAGAATTTGAAAAATCTTGTACAGTGTTGTTCACTTGTGCAGTAACCAGAGCGTTACACTTAGAACTTGTACACTACATGTCAACTGATTCCTTTTTGTTGGCCTTCAGACGTTTCTTAGCGAGAAGAGGAAACTGTAAAGTTATCTATTCGGATAACGTCAAAACGTTCAAGAGTTCGAAACAAGATATAGAAAAATTTGTATAAAATCTTTTCTGATGATTGATTCACTTTTAAAGTTTTTTTGCAAATGAAAGAATCATGTGGAAAAATATAATAGAAAGGGCCCCATGGTGGGGCGAGTTCTAAGAACGATTAGTTAGATCCGTCAAGGACTGTCTGCATAAAGTCATCGGCACATTCCTCTTGAAGTATGTCTACTCTCCTTATAGAAGTAGAAACAGTTCTCAACTTACACCCTTTAACTTACGTGTATAGTGAATCTGGAGAAACGAACCCCTTAACTCCTATGCCCTTCTTTTAAATTTCGGTAAAGATATCACCAATCCAGTGAATTTCGCTGACATCATTGAAGGTGCTTCAAACAAAACATCCGTTTTAAGACGAAAAAGATACCAATCACTGTTATTAAAGCAGTTGTGGAATAGATGGAAAAGCCAATACCTATTTGATTTGAAAACAGAACATGCTTTAAAGAATTCTACTGCACAACCTGAACTGGAATTAGGAGATGTTGTGCTAATTGGTGATGATTCAAAAAACAGACTTTTGTGGAAACTTGGTGTAATCATGAAAACAATCGCCGGCAGAGACCACAACATCCGATGATATGAGGTTAAGACTGCCAATGGTGTTTTAAAACGAACTTTTCAGCATATATACCCACTGGAATTGACTTAACTAAAAACTTTAATGCTACGAACTGATAAAATAATATAAACTTTTGAGAAAAATTTGAACTTTAAAAACCTTTATTTTAATGAACACTTTTTCTTTAATTTTCAGAATATTTGATATCCTTTTTTGAATAATTTAGTGAATTTTATTTGATAATTGAAAACACTAAAACTGTCCATGTGTTATTATCTCTATATATAAGTTTGTTTACATATGATAACTAAGAGTTAATTGTTTAAATAATAATGTGTTTGCTTTATGTTTAATATTGATATTTCAGCTTAATTTTTTTGATTTAATCCTTTATTGATTTAGTTATAGTAATTTAGTAAAATGTTGTTTATAGTTGTATTTAATAATGGATAACTGTTAATATTAAAAAAAAAAAAAAAAAAAAAAAAAAAAAAAAAAAAACTGATTATGTAATTTTAGTATTAATTGAATATTTAGAATTTTGTATAATTTAAGATTGTCAGAATTTGTTAAGACTGAAATTTTATTTTGATTTAGGAGATTTTTGATTTGTGAACTCTATAAGTGTTCACTGCGGGGATACATATAAATAGCATTTTACGTACAATACATAGTATTTATTGTCACGTTATTTCGTATATTGGATTTAACGCATATTGTCGGCCATTAATGACATCAGTTTCACGCCAATATGCCCCGTAGAACAATATGCTATGAACGCTATTTTATCCGGATTTTAGAAAGTAATGTTTTTGTCATTATACTTTCCGTTTTCGTAAACCATGTCTACCTCTCGCGGAACGATCCTACTCGGAAAAGGGGTGATGCGTTGAATGAGATGGGCACTTAGCCAAATGCGCTTTTCGTTCTACACGTGTTCGTTTTCTTTTTATGAGTCTTCAATATTTATTTTACCTTTTTACGCGAATTTAAAGTTTAATTTTTAATTTTAATTAACAATATTTTATTTAATGTAATTTATATGACAATATGCGCGAAAAATAAAAGGTGTAAAATAATCATGATAAAAAAATCTAATGATTTGATTTAAATACGATTTTCTGTAAATTTCTGTAAAATAGAGATCCAAAAATATGGTATTTTTATTTTAGCAGTATAATTTAAAAGAAAAAAATATATTACTTTTACTACAGGTAAAGTCTACTGTAAACGTTGTTCTTTTTCTCTTCTTTTATTAATGAATTATGTAAATTTTACCTAATTTAAGTCATTTTTAATTAATTTACTACTATAATCAGTGCATGAAACAAGTGTTCAGGTATGACAGATAGAGTACGAATTTAGAGATCAAGTAAGCAAATAAAAATAATTTTAACTGAAAAAAAAATAAAGAAGAAGAAGAAAGAAAACAGGCATTTACTTTTAAGTTTACGGATTTTATTTTGCATCGAAGAATAAAACTGATCTTCTACACTTATTTAAAAATTACAAGGGGGAAAAATCAGCATTTTGCCTTTATACGAATATAACGAAGAAGTATCGCCTCAAAATTCAATAATGTCCTGAAAAGAAAAAAAAAAGAAAAAAGAAACCGCAACTTATCTCTCACTCGTAAAATGTAAACATTCTCTCATCTTCTACGCTTCTACCCTATTTTAACAAAATCAATGCAGACCTCACGCATGCGCATAGGTGAGCAGGGTCACAGCTAACGAAAACAAACAATATGTAATATCCCATTAAACATATTTTTATTTATTTAAATATTAATTTGAATTAATCAAATATTTGTGCCCGACAGCGTGAAAGTGCAGGGATACCTCAGAGTTACAGATAGCAGCCCATTTATTTGTATGTTAAATTAGCGTAGTGATTGTTGTATATGATAAATAATAATAAAAAAAATAATCTGGTGTGTCACTCACACGACTTTCTCTTACCCTGAAATTTAATTCTATAAATACAAGTTGGAGATTAAGAGGTAAGATAACAAGTGCTGTTATGTAAGCCTATGTTAAAAAAAACAAATTAGGCTTCGGAAGAGTTTTATATGATAATTAGTTCTGTGTGATGGTGTGTTCTGTGTGATTAGTTCTGTGTGATGGATTCCTCTTCAACCACCCGTTTCATTAATGTACCTACATTTATATAGAATTTAATTCTGTTAGTAAAATTAAAAATTTACTTAAAATTATACACACAATTTTCACGCGCAACCTTCATTTTAACTTATCAATATAATGAAACCTTTTCCAGCAAGCTTATATTAACTGCTTATATTATCCAAGCTTATATTAACTGCAAAATACAACATTTGAATCTCCTAAAATTATTCGTTTTTAAGTTACTTTAAGAAACATAGACAAAGATTAAACGTTATAAATCTTGACAACGGTAATCAGGAAGCCTCAAAACGTGTAAATATGCAAAAAACAAGCGATAAATATTTAGCTTAAAACATACATTATTTATCATATCTCTATGAGGAAATTATTGCAATTCCCGAACAGCTTTCCAATAAATGGTAAAATATTATTAGGAAAGCACATCCACTAACAAGAAATAACTAGTGTGTTGTGGCCACCACATGACTTTCTTCTAAATTTTCCTATAAAAATGCACTCAGTAAAGAAAAAATATATATTAAAATTCTTATTTAAAAAAAGTATCTTCCATGATAATGCAGACAATTTCCATATTAAAGAAGTAGTATAACACTAAATATCAAAAAAAAAAAAAAAATAATAATAATAATAATAATTTATTTATTCTCAATATTACATATAAAAAAAATAAATATGTTAAATATGAAAACAAACCGATAACTTTATTTTAAATAATCATAGATAGATGGTTCAACCATTAGTTTTAAATGTATTAGTGAGTTGCTTTAGAAAATACCTATCATGAAAATTTACTCCCCTCAAGCGGGGACTTGTCCCCAGGGGGGGGGGGGGGTAAATTTCCTACGTACACAATTTTTTTTTTTCAGTTGATTATCTATATTACAAAAAATATATATTCATTTCATTTGGTTTACTGCAGTCTATAGATGCTAAACTCTACTTACCTGCAATTTCCCCCATAGATGTAAAGTCGTGATTGCGGTAAAAGTTAAGAAGTAATTAAATAGAAAAAATAATCTGGTGTGTCACTCACATGACTTTCTCTTACCCTGAAATTTAATACTATAAATACAGATAGCATATTAAGATGCAATATAACGAGTACTGTTATGCAAACCTGTGTTAAACAATTCAAATTAGGCTTCGGAAGAATTTTATATGATAATTAGTTCTGTGCCGCCCCCTCAACCCCCTTCATTAATGCACCTACATTTATATAGAATTTAATTCGGTTATTAAAAAATAATTCTGTTTAAAAAAATTATTTATTGAAAACATTAATTAAAAAATTTATCTTATATGATAACCCAGCAAACACAGAAGTGTCAAAAACGTGTCAAAATGATGTCAGATGTGTCAGACTTGTCAGATATGTCGATTTTCTTGTAACGTTTAGGTACCTTTTCAAGATAAAATAAAGTTATGTCTTCTACTTGATGCCTTTAAAGTATCCAAAAGGATACCGACTTTATGATATGCAATTTCAGTGCAAATATTTGTTATCAAAACGATATCTAAACTTCGACTTATTTACGACATAACACTAACCTGTCTTAAATGTGATACTAATCTGATATCAGAAACATGTTAATTTTTTGACATCCTTTTTTAAAGTATCGAAATGTTATCGAAATAGCATCATATTTTTGTCATAACCGCAACCGCCGCATAACTGAACTGAACGCTGCCTTCGTGTTGTCATGGCGTTGTTTATGTTGTCTATTTGTGGTGGTTTGGAGCATGTGGATTGTGGTTTTTCCTTCGTTCTTCTGATTCTGGATATTTCGGGTCTTCATAATTGATTCAGGTAAGAAATTTTGTTCTTTATTACGTATTCTGGAAGTTTTAAAAATTAATCGACATTATGGTCCTAATTTTATGCAATATAGAGAGTAAAACATTTATAGTAATAGGCTTAATTAGACTATTCCACGTTGCATGTTAACTTTAGTGAGAAACTATTTACCCATCTCATAAAAAAGTAATGGTAAAAGCTCCAAAATCTTGGGAAAATATTGTGAGTCATTTATATGATTTTAACTCGTTTGCAGCAAGCAGTACTTAGTGTAATTGCAATATACATCGTTATATATTATAAAGGTTGCAGATCATGCATTTCTGCATTGAATATTTTGCAATGAACATTACATGATATTCAATTAAATTCTGAAATAAGAAAAGAATAATCAAAATAATCCGCTTTCTGTTACAAAGGTAAATAAGACCTAAGAGTGGAAAAATAAAAGGTAAATAAGACCTAAGTAATCATGATATATAGGAGATGTTAATATAATAATGAAAGAATTTGTTAAAAATGTACTAGATTATATGTAGTGTGTTTTCAACTTAACATGTTTAGTACTACATACATAAAATTTTGGGTAGTTGCAAAATAATCTACCCAGGGATAAGTTTGAAAATATTTATTGTGACTATTACGTACCTACTATAAAACTTTAAATTACAGCAATCCACTTGCCACTAGTAAGTGGATTTTTTTATGTTGTAAGTAAAATTTTAAGTGCTATCGCATTTCTTGTTTCTCTTAAATCATAGACGCAGTGAGGTAAACATGAAGTTTCTTTTATAAACAAGGCATAAAATTGATTTGAAGAATTTTTCCACTGTGAATTTTTGAGCATAATAGTAACTGCTGCAGGCTATAACTTTTGACCATTTCTATTACTAATTTAACAACTTAAAGAAAAAGTCTTATGTATATACTAGGAATAAAAAAATGTATTTTTTCTCTCTTTCATTTCTGATTATAAAAACTAAATTCTTGTTATTTCATTAGTTGCTGTCACTTATTACAATAGTAAATCTGGTCTAACATTTTTAAGAGCAAATAGTTTCAATTTTCTAAGTTGGTACAATAAATTATTTAACTACTGGGCCTATCGTGTAACTGTTATTGTATTATAAATTTACAGCTTTGTATTTCTAGCTTGTAAAATTTTCCATGGATTCCTCACTTCTGCTTAAAGCGTGCATGATAATATGCATTTATTTTCACGTTTTTTAAAATGAAATGAAAAAAAAAGAAAAAGATTTTTTTGTTAATTTAGGCTTTTTTTTTTCTTCTAAATGTATTTTTGTAGTTGCTTGTTCTCATTGATTGAGTGCATTTATTATGTATTTAAACCAACAATAGTGTCATATGCAAAAGTGGATAATGTACATGAACGTGGGAATGCCGTTCACGGAAAATCTTTAAACTGTTGTCACTCAAATCGAAAACGTAACTCTAAATTGCATGTGATATGTTGGAATTTGTGAGCGACATTCAGCTCTAGAGGTAACTATCATTATCGCAGCTGTGTGTCTTTTGGGCGATGTTGGTGCCGATGCTAATTGGTTATGAAGTAACTACATAACTCATACTTTGATGTAGCTTGTGCTGGGGCGTGGCATTTAGTTTTGCACTATAGTTTAATTTTCTCGTTTGAAAACATATGGAGTTTGTTATCATGTGGAAAACTCATGGCGTATCATGTTGCTGTTTGCTGTAGAAAAGTGTGGCATTTACATGCCGTTGTCTGCTTATTTTAAACAATTCACCCTCTCCCCCTCCCCCTTTTTTTTAATATATGTGTTACATTTCATTTAAAAAATTAGTTTACCCAAGTTTAAAGCGGAAAGTAGAGTATTGATTTTGTTGTGAAGAGCTTCATAAAAAAAATTATCAAAATTCATCTGCAGCGGAAACATCTAAATGAAAATAAGACAAACAAATAGTCCATTGGTCAAAAATCGATATTTAACTATACGAAAATCTCGGCAGCTGTTACAGATACAGAAAACTTGGCTACAGTGCTAACAAAAAAAATCTTTGTACTTGAGCGGCAATAAAACTTAACATGTCAATTGCCATTCCTGCAATAAAAATATGTCGAACCCCAGTGATGAGACGTTGTGTTGTCGATCACAGACGACTTCTGATTCTATTAACACTCTCATCACTGGGGTTCGACACATTTTGATGGCGGGAACGGCAATTGTACATGTACAGTTTTTTTTCTTGCTGCTCAAGTGTTAAGATTTTTTTTGCCACCACTGTACTATTACAGAAATCTTGGCTACTGTTTCAGAAAATAGTGTATGTTTTACGCAAATCTCGGCAGCTGATGCAGAAACTTCAGCATTGACAACTAATATGCGGAAACTTTCGCATCGGCAGCTATTGCAGAAGCATAGAACTTATAATGCATTTAATATGCATAGCATCGATGATTTCTTCAGTAGAATCTGTTTGTGAATCCCTAACGCCAACATATGAATATCATATCAGCAGGCGATGACAAATCACTGAGGAGACATGAGATGATATCAGTTAATGGTCCTCTTCCGACAAATTGTGGCTCAATTATATCTGAAGCAATAAGCTGTTATTTTGGCTCACAGAAAGACTGGCATTTTGTGCGTAGAAGTAACAATTTAAAGGACTGAACAGGATCTAAATATGCTGGCAAACTCATGACCAGAAATTTCTCCTTTCCTTTTATGATATGAATTAAATGCTTTATTTTAAGCTCTTTCAGCCTTAATTTTAATCTATTTTACGCTTTATTTTAAGTTATTTTATGCTTTATTTACCTTATATTTATTATTTTATAGTTTTATTTATCTTTTTTACTTTATGCATTTTTTTTTTTTTTTTTTTTTTTTTTTAATTTAGTGTTTACAGAAAGTTTGTTATTTCATCCACCTCTGGTCGTATGTATAATCATTTAACCTATCTGTAGAATACTTTTAAATCGTATTTATTTATTTTTTTAATTTCTTTAAAACCTGTATTTTGAAAGATAAGAACTCAGGCTTTATGTTTGATATATATATAGGATATATAAAGTGTATTTATTAATTAAAAATTTTGTTTTATAAATGTGTACATTAACCGTTTTATTTATTTATTTATTTTAGATCCAAAAATGTATTATCATCCTTTTTTTTTTCACTGTTAATTAATTAAATATTAATTTTAATATTCAATTGATGATATTTACCAAATTTTGAAACTATTTTGCCGCTGATTTATGTTCAATATATAATTTATGTTTAATCGGAACTAATTTCTGATATACAGTCAGTTCCTTTTAAACTGCAGACCTATAATCTGCAGTTATTTATTTATTTATTTATTTTTTATGTAAACAAAGAAATTGATAACCTGATATTAAAAAAAAGTAAATCAGCCACATCTCCCCCCCCCCCCCGCCCTTTTTTGTGCCCATTTTTTTATTAAAATATTTAGATATAATCCTTACTTATTACAAACACAATTGGGTAAAAAATAGTGAGATTTTGATATTTGTTATCCCACAATTCTTATGGACTACTTCCAAGTCAAGCCAAAGAAAATCTGGAAAGTATATAAAATTTTAAAACAAACCACTATTACATCAATGTTTAACAAAATTAAAAATAATTAATGACAGATATATTTATTTCTATACTTTTTATTTATTTATTTAATTTTTATAAATATGCATGTTTGTATTTTAAATTGCTTTGTATTATTTGAGTATGCTTAAATTATTTATCTTCACGTATAAATATGTTTGATTGGTTTTATTATTATTGAAGAAATATTTTACTCTAAAATTTATAAAAAATTATGTTTTGATTTTGATGTCTGTTTATGAATTAATAATGATTGATTTTGTATCTGCAAAAGAAAAATGTAAACAAAGACAGTGACTTATCCTATAATCTAATCTGCACAACTTTTGAACAAAACTTTTGCAGATTAGAGGGAGTTGACTTGTACATAGATTGTGTGTAATTATGTATTTTTTCTGTCAGCAGTTACAGAAATTAATTAATATTTCACTGCTAATAAGCAAAATTTGAAAAGTCCATTTCCAAAATATGTGACATTCACTAGAAAAGGAAATAAACATTTGAGTTTAATGTGTAAATTCCAAAATATGCTGTATTTTTGACAGTTTCTGAAATGCAGGATAATTTCTCCACTACTGGCTTATTTACGTTAACTTACCATAACATGAAATTTTCACGTGTTCAATAGCACTTGTGTTTATAATCCTGCCTCTCTCTCTCTCATATACACACACAAATATAAAAAAAAAGAGAGAAAACAAAAAAGGACAAGTCAGGGTGTTTTAATTTTTAAGTTACTGTTTTATTTTCTT
Source organism: Salticus scenicus (assembly GCA_963930645.1). Classification (NCBI taxonomy): domain Eukaryota; kingdom Metazoa; phylum Arthropoda; class Arachnida; order Araneae; family Salticidae; genus Salticus; species Salticus scenicus. The sequence continues at coordinate 124,469,259 of OZ005652.1, read as the reverse complement.
TAATTGACAAGTAGATAATTCTAATAAATTTAGAATTTTAGGCTAGTATACTCACTTTTCATTTTAGATGAAACAGAAAGCTGACTAAAGTGAAATTTTGCAAGACTTTCGCTCATACCTGCCTGATGACTTAAGCAACAATACCATTTTTAAGAGATTGGTAAGAAAGATTTTACATTTGTAATTATTAAATATATATTTGGTCTTTTTAAGTAATTTTTACCGATAAGCACAGAATTTTTACTCAAATTTTTAAAAAGAAAAATAAATTATATATATATATATATATATATATATATGATCTAGCATACCGGTTATTGGACCCAGTCCTCTCCCCAGGGTTTAAACTGCCATTAGTTTTTTTAGCATTTTGCTAAAAGGTATATTTTGCTAAAACATGTTGGTCAGAATTTCGCTAAAAAGCTAAAACTGGATAACTATATAAAATATCTCTATATAATAACTCAGATTTTCTTTTTTTTGTAATATTTGCAGGCAAAAACTACGAAAGAACTGAAATTTTTGGGAATCATTATTTATATAGTAATTTGGATTTATTTTTAATGATTGAATTTAATCCCTTAATCTAAAGGTGGAAATTAAGAAATTTGGTTGGTGGCCACTGGCCACTAGCCTTCATTTTTTTAATGGCCACTTTTAAAAAGTTAGTGGCCACTGACCACCCGCTGATAAAAGTAAATGTAAAATAAAATTTTCTTTTCTTTAATTTTTTCAATGTTCAGTCTCGACAAATCATTAAGAAAATAATTAAGGTAGTCAACTTTTTGAAACTCATTCACAATAATACATTTCTGATAAATTTTAATAAATGAAATAGGAATAGATTTACATAATTTATACTATGAATGTAAGAAAATACTATTCAATACAAAATTCATATGTTTAAAATGCTCTTTTGGTTATATTATTTTATAACAGAAAAATTCTGATTATATTGCCCCTTCACTATCCTGAATGGTGTCGATTTTCTACTTTTTCAAAGAAAAAAAAAAAAAAATCTTTGATTCATGAAAATATATTAGTATATGTAAATAAAAAAAAATATTTTTTTAATAATACTTTTTTATTTTGCAAGTTTCTTTTTCCTTTTTTTTTTTTTTTCATGTTACAAATGAATTATAAATTAACTTTTCTTTAATAATAATGAATTTTTAATAATTTGCAATTATAATCCCCCTCTCTAACTGAATTTAGAGAGTGTGGCTGTACAGACATTTTTTAAAAACTATCAATTCGTGTTCAGGACACCCCCAAAACGTGTAGATCCGTCAAAAAATGGAGGTCGAAAATTTTCGCGAATACAATACTTTCTCTATATGACATATAGAATAAAGTAAAAAATAGTTCATATGCAATAACAAATATTAAATAATATGTAGTAATTAAATAAAATATTCAATAAATTATGCATTCTTCTGATTAAGAACTAAAAATATACATACATATATACATTTTTTTTTTTTTTTTTTAAATAATAACAGAAAACGCACTTACCTTTTTCCGAAAAAAGATGTTATTTTTAGAGAATTATCTGTAGCTCCACGTTTACTACCACTACGATTGCTTTGTGATTCAGTATTTTCTTTAAATCTCTTCATATTAAAGCAATAAATCCAAAATTTATATTACTATATAAAGCTTGTTTTAAAGATTGAAATTTCGAGAAACCACGCGTATGACTGAATGCGATACGGCCGTTGGGAATGGATAAAAATGCCAAGTTTGAAAAGAAAGTGGTATAAAATAACAAAGAAAATGCGTCGAATGACGTTTTAAATTTTTCTGCGAACGTAATACAATCGGAGTTTCAGCCGATTGATTATCTCACGAGCTTCCTTTTCGTCTCTGTCTCCCGAAAGTCGGCCGAAACTCTCATTTTGACATTTTTTTAAAATCAAAATCTAATACTTTTATAGAAAAATGGAAAAAAGTCATACTTTTTTTAGTATATGAATAAGACTACCTGCCAATTTCCAGTGTTCACTGTTAAAATTGACTTCCGAAAATGTCTAAGTGACGATGTTAGATTTGAGAAAGCCTGAATTCGAGGCACACGGCGCGTTTACTGCGAAAATGCCGCCGCGCGATCCAAGTTTGCATTGGAATGGGGTATTTCTATAAGGAATGGGTAGAAGAATTTTAAGTGTTTACTATTAAAATTGACTTCCGAAATATGTTTGCAAGTGGCGAGGTTAGATTTTAGAACAGCCTGAATTCTTTGCGCGGTGCGTTTACCGCGAAAAAGCCACCGCGCGATCCAAGTTTGCCGTGGAATGGGGTATATTTTATAAAGAATGGGTAGAAGAGAAGTGGCCACTGCAGTGGCGACCAAAGGCAATTTCTTTAGTCGCCACTTTTGAAAATCTAGTCGCCATGTGGCGAGTGGCGACCGCTAATTTCCAGCTTTACCTTAATCTACGATTTAGATTCAAAGATGTTGGGCCGAAATCGTATACAAGCTCGTGCAGCGTTCGGGTAATTCTCACCACTTGTGTAACACGCTGATTGGGCCAATCGTAAAATTGACGGGCATCGCCAGTGGTAGGACGATCGCGGTTTGCAGATAGCACAGACAAGGCTCGTGATGTATTTCTGTTATCTCTTCAGATCGTGATCAGTGTCAAGTTGTTCTTGGTCACATTGTGAGGTATAGCAAAGTTAGCGTAATGCTACAATTAAAATTCGCACTTTGCAAGTAAAACATCAATGCGAAGAATTTAGGATTCGGCTGATCAATAGAGCTAGTTCCTATGATAAATGACAAATGAAATTGTAAACTGTGATATGTTAATTTTATAAAGTATTTTGGAAAGTGATTGATATAAAAGGAGTTGGATGAGATAATAGTAAGGAGGTTAGCGGCTAGAAGTTAGTTGGAAGGAGAGTAAGAGAGTGAGTTGGAGGGGAGTTAGTAGAAGGTTAGTTGGAAAAAGTGAGTGGGAAATTGGTTGTTAGCGGCTGTAGCCGGGGATAGTAATTCGAGTAGTATTGTGGTGTCAGGGAATCCTCCCACGAAGATGTTCTCAAGAAAGAGATTTCGTGATGAAAGCAGTGAGAATTGTGCTGATAATTTTGCTAACGAAAGTGACAGTAGTGACGATATATGTCGAGTTCGAAAAAAGTGTAGGCGATTAGTTATTGATGATACATCCGATCACGATCAACTACCAGAGTCCTGGCCTTGGAAGGAAATAAGAAATAGTCCAAAAATCTGGGACTATACGATGACTCCTGGCCTTACAGAGGGAGCCTTATGTCAATTAGGAGGAAGTGGAGGAGAATTTGATATATTTAATCTAATATTTGATGACATATTTTGGAACAATATTGTGACCGAAACTAACCAGTATGCAGATCAAATACGAGAAAATCTACATACAACATGAAAAATCGACGACGCTTGGTTTCCTGTAGACTCTACCGAAATGAAAAGATATTTCGCCTTGACCATTATAATGTCACAGGTAAAAAAAACCAAGAATCCAAATGAATTGGTCGAAGAGGGCTGTTATCGAAACGCCCATATTTAGAAAATCAATGCCTTTGAAGAGATATCTACAAATTACAAGATTTTTGCATTTCTCAAACAATAATCTGGTTGCCAATACCGATAAAATGAGAGAGATTAAACCTGTTATTAATTTTTTGAATCAAAAATTTAAAGAAGTGTATATAATGAAAAAAGACATTTCTATTGATGAAGCGCTTATGAATTTCAGGGGGCGTCTATCGTATAAGCAATTCAATCCATCCAAAAGGGCAAGGTTTGGCGTCAAAATTTATAAATTATGTGAGTCTGAGTAAGGCTATTGTTATCAATTTAAAATATATACAGGCAAAGATAAAATAAACTGTGATGACAGCGCTTCGGAATGTGTTGTCAAAGAGTCAGTGCTGCACAGGGGTCACACTTTATACATGGACAATTGGTATTCTTCCCCAAAATTATTTATGACGTTATCACATAAATATAAAACAAATGTAATTGGCACAGTACGTTCGAATAGGAAGAATATGCCAAAATATTTGTGCAGTGTAAAATTAAAAAGGGGAGAATACGTAATAAGAAGCTGCAACCGAATACTCGCTATAAAATGGAAAGATAAGCGAGATGTATATATGATGTTGACAAAACATGAAGCAGTCAAAATTATTTCCCAAGGATCCAACAACACCCTAAAACCGAGTTGTATTGCAGAGTACAAAAACGGAATGAACGGAATTGATCTCCAAGATCAAATATTGGCATGTTTTCCAGTAATGCGGAAATACATGAAAGGATACAAAAAAATATCTTTTTATCTGTTTGATATTTGTCTTTTTAACTCCTACATTTTATGGAAAAACCTGAATGATGGTAAGAAACAATACTATGTCGACTATAGGATCAATATAGCCAAATCTCTATTGAAGAATATGCCAAAAACGATTTATAGAGAACGAGGCGTATCATCTGTTGGAGATGCGCCAGACAGACTGTACGCGAAGGACTGGGCTCATTTTCCAAAGCACATTCATCCAACACCCTCTAAATCAAGACCGTCAAAACGTTGTACAGTTTGTCACAAAAATAAAAAACATAAGGAAACAACATGGGAGTGTAAAAAGTGTAAAGTTCCGTTACATGTACCAGAATGTTTTGAACTATATCATACCGTTACAGATTACTAATTTTGTATAAATAAACATTTTGTAATAAACAATTATTGCATCAGACTGTAATTGCGTATAAAATATTCCCCGTAATATTCACTTCTGGCCCGATCACCGTACGCGGGCTATGCCAGTAATAGTTACTTCTGGCCCGACCATCGTACGCGGGCTATGCCCGTAATATTCACTTCTGGCCCGACCATCGTACGCGGGCTATGCCCGTCATTGTAGGTTAAGGGGTTAAATGCAAAAATATTTAAAAGTATGGCAGAATTCAGAATTTGCTTCATAGAAGCATTCTTAGCACTAGTATTTCACAATTATCTACCACTATTCACTTCTGGCCCGACCATCGTACGCGGGCTATGCCCGTAATATTCACTTCTGGCCCGACCATCGTACGCGGGCTATGCCCGTAATATTCACTTCTGGCCCGACCATCGTACGCGGGCTATGCCCGTCATTGTAGGTTAAGGGGTTAAATGCAAAAATATTTAAAAGTATGGCAGAATTCAGAATTTGCTTCATAGAAGCATTCTTAGCACTAGTATTTCACAATTATCTACCACTACACTTTATTTAATTTTTAAATTGCTTTTTCATTTTACACGTATGATATGAGTACCTCTTTTTCTATTGTTAAAATCAAAACATAGTTTCCCTGATTCATATTTTTAAAGTCACAAATATGGATGCTTGGTTAAAATCATCTATGAACAAAAGGAATAGAAAACAAAACTGAGGATAACAAAGCTAACAAGGAACATTGTGTCTGGCTGTGATTTTAATGAAACTTTAATTTCTGATAGAGGGCATGTACCAAATATTTTTGATCACAGAAATTTTTGCTATCATCCATGTTTTCTCTATTTATTGAATTTTTAAAATGTTAAAAACCACATCAGCCACATATCAACAGTAAGCTCCACCTTTGGGTGTGGCTTGAAAATACTAAATGATTTAGCAAAATGATTTTGCGCTTTCATGTTTAAGTTACAAATGAAAATTTATAGTAGTACTGAAAATTATTTCAACTGAATTATTCATTTGAGTATTCACTTGCTGTATAAATACAAATTTTTTGCATATTTTTGAGTAAAATTTGATAGCATATAAAATATGAAAGAAACGCCTCTCTCTCATTGAAATCCGAGCTGGACACGTGGGTGATGTTCCTTGTAAGTAAAAGAAATCAATGGTATCCAAAGAATTAATTAACTTTCAAAAAAGCTAAAATAGTGCTTGCCTATTTTTGCTAATATGCTAAAGTAATTTTTTTTTGCCAGTTTAAACCCTGCCTCTCCCAAAATAAACGTGTTTCAATAACCCTGATTTTTTTTTTTTTTTTTTTTTTTTTTTTTTAAATACCTTTTATTTAAGAGTAGCACATTGATTAACAAAACCGCTGACAGTATATATTCGTCAAGGTGGATATGAATGTTTTTTTTAGTGCCGCTAATACAAATCTACCAAAAAAACTGTGGAACAAAATTAAAAATAGCAAGCTTTAGAAAAAATATTTCTGTTGAAAAAAATTCTTTAAACTGAAATAATTTGAAAATTCAAAGTTTTAAACTCTACAGTTATAGTTAAAAACATCGTAGTAGCTTTGTTTTTAAAAAAATTGTTCTTTCCTTTCAATCGTCTGCATATCTTAGCAATGACCATTGCACCATTTATTTTTTACTTATTTGATTCATTCATTTCAAAGCGAAATTTTCTAGAGCTGTACCGAGTACTCGATATATACTCGGTACTCGGCCAAATTTGGACTAAGTATTCGGCCAATACCGAGTAGTTGTAAGAAATTCATCATTTGTATGTATTATTGAAAGAAATGTATTCATAAAAGTTGTTTATTAATAACTAAACTAAAAATTTATGAAAATATAAATATAGATTCATTAAATTTTTGCTGCAAACAGCTTTCTGCAATTAAAATGGGCGAGTAGATTGCCACCAAACTCGGTATAGAGACAATTCGTGATATGAGCTTATCCATTTTAGTTACAAGAAGTAAGTATAACCATCTTGTATGTGCGTAATAGGCATTTATTTATTTATTTATTTTTTTTTTTTTTTTATAAAAAAGATATAAGATAAAATTTTTTCTATAAAACAGACAAAAATAGAATATTTTAGAAAGAAGAACACTTATAAAACACTAATATAGTAGATAAAACTTTAGTTACATATTAAAAGTTACATTATAAAAATTTCTGTATCAAAACTAAAATTAATACTATTATTATTTATAATTATTTTTATTGTGTTGTGTCAAACATTGCTATAAAATATTTAATTGAATGAGTTAAATATTTTATAATTGTTTATACTATATTGTTCTGTAGTAAAATTGCATTGTCTATTGTTGCACGAGATCACCACTGTTGTTAAGCCCCTCTCCTCCAGATTGCCGCTATCAGCTTTCAGGCTTTTTGAGTGTAAGCTGTTTTCACCCCTGATTACATGCAAATTTCGCAGACAGATTATGAAATTTAAAACATTTTAAATATACAACCTTTTTAATTCTTCATGTCACTTGCCGACTAGTTTCACATGGGGCGCCCCAGCTTGTTCTCCGGCGATACAGTGTTCGAAGTTCGACGAAACTGACGTTTCACTCCCTCTTCTTCTCTTTTAAAGACTCGGCGCCACTGCCAGTCGAGTAGTGCCCCATCGTTGCCATTGCAATTATTAAAATTCGAAATATATTTCTACAGTTTCCCTAACTGCGGCATAATTGTGGTTTTGTTAACCGGCTTTTTTTTTTCTCACCTGCTCGAATTTAATATTATCGTCACTATTTATTTGCGTTAAATCAGTAGTTATTTTTCCGGTAGCGATATCGTGACAGTGTTCTTTAATGCACGTTTTTATTTTTATTTTAGTTTTTCCAATGTAACACATTTCTTTGCCATGAAAAACACAAAGTTCAGGTTCCGACTTGTAATACTTTATAAAAAACTAAACCATGAAGTAAACATCTAAATTTAAAACATTTTAAATATACAACCTCTTTCATTCTTCATGTCACTTGCCGACTAGTTTCGCATGGGACGCCCCAGCTTGTTCTCCGATGATACGGTGTTCAAAGTTTGGCGAAGCTAATGTTTCACTCCATCTTCTGTAGAAATATTGTCAAATTTTATTAATTGCAATGGCAACGATGGGGCACTACTCGAGCGGCAGTGGCGCCGAGTCTTTAAAAGAGAAGAAGAGGGAGTGAAACGTCAGTTTCGTCGAACTTCGAACACCGTATCGCCGGACCGTCCCATGTGAAACTAATCGGCAAGTGACATGAAGAATTAAAAAGGTTGTATATTTAAAATGTTTTAAATTTAGATGTTTACTTCATGGTTTAGTTTTTTTATAACAGATCATGAAATTTTAAAAACCTGTCGCAGACAGCTACAAAATTTTCTGTCACTGGGATACCACCGTGTAACACCTTATTTGAAAAGTCTTGGAAATCCACAGCGATTGGTGATAAAGGTCTTAAAATTTCATGTTAATTGAAGATGTTTGTATACAGTATTGTGTGCCCCCTGGTGGTGAAAAATGGAACTAGGTGATTTTGTAGTAGACCCTATCGTGTTGCACCTTATTTTAAAGGTCTTGGTATTTCCTGACCATTAGTAATGTTCGTACAGAACACATTGTGCAACTAAAGGATTTTACAGTTGACACCACTATGTGATACTTTATTTGAAAGGTTTTGGAAATTAAAGGCGATTAGTGATGTTCATATACAAATACTGCACCCCCTGGTGGAAGAAAGTGGATTTTGCAGCATGTGTGTAGCATGCCTACTATACAGTGCGACAGCCAAAGGCAGCAGTGGCGGATCCAGAACTTAACTTTTGGGGGGGCTAAGATTTTTCAAAGTGTTATTCTAGACCAATAAAAAATTTACAACTGCAATATTCAATTTTGAATGTCAGTGTTTTAGGGCCCCCCCCTTAAATCCGCCACTGAAAGGCAGCGGAAACACAAATCAGAGGTTCGTTTGGTTCAAGGTTAATTTTTGCGAGTTTTTTCATGTAATTAGCAGCCTGCATATACACTGCTGCAGTCATTGGGGTCACAAGACCGAGTTCTGTTTGGTTTGAGGTAATTTTTTTGTTTTAGATGGCTATTTTTTTTCTCGATGCTTTCATTTAAAAATAGAAATTCAAACAAAATCGAGTTAAAAATATAAAATCATACAAATTATCATATTCGCGGGCAATACCAGGCGGGTTCGTTTGGTTCCAGGTTAATTTTTGGGAATTTTTTTATGTTATTAGTGGCCAGTGTATGTTCTGTCACAGGCACCAGGGTCACAAAGCAGAGTTTCGCTTGGTTCGATGTAATTTTTTTGTTACAGCTGATTATATTTTTCATGATTCTTTTTTTTTTAAATAGAAATTCTAACAAAATTGAGTTAAAGATATAAAATCATACAAATTTAAGGTTTATTTAAGGTAATTATCATGGGCCCGGGCAATGCCGGGGGGGCCAGCTAACATGTAGTCTTGGTATTAAAGAAAATAGAAGATAAAACAAGCAACACAACTGTTTATCTGCAGTCAATTTGACATCATACTGACAGTACTTTTTAGAAAGTGATGTCAAATATAGTATTTCTATTTATAAGCATTTTTCGAAATTTCTTTTTTTTTAAGTGAAATGGCATAAATTATATTAGATGTTTTAATTGGAAGTACACTTAAATAATGATGCGACGATTTTTGAAACATTACTGTCAATAAAGTGACCGTCGAATTCGACAGGTTCCAGCTAGTTATAATTAATTAAAAATTAAATGACTGTCATATTCTTAATATTTGGTTTGGTCTAAACTCTAAAATGAATTCTTATTTCATTCTATTCAGTATTTTATCACAATTCTGAATTAAATTTTTTGTTATTAAGTTATTTTGTGTAAAACTAAAATTAGTAACAAAAGAAAAATATTTTAACCCTTCCATGTACTATTTTTGTATTAGAAATAATTGTGCATTTTTATATGGTTAAAGTAAAAAAAATATATATATATATATATATATATATATATATATATATATATATAAATATATATATATATGCAAAAAATTTTTTAATTTTTGTTAATATTGATGCTGCCATATTTAATTCATATTTGAAAACTTATTTAATAAAGGAATTCAGAACAAAGTTATCATTGCCTGCATTTTACACTTACTAGGTGTCAGGAGTTAATCCAAGTTTTAATTTTTTGGCGCCCATTTTTTGTGCCAAAAACTGTTTTGTGCATAGAAACTAAAAAGTTCATATGAATGATGAATGTCAAGAACTTTACAACTATAGATTTTATTACTATGGATGGCTGTTTGATAAAGTGGAAGATGTGTGACTCTATCACAGCTACATCCATCACAAAGCATTTGAAATCAAAGTATAAAAAAATTATTGTTTAGTGCAAACTTCATGGAGCAAAGCAAGATGTGGGTTTTAATGCTACTCCGACGAAACAAATGTTCAGCCAGATTTGTTGAAAGAATGATGCGGCTCAGATCTTATGCGTTGGTAAACTTGCACTGTTTTATTTGATTTTAACAAAACATGCTGATGAATTCAATGCCGAAAACATTGTTGGGTGCGAGAAAATTAGACTGATCTTCTGACATGTAATATGACAGAACTGTTAATAAAATACCTTTAGTTATTAGAGGAAGCAAGAAACATTGGTGCTTTAAAGGAGTGAATTTGCTTGTGGATAACATAATAATAAGGAAACATGGGTGATAGCTGCAGTCCTCTGATTTTTTCATGGAATGAAACAAAATGCTAATTGAAAAGATTATTCTGGTTTAGAACAGTTGCGCTGCATAATAGGTTGCACATTTAATGTTGCAATGCAACACATAAAACTTTTTTTTTCTGCCTAATTCAACCACTTAATAGAGAATCAGAGCTTTAAATGTTATTAGTAGAAAAGAATTAGCCAAAAAATCTATCAGAAATTGATGTCTGTGATTAATGTGCATCATTTTCTGTAAACACTGCAGCAAAATCTGTCAGTTTCTTCTATTCAATGCATTATTCTTTCATTGCATTTTTTGTGAATATGGAGACCTCTGTACAAAGGCAGAGTCGACGAGTCTAGTGTTAAAATAGGTGGGGGGGGGGAGATAAACCTTGTCGTTTACAGAAAATAAACGATAGGGAACACCAAATGTTTGGGTGTTTAGCAAATCCTAAACTGTCAGTCAATTTGCCAGCCTACCATGCCTTTAGAATCATCCTCACTGCTATATGTAGAAAACATGGTTACACTATACATAAAAATGTTTCGGGAGAGTACAATTACACGGTCACAAAATGCTTCTTAGCAGTAAGTCTGAATAAGATTCTCAAGAAAAAATGCTGCATCTTTGAAGTTCATGAACAGTTTGACAAGGACTTCCTTCATTGTGTTAAGTAAGATTGATGAAAACTTCCTAAGTTCAACTGAATTATCGTCCACTGAAATCTTGGATTAGTTCTCACCTTCAAGAGTTGCATTAGAATACCGAGTAAAGATGAAAATTCTAATTTAGATGTGATGACGGATACACCACATTGCAAAGCTCTTCGTACAGGTTTCACAGGGGCTGCAATTTGCCCCTAACTCTTCCATTACTATTTACAAGCAATTAGCATTTTTAATTTGTAGACTTAGTATGGCAAAAATTCTTATTTAAAATTAGTGGTGGAAGATTCAAGCAAAAAATATAGATCTTATGAACTTGTTCATAAACTCAGATGGATAATGAAAGTTTGGGATCAGGCCTTCAATGCTACATTTTTTAAAGATTTAAACACTTAATTCTCTGTCCAAAAAAAAAAAAAAAAAAAAAAAAAAAAAAAAATCACTAATGATCATTTTTTAGAAGCCTAATTTTTAATTAATGTAAGAAATATTAATTAATTCTATGTGTAGTATGTGTTTCTTAATTTTATACAGATTAATTTATTAATTTTCAATTAATAATTAGTCAAATATCTTTTGATATTTATATCATGTTTACTAGTTCCATTTATTGTTACATTTTGAAATTTATTTCCGAATTAGTGGAAGAAATACTTTTTTCCACAGTTTGGGAATATTTGTCAGATATAAGAATCAGCCGCTTAAAATAAAATTACTTTGGCTGAAAACAAACGTGATTTTACTAAGCGATGAGTACTGTTTATATATTTACTGTAAAAACTGGCATATGGCATATATTTTTTTTCCTTCTGAAAAGTGAAAGCTGAACTTTTTTGTTCCTATTTTATATTAAATGTACTAATTGTTTATATTTTTCTTAATATTTCTCTAGGGTTTCTTCTTCACCTACAAATATGGACAAAATGCTATTTACAGAGAATATGACAGAAAGAAGCAGCATTTTCTAGAAAGAAATAGAAAAATATTTTTATTCATTAATAAAATTATGTCAATGTACTTATTTTGTGAGATTTAAAAAATAAAAATTAAATACTACAGCAAATAAATTTTTTTAATTCTGTGTCCTTTAACTGATTTTTTATCATGATAAAATTTTGTAGAATTCTTTAAAGCTTTTTTATTCAGCCGGGTTGAGCTACTATTCTGTTATATATTAAGCCTACGTAGCAGAAACGTAACGAAAGGGGTTTCATCTGTTAATACTGTGGCTGTGAGGTGCTGGGCTATGAATCTAAGGCTCGAGTGGGTCGTGAGTTTGAACCCATTCGGGGGCAAGTGTTTAAAAATATTTTTTGTTTAATTCTAAGTTGTTTATTGCTATTTAAAAAGAATGCTTTTTTATATGCGTCCTAAAAAATAGTAAATAAGGCAAAATTTTCTGTACTCAAACCAATTAAAAGATAAAAAGCAATCATTGATGACTACATCCTACTATATAATAACACACTTTGTCAACAATGAATGATTTTTACCTTTTAATTGGTTTGAGTACAGAAAATTTTGCCTTATTTATTACTTTTTAGGGTGCCGATAAAAAAAAAAAAGCATTCATTTATATATAAATATATGTTTTTTTTTTTTTTTTTTTTTTTTTTTTTTTGTGTGTGTGTGTGTGTTCATTTATAGCATTTAATCCTTAAAAAAAAAAAAAAAAAAAAAAAAAAAAAAAAAGTATTGGTTGCACCAGTAACAAAATATGACTGACAAATTTATTTTCATAAGAAGTATTCATAAATTTACTAAAATAAATATTGTCATTTCTACATGCAATAAAAATACACTTCACTAGATCCTAATTTGCTTTTTCACAAATAAACAACCCCCTCCCCCAATCTCCACACAAAGTAAAGAGAGGAAGAAAAAATAAAGCTATTGCCTGAAGTTTCTTATAAATTTGTAGCATATTTATTTTATCCTACAACCTTTTTTTTTTTTTTTTTTTAATTTCATAATGCAAGAATTTGGAACAAAAAATTGTTAAATAGTTCTTTGTTCAATCAATGTATCTGGTGTTGCAAATTAGGGGCCACAACATGCGAATTAGTGACGTTCCGATGGTGAACAAATTAAAATATTAACTTTAAATGAAGTTGGAATGTCTGGTTCTAATATTGCAAGAAAAATAGGAAGGTCCAAGGCTGCAGTAAACAGTTTTCTCAGAAATCCCGAAGATTACGGCAGTAAGAAGCGTACAAGAAGACCGAAATCCTTAACTGTAAGGCAATCAAGACAAATCTGGAAGCTAGCTTGCGGACAAAAAATGTCGTCTGCCCAAATTCAAGAACATTTACAATTACCATGTACAAGCCGAACGGTAAGAAATGTTTTAAGTAGCAATCCCATTGTTCAGTTAAAAAAATTTAAAGGAAAACCCCCTCTTTCAAAGCACCACAAATATGCTCGCTTAGACTTTGCCCGAAAACATTTAACCGAAGGCACAAATTGGAGAGATATTGTCTTTTCCAATGAAAAGAAATTTAATTTCGATGGACCCGATGGCTATAAATATTTTTGGCATGATTTACGACAGGAACCTCATATTTTTTTCAAAGCGTCAATTTGGAGGTGGCTCAGTAATGGTTTGGGCTGCATGTGCTGCCAGTGGAACCACTCCAATTGTTTTCATCCATAACAAAATGAATTCAATTATCTATCAAGATACGTTAGGAGATAATTTATTACCTATTGCTCATCTTATAACTTCAGGAGACTATACATTTCAGCAGGACAACGCTTCCGTTCATGTTTCGAAGTCAACTAAATCTTGGCTGGAAGCTAACCAGGTGAAATGCCTTCAATGGCCAGCTGTTAGCCCCGATCTGAATGTAATAGAAAATCTTTGGGGAATTTTAGCCCGAAATGGTTACAAAAATGGACGACAATTCAATTCAAAATTAGATTTGATGAATTCTATTAAAAACTGCTGGAATAATATTGATGCAAGTACTTTGTGTGGTCTGATAGATTCAATGAACAAGAGACTAGTCACAGTTATCGAAAAAAAAGGATCTCACATCGATTAATGATGAAATACATGTATCGACTTTATAATTTTTTCCAGCTTTCTTTGTACATAAATTTTTCTTACGTCTACTAACCTTTTGTTATTGTAGTTATTAATAAATTTATTTTTTCCTTTTGTTCCTTGTAGCATATAATATATATGTATGAAATTTTGTAAATGTTTGATCTTTTATTTTTTAATTATATCATATTTTCAAGTGGCTTTATAATTTTTTCCACCACTGTACGAAAGGACTGAAATTTTTGGGAATCCTTATTTATATAGTAATTTAGATTTATTTTTAATTTTCAATGATTGAATTAAAATGCAAAAATATTTATAAGTTTGTTAGAATTCAGAATTTGCTTCATTGAATCATTTTTAGCACTAGTATTTACCACTACACTTTACTTGATTTTTAAATTGCTTTTTCATTTTACACATATGATATGAATACCTCTTTTTCTATTGATAAAACCAAAACATAGTTTCCCTGATTCATATTTTTTAAGTCACTTGGTTAAAATCATCAATGAACAAAAGGAGTAGAAAACAAAACTGAGGATAACAAAGCTAAGTAAAATAAATCAATGGTATCCAAAGAATTAATTAACTTTCGAAAAAGCTAAAATAGTGCTTGCCTATTTTCGCTAAAATGCTAAAGTAATTTTTTTGCCAGGTTAAACCCTGACGCTTTGTACAAATATTAAAGGAAGAAAATTACTAAAAAATTAAAAATTTTAATTGCTAACTTCAATTTGTTTTTGGAAACTCCTGCCGAAGAAAAATTCAATGTTTCTTCTGTGAGTGACAGGAAAACCAGAATACAAAGGAAACCATGGTAAGTATCTCTCTTATAGCAAACTGTTTGGCAAGCGTGCTAGGCATAGATGTGAGTGGCATGCAGTGACTTGTTTTGGCATCTACATCTCATGGTAACTTACGGCTTCAATAGTGCTGTGTTTCATACTATAGTTTAGGCAAACAATGTAATAAAGTATTAAAGCTAATTGACTACACAAAGGTTATAGGACTTGGAAGAGTGAGGGTCTTTCTAAGTAATCTTATCCTGTATTTAATCAAATTTCAGAAAAAAACACGGAAAACTTACAGCAAAGTCTTTAAAACAAAGACTGGGATCAAATCCAGTATTTCCCATCTACTAACTTCAAGTGCAGAACCTCTTTGCCATGTGTGAAGCAAAACTTCAAGGAAAATTTTAAAAAATTTTATTGTGAATAATGCAATTAAAACTTAAAATCCGCTGAGTAGGTGCATAAAATAGATTGTTTATGGTTAAAAACATAGAAAGGGAAAATTTGATTAAGATTAGAAGTAAAATTGATACACATTCAAACTTCTTTAACATGAATCTCAAGGATGGTAAAAAATTTGTTTATATTATCAGTAGTTCATGCTATCAGTAACTAATCTTCATATAATAAACTAATCTTCATTTTGACGGGGATTGTAGAAACAGTTCATGTTAAAAGTAATTTACGTTAACGAGGTCTGAGTGTATAAAAATATTTCACAGTGAGCACAAGCTATATTTCTCAGAGAATTGATTAAACTAAATTCATTACAATCTTATTCACAATCAAATATTGTTCATAAACCTTTTGTTAAATGTTTGGCTTTTTGTTGAGTTTACTTGCTGGATTTATAAAATTCATATTTTCTGATATTTTGAAAATTTTTGCAATGTAAAATAATTATAAATAAGTGAAATCGTCTTGAGAAAACTTGTGCTTCACCCTTGTGCACACAATTTTATGGTTAGTTCTCCCAAAACCACAAAATTTGACAATTATAAAATAATTGAAATAGATGTTAAATGTGACATCAAACAGCTTTGTTGATTCAGAACTTTTATGTACAAGTAGCATGAATAAGGATACAATTAACAGTAGACAATTAAAACTTGCTATTTGCGATTCAATAAAATAATTACATAAAACATTAAAACAAATCAGTAATGAAATTTTATTTAAATGTGATATAAAAATATATTCCCTTAAATTATTCATTTATTTTACCTTAATAAATTAACACATTATTTCTTGTTAAAAACTTAAAAAAAAAAAAAAAAAAAAGTCTGCTGAAAAAATCTATAATGCATTAAATATATTTTTTAAATTAATAATTTAATTAAAAATGTAATTTTTAGTTCAAATTAAAGAAAACCTTGCCGGGACTCATCTCAATACCTCTCACACATAAATCAAACACTAATACTACGCCACACTTTCTTGTACGGTGTATGTTTAATTTTTTCTCATAGCGACAGCTAAAACTTGTAGGGTCATATCTAATCTTGACACGTTAACTCAAAAAAAAAAGGGGGGGGGGTGCAAATTTACACTGTACCCTATGTTTTTGACCATGCTCTTTAATTTAAGTTTTGTTTGATTTGAATAGTAATTTCACCAATTCATATTTTTGTGAATGTATTTTATATTGCTCTGACCAACAATAATTTTTGATTTAAAATCAGAAGTGACACTGGGATAGGGATAATGGTTTGTCCTCTGATTTAATATTCCTCCCTTTAAGTAGTGAAGACTGTAGTGTGTAACAAATTAGCTGCTAATAAGGACATAAATTCATAGCATTTATATATTTAGAGGACAAATAAAACTGTTCTGCAGTAAATGGGATGAATTTATGTACATACATAATTGCAAACATTCCCCAGTATTATTCACAAGAAATCTCTATATAATACTAAATTGTGATTTAAATAAGTTGAAAGTGACTTTCTTGTGGATAATGAAAGGCTCTGGAATATTGGAAACACTGCATGCAACTACATTTATTTATGCCTTTTATGAAACATTTTTATGGACTGTTCAAAATTAAAGAATAATAATTAATAAAAATAAATTAAAACTTATAAAAGCTTTTATTATTATTATTATATCTAATTAATTTACCAATATCTAAATAATTTATCAAATCTTTTTTTTTTTCTTTTTAAAGAAAACAAGTGCTTTGATAAATCATTTTATATATATTTTTTTATTGAT